>OX393551.1:63539643-64076970 GCA_947650365.1 Chamaelirium japonicum | reverse complement strand
GTATTACATTCTACGTATCTGACAACAATTTTTTGAAAGGAGTTGCAGCCCAGAGATGCCGTGTTAACCGTCTTCGCGGAGATTGCTGAGTCACCCTCACAACTGTCAGACATCAGTCTACTGATATGAAAAGGTAACGTTACCTAACACTCAGTGAGGCTACAAAATCTGATTCTTCACTCTCTCAAGGTTTCCATGGCGCAGGTGGCGGGGGTGGGGTCGGAAACATCGGTGGAACTGCAGAGAATATGGTGTTCTTGTCAACCCCGTTCTTCTCACCGGACAAGGACACCAGCGCAGCAACTAAACCAGCATTCCCTGCGAGGGTCGCCTCAGTGTAGTTGTGGTTGGTCCGAGCATCGTGGAACCCGTCGTGCCTGTCGGGGCCGGCGACCATAGCTCCGACGATCGTGTTCGGGTTGGCTTCCGACTATCCCTCCACTTCCACCCGCCTTTGCAGCTGTACCTCACCCGTTCTTGGGATCGACGCACCTCGATGATGAACGTGCTTTGGGAAACGATCACAAATCCGACGACGTACTCATCTTAAAAGGATTCTTACCGAGAATGTAATCGACCTGACAGAAGGGAGATTTGTGTGAGAGCCTTGTGTAACTGAGTAAAAAAAAACGGGAATCATGTTCTAAGAGAGAAAATATACCTGAGTCTAGCGAAGTCGCGGAGAACCCCAGTGGAGTAGAAGTCGGGACCGCAGTACCAACCCGGTGTATCAGCGGCATCAAGATAGTCGCTATAGATAGATGCCAGAAATGCTGCATTGACTACATACTGGAGAGGTTGTGGTCTTCCGTGGTTTAGTTGTATCAGACCACCTGAAAGCATATTCAACTATTTAGGGTTTTCTAAGCAAGCCGAAGGAGAGTGTGGATATTGAATTAGCACAAACCTCTGGTTCGATTGAAGGCGGTAAAAATTGGTAAATACGAAGCACATGATGATGCAGTCTGATTGTGAAATGCTCTCAACATTTCTTCGTAAGGGTATCCAGGACTCAAAAACAGCCTCATCTGCTTAGAAGAATCTGGAGGAAGAAGGATAGAGAGATCAGATTAGCTTCATATGAGCAATATTGAAGCTTGCTGAATATACTGATAAATGATGCTATAGTTGAAGCGTTATTCCATCTGTCTGTCGCTTGCAATTTTTTTTTTTCGCGAGACTCGTCAGCATTACATCTGAGGAGGGTTAAGGCCTGGACGCCTACTAGTTATTTTTCGATGAAGGAGGGATTCAATCCCAGGTTTTTTTGGTAAAATCACCTCTTACTTTACCAGGCTAAGCTAATAGCACCCTCAGAATGTTGATTGCATGGTAGACTAAATATGTAAAAATCCTAAGAATGTGGGCAGAAGCTGTATTGAAGACATATCAAACAAGCTCGAAAGTGGTGGGTGACGAATATAATATGCAAAAATCAAGATAACTTTTATGTAAGTGAAATATATATCCTCTTAGCCATGTTCAAGTGTCTTTGTTGGTGTTTCCATTAAGGCCTAGTAAAGCCAATTCCATTGGAAATATCTGGTACTGTATGTGTCAAGTACCAAAAGTTCCGACTAAGCTTTTGAGAAGTGTTGGTGTCAAGGTTCGAAATTTCCATTTCGGTCAATATTTTGATCCTCTGGATATGAAAATATTTCGACAGTTGTGGAAATATTGTGATTTTATAGAAATGATGAAAATATTGTTCTTTTATTGGAATTTTTCAGTGAATCTCTGCATAGTCATAAACCAAGTATATATACACAATACGGAAAACTCGATAATATTTGAACCCTATCTACGGGTGTAGAGCTTCACAATGCATGTATTCTGCATTTGAGTTGTGAGTCTTGTGCAGTTTTGTTTGATCCCATTTTGATCTATGTTTTTAAATTGATTTTAAATCTTTTTTGTGGATAAAAATATTTCTAAAATAAAACTTAGTTGATTGTTAAAATAATGCTTCAAACGATTTTGAAAACGGACTTAAACAAGAAAGTTAAGCAAGTTTGAAATCGTGCAAAAATTATGCTGAAATGCAAAACACAGTTTTTTTAAGAAGTCTGAAAAAGAGTTTTATAAAGAAAAGTTTTTATACATTCAAAATTTCTTTGACGGACCATGGTTTTCTAGATGTACTTGTAGTTCTACATCTTGTGGAATTTTTGAGTTAAAAATGAGTTGATTTAACTAATTTTCTCAACATACAAATTTATGAAAAACCGAAAAAACTGTTTTCTCCTACTAAAACTGAAAGTATCCTTTTGATTTACTTGATTTTGATTTTTTGATATTTTTATTGAAATCAAATAGAGAGAGGAAGGGGGGGGGGGGTATTTGCTTATTACATAAACATTTACTTAAATGTTATATATGTAAATAAGATGTTGAGAACGACAAATATATCGTGCGAAATATCACGATATTATCGTGATTTCCATTATGTTCGATATCACTAATAGGAATTTCGTGCCAAGGTCTGAGAAAACCTACATATTTTGCGATATTTCACGAAATCTCGAGAGATTTTGTACCTTGATTGGTGTTGAGTGATTAGTCTCACATTGGCTAGGTGTGGGAGTTTCGTGTCTTCATATACTTGTTGCCCCTCCCCCCTCATGACCGGTTTTGAGTGGGCATAGGATTCATGATGAATCAGAGCTAGTCCCCACTTCACCTCCCCTTGAGTGCTCCGTCTCACCAAGGTTTCAAATTTCGACCGAAATTATGAATTTTTGGCGAAATACTTTGTTTTTGCCAGGACTAAAACGAAATAAGGGTCAAAATCAGGGAGACTGGCCATTTCGATCAATTTGGATAATTTGGTCAATTTCGGTCGAAATTCGATCAATTTCGGTTTTGACTTTTGAAAATGGATCTATAAATTTCGATCAATTTCTGTTTCGAAAATGGAACTATTAAGTCTATCAATATTGGTCAATTTCGTTTGAAATTTAAAATTTCCGTTTAGGCTTGGACCGAAACCCAACACGAACCCTAATTTAAAGCCTTGCGTCTCACCCCTCGTTCTTCCGCTGAAACACCTCTTCAACGTGCGAGTAGGTCCAAGTTGAAACGCACTTTTGTGCAAGGGTAGGTCAGCGTTGAAACCACGCTCTGTGTGCGAGCAGGTGTTGAGCGGTTAGTCCCACATCAGCTAAGGGTGGAAGTTTCTTGTCTCATTATACCCAATGTCCCTCCCTCTCATGATCGATTTTGAAGGGGCACGTTACTGTTGGATCTACTTTTCTATTTCTCATAGTGACAACTCCACAGTCCACATGTTTTTTATTCACTGACTTGCAATGACTCAGTCTTGAATTAATTTAGAACTTTTTGTGGCATGGCCTTCTTAGAAATGAAGATTCCTTCATCCCTTTGGCTTCACTTCTATACAAGGTAAATATAACATGAGCCCAATATTTCATCATTACGAATTAATGCACCATTGGATTTTTGAATTCATCAAACAAACTTGATCATTTTCTTTTAAGATCAAATCAACATAAAAGCATGCAAGTTGTTTGCATGATATGCATTGTTGTCCATTCCCTAACAGCTTATGCTTTCAGGTAAAATGGTCACTTTACATGGTATCCGCTTTGATTTTGAAAGGTTCTGTGTTCAAGTCTTGTCATCTCCATTTGTTTATCCAGCCATCAATATATACTCTCTGTGTGGGAGGAAGCCACACAATTGGGGTGGGTGGGGGTGGGGTTAGCATGATATGCGTTGTTAGTCCATTCCACAATATATAGCTTAAGCTTTTGGGTGAGACGGTAACTTACACAAGCAATATTTTTCCATTGCCATTCTCTTTATGTGAAGGACATATTCAGGAAACTTAGTTCAATAGCTCTCCTGAAAGTATCTATCAATTCTACTATTCAAGTAAGGCTTTTAATTTCAAGACTTTGTCTTCATGCCCATTTGCAACTATTTCATGCCCATTTGTAACTTTGTCTTTAGTGATAGTTTCAAGTCAAGTAGGGCTTTTTAATTTTAAGGAAGGCATTCAAGTAAGTGATTTTCACATCCACTAGATAAATCACTTATTCCGAGGCAATAGAGAAATTATCAATATTACGGTTTCCAAGTTAGGCACAAGGAGCAAATATCTCACATAGTTGATGGCGGGTCATCGGTGGTAACCTTTGGCGACCAATCTTGCTTTGTATGTATTAACGGATAGTCCCACATCGGTGAGGGAGGCACCCATCACTCGCTTAATATACCCTCTGTGGACCTCCCCTTATGACTCGGGTTTTGAGATGTGAGGGTATCTAACAGTATGCCTCCATTTTTCTCTTGACATTCGTCTTTGTTAGATATCCTCTTGTCTTAAAACCCAAGTCTTAAGGGAGGTCCATAGAGGGTATATGAAAACACCACCACCAAGTCCCTAGGTGATGTGGGACTAAACCCAACAATCCCCCCCTCACAAGGCTAGGGCTAAACACTCGCCAGCCCCCCTCTCGTGCGCGGAGATCAGGGGAAGAGGCTCACCTTGGCACAATAGAGGGCATATGACGACATCACCACCCAACCCCCTAGCCTGATGTGGGACTAAACCTAACAATCTTTGCCTTCTACACTCATGTTACTCCAATTGCCTTTTACTCATTAGCAAGTGTGGGAAGCTCGTATGTATCATTCTTCTTCATTGCTTTGATCACTACATTCAACCAATCTTACTTTGATCGCTCCACTTTTCTCTTGACATTCGTCTTTACCTTCTACACCAATTTTACTCCAATTGCCTTTTACTCTTTAGGAAGTGTGGGACCTTCCTATGTATCATTCTTCTTGATTGCTTTGCTCACTTCATTCACTTTATTCAAACAATCTTGCTTTGTATCTCTCCACTTTTCACTTAACATTTGTCTTTGCCTTCTACACCCATTTTACCATTTTACTCCAATTGCCTTTTACTCTTTTCTTTGTCGTCCACCATTTTACTCCAATTGCCTTTTACTCTTTAGGAAGTGTGGGAACCTCCTATGTATCATTCTTCTTGATTGCTTGATCACTTACATTCATTGCAACTGCCTACACCCATTCTTCTTGATTGTTTTGATCACTACATTCAACCAATCTTGTTTGATCCCACCACTTTTCTCTTGACATTCATCTTTGCCTTCTACACCAATTTTACTCCAATTGCCTTTTACTCTTTTGAAGTGTGGGACCTTCCTATGTATCATTCTTCTTGATTGCTTTGATCACTACATTAAAACAATCTTGCTTTGGATCTCTCCACTTTTCACTTGACATTCGTCTTTGCCTTCTACACCTATTTTTACTCCAATTGCCTTTTACTCTTTTCTTTGCCTTCTACACCCATTAACTCCAATTGCCTGATTCTCATTAGGAAGTATGGGAACCTCCTATGTATCATTCTTCTTGATTGTCTTTGATCACTTATTCATTGCATCTGTCTACTCTTGCTTTGCAATGGTTCTTCAGAAAATATAGGTCGGAATAAAAGAAAAACAAGTATTAGCTCATTCTAGTGTTCCATTACCTATAAATTTCTTATAGGCTCATCATGTGTTGTGGTCTTAAACTTGAACTCCTTTATGTTGAAGATGATGACGATGGATCTCTATAGGTGGATAATGGCGACGAAGGAGGTTGTAACGTCTAACGGAGCTCACGTACCTATTAGGAATTTTCGAAGTAGAAATTGATCGTCCTCCTCTCCCACCAGTCGCTGCAGGCGGGCTGACATGGTCTGCTGGCTGTTTCCTTTCTTAGGAGTAGACCCAGAATGATTAGCTCTGACCAGCGGGAGTTTTAGGAACAGCTGCCTCCAGTCGTCGTTGTCGTTTTAGTGACCTTGATTAGCGTATCCAGATCTTCCTCAACAGAGTCAGGGCACTTGAATTGCCCAGAGGGGTAGTAGTCTTCTATAGTGTAGGCAAGGTGGGAAACAGTCCCAGAAACCTTATAACGGCCCCTTCATGGTCCCCTAACTACAAGCGGGTACTCATTCCAACCCTAATGGAGTCAGACAAGCCTCAATAGGAGGGTGACTACCGATGCGAGCCTGCAGGCTGAAGTAGGAATACACGGAGCCGACTGTTACCTTATAATCCTTGATGAAGTACTGTTTTGAGAAGATAAGCCACACAGACTTTGTTGCCCAGCTATCTCCTCTATTGCTTCCACGCAACGAAGTATTCTCCAGTCGTTGCCTGCAACCTGGCCAGGAAACACCCCCATGCGCTCCAATAGCCGACCGGAGAATCTAGCTAATGGAAACCTCAAGCCACACCTTAATTGCCCCAAAGTAACGATTGTGTGGTCATCTGAAGAGTCCAAGGGACCAGTTGCAAACGAAAGCGAAATGTCAGCGGGATACCGAACGCTGTTCGAATGTCTTCCAGCAGAGGTAAGTTCTTGGGAACCGAGAACTACCTGAAAGACATCGTCGATGAAGGAGAAGCAACCCAACTTGTCGACACGTAATTGATTGCGAGCAGCTACCGAGACGTGCGGCCGACCGTAAGCAGCAACAAGATGCGCCGCTATCTGCGAGCAACCACTAGACATGTATTCAACGAAGAGCCGCAACGAAACGCACGGTCGACCCCACGTAATGCACGGCCGACCCAAACAAGCCTCAACTAACAGAAGAGAAGGAGAGGAAGACTCGAAGAGAAGTAAAAATGTGAGCCCTCTAGGCTCTATATATAGAGAAGTTTGAGCCTGGGGGGTAGTTTCGACTCGAGAAAGATGGGAAGCTGGGTGGCAGCACGTGGGAACGCCATGTGGCGCGAACTGAAAGAAGTCCGTATGACATTTGGGACTCCAGCAACACTGAAACTAGGGGTTAGAACCATCATGACATGCAAAACCGAGACAGAAAAGTCCTGATTAGTCGGAACCGGAAGCCGACCGATCAGGATGGGGTATTGTGTGTACATGATGATTGGACCGGAGAGTGGCCGTCAATTTAGTCGCGGACCGGCTACGCGCTTCGCGTCCAGAGGAGGCAAGCACCCCACGAGGAGACCAAGGTCGGCAAAGTCATCACGAGCCAGCCGAGCGTAAAGAAGCCAAGGGGGAATGCATCCCCCTCCTGCTGGTCGGCCGGCGCACGAAGTCTCGAAGACCAATCCTATAGACGGTGCCAAGATTGTGGGGATTTTTTCTGGGATCGAGTGGTTCACTTGGAATGCCACAATCTAACAAATCAATGAATAAAGAGGACTGGGTTTACTTAAAAAAACTTCTTCTCAACGTCGAAGGGGGAAAAACCACGGGGCGGAGCGAGAAATGCACAATACGGTAAACTGGTTACAATCTCTCACCTGACCCAGTTATACCCTGAGAAGACCGGTCTTCCAAGAGAACCGACCTTTGTAATCTCACTTTCACTCTAGCTTCGAAAAATTCGGAAAGAATTGGACAGCACCTCCTCCAGAATTCGGTCCCTTTCACTGAGGGGTAGAGCTCCTTTTATAGGTGTCAGGGATAACAGTTGGAGCATTCCGCATGGGGCGGCGTTGATGACGTGCTCCTGCAATGTGCTCAACCGTTTGCGTGGTGGGAACGTGGCGCGTAACTAGCATCAGGTAATTACGGCCCGGGTCGTTTCCTGCCTTATCGGTCAACCAGGAATCTTGGGAGCGTGGGCTGCTCTCCCGGGCTGCTCTCCCGTAACCGTCATTCGACCGAGATTCCGGATTTAACCGTCGCGCGGTCTGGGGGCGTGATACTCGGGTCAACTTGCACTCTCTCTCGGTTTCGTGCGCAGCCAACTATTATAGATGGGGGGCATTCTCCCCTCGGCTTCGTGCTCGCGGCTCGACCAACAGAAGGGGGGGACTCCTCCTTGGCTTCGTGCGCGGGCTGACCAGCAGGAGGGGGGAAACTCCCCCTCGGTTTCGTGCGCGACCGACCAGCAGGAAGGGGGCATTTCCCCCCTTGGGTTCTTTATGTGTGGCCGGCCCGTGACGACTTTACCGAGGGGGTACTCCCCCCTCGACTTTGTGCGCGGCCGACCCAGCAGGAGTGGGAAAACTCCTACTCGGTTTCGTGCGTGCCGAACAGCAGCAGGAGGGGGGGACCCCCTCGGCTTCGTGCGCGACCGACCAGTAGAAGGGGGGGACTCCCCTTTGGCTTCGTGCGCGGTCGACCAACAGGAGGGGGTGCATTCCCCCCTTGGCTTCTTTATGCGCGACCGGCCATGACAACTTTGCTGACCTTTGGTTTCCTCGTGGGCTGCTTGCCTCCCCGGGACGCGAAGCGCGCGGTCGGCTGAGACGAAATTGACGGCCACTCTCTGGTCCGATCATTCCAGGTACACACAGTCCTATCAGGAATTTTCGAAGTAGAAGTAGATCGCCCTCCGCTTCCGCCAGTCCGCTGCAGGGGGACTGACGAGATCTACTGTCCTTCTTCCCTTTCTTAGGAGTCGAGCCGGTATGATGAGCGCTGACTATTGGAAGCTTTGGAAATAACCGCCTCTAGTCGTCGCCTTCAGTGATACTCTCGATCATCTCATCTAATTCTATATCAACGGCTTCTGGACACTTGAGTTGCTCAGGGTAATCCTCTATGAAATAAGCAAGGTGGGAGAGTTCCAGGGACCTTGTAGCGTCACCTCCACGGCCCCCCAACCACAAAAGGGTAGTCTTTTCAGCCCCTCACAGAGTCAGACAAGCCACCAATAGAAGGACGACAGCTAGCACGAGTTTGAAGGCTAAAGTATGAATACTCGGCATCGACGATTAACTTGTAATATTTGAAAGCATATTTCTTGAACAGATAAGCTACACAAAGTTATTACACAGATAGTTCTTTTGTCGTTTCCATGCAGCGAAGGATCCTCCAGCCGTTACCCGCAATCTGACCGGGTGCAACTCCCATGCGCTCTAGTAATCGGCCGGAGAAGGTCGCCAAAGGAAACCTCAAGCCATATCTCAGTTGGCCCAATGTGACCATTGTCCAATCGTCTGAAGGATCTAAGGGACCAATTGCAAAGGAGAGGGAGATGTTGGCAAGGACGTCGAAGGCTAGCCTGATATCTTTCATCAGGAGGGTTTCTTGGAGAGAGTGAACCACTCGAAAGCCATAGTCAATAGGAGAAGCGAGGCAACGGGGCGTGCAACTATTCGATATGACATAAACGACTGGCGACAGTCGGACCCAAAATGCACAACCGCCCAAGAAGCTTGGTGGTGCGACTTTATCGAGGAAGGGGGGTCGAGCGATAAGTGCGCGACGTTCCTACGAGACGCGCGATCGACCCACGTAGCGCATGACCGACCCGAAAAATGCCCGACTTGCTGATGTAAAGAGAGCAAGATTTGAAGCATAAATGAAAAATGAGAGCCCTCCAGACTCTATTTATAAAGAAACTTGGGGCCTTGGGGTGGGTACAAACGCCGAGGAAGGCGAGAAGCCGTGTAGCGGCACGCATGGACGTCATGTGGCGCAAGCAGGGAAGAAGCATGTCTAACATCTGGGACTCCAGCAACACTCAAGTCGAGGATTGAGGCCACCATGGCACTCAAACCGAGATAGAATAGTCATGATCAATCGGAGAGCCTCAGAAACCGACCGATCAGGAGGGGGTATTGTATGTACCAGAAATATCATTAGTTAGTTAGTAATCAGAAACGTACACGTGGAGGCTGAAGTATGCGCAGACGGCCAATTTGTGGTGGAAAAATCAGATAGCTTTAGTTTGATCCTCGACCGGTTATAGGCTGGACTCATCGATTGCAAATGAGCTGGAAGGAGCCGGATTCAATTAATGCCATTGAACCAACCCGTATCATTGCAATGCGTGGTCATGCATGGATGAGCTTTGCACCCAATAACGTATCAACGGGCGAGTTACAGTAGGATCAACGTTTGGCTAATCGACTACATGTGTCTCACACAGCACCATAAGAACCGACCGGTCACTCGGGCATTCAGAACAACTCGTCTATAGTCAGGCATCATACAACATGCCGATCGAGATAACATTAATGGTCAGGATTCATATTTACAAATCAGACATCCTTAGCCCTAAACAAGGGAGTAAAGCTATCATTGCCCACCCACCCTTCTCATTGATTGGTGCACTCCGCGAGGTTGAGGCTGTTGAGCATTCAGGATGAATGTAATGGTTTGGATAACTTTATGTGGCAGCTGACGGTTGGCTCATTTTTGTATTCATTGGTTTTTAGTAGTACGAGCACCCTGTCCCGGCCGTGTATTTCGCGCTAGCCGGCCGCGCGTTACACGCATGTCGACCACGCGCCCTAGTCTGCTGGGCATGGCCAGTCGCGAGCAAGTGGAGGAGGGGATCTTGAAGCCCGACCGCAAGCTATGCAGTCAAAGTCGGTAGTCGGCCCTAGTTGGCCAAGGGCCGACTAGGACTAGTTGGGACTAATTCGAGACTAGTTGGCCAAAACTTATTATAATCCCTCCCTAAACATATATGATATATGAACTAGCATAAATGTCAATAAGTATATGATATTAGTCGGTTAATAACTGTTAATGTACATATAGATGGGTCGGGTTTACTGTACAGTCGAGTCGGATTGTATAGTGATACATGTACATATATTGGGCTTGAGTCCCTCAATGGAATGCATTCTATTCCTCTCCAAACCCTAGCCGTCATCTCCTAACATGGTATCAGAGCTCTAGGATTCTTCCGCGCGGCTGCGACGACGACGGTCCTCCCCCCTCCGGCAGCACCTCCCCGTCCGGCCTCCCTCCTCCACCGGCCCACCCCGTCCGGCCTCTCTCCTCCACCGGCCCCCCTTTCCGCCGCCCGACATTCCCCCTACAGCCGCCGCCCGACCTCCCTCCTCCACCGCCCCCCCCCCCCTTCCCCTACCCCCCCGACCCCCTTCTGCCACCCGACTGCCCCCGGCCCCCCCCATTCCGCCACCCGACAGCCACCCGGCGCCCCCCTCCTCCACCCCCCGACCCCCTTCTGCCACCCGACTGCCCCCGGCCCCCCCTCCACCCCCGAACCCCCTTCCGCTACCCCCCGACCCCCCCCCCCCCCTTCCTCCACCCGACCACCCCCGCCGGCCCCCCCTTCTCTACCTGCCCACCCCCCCGGCCCCCTCCTCCGCCCTACAGCCCTCCGCCGGCCCCCCCCCCCCTCCTCCACCCAACCACCCGGCCGGCCCCCCTCCTCCAAGTCAATTATGGGGGACAATTTAGTCTCTTTACCTACAGTATTTTGCACATATCAATACATGAAGCTAAAACACTCATCACTCATAAGGTGCTTTCCTTTATTACAATGTATTCCAGATCAATGTTGTCATTGTTAATGTACATATAGATGGGTCGGGTTTAATGTATAGTCGGGTCGGATTGTATAGTGATACATGTACATTTATTGGGCTTGAGTCCCTCAATGGAACGCATTCTATTCCTCTCCAAACCCTAGCCGTCATCTCCTAACATGGTATCAGAGCACTAGGGTTCTCCCTCGCGGCGACGTCGACGACGGTCATCTCCTCCGGCCTCCGTTCACCTGATCGGCAGTCCCCCGGCCCCCCCTTTCGGCCTCCAGCACCCCCCCGGCCCCCCTTCCGGCCTCCAGCACCCCGCCGGCCCCCCTTCTGGCCTACAGCCACCGCCGGCCCCCCTCTTCCGGCCTCCAGCACCCCCCCGGCCCCCCTTCCGGCCTCCAGCACCCCGCCGGCCCCCCCTTCCGGCCTACAGCCACCGCCGGCCCCCCCTTCTCCACCCGCCCAACCCCCGGCACCCCTCCTCCGCCCTCCAGCACCCCGTCGGCCCCCCCTTATCCACCCGCCCACCCCCCCCCGGCCTCGCCTCCGCCCTACAGCACCCCGCCGACCCCCCTACAGCCCCCCCGACCCCCCCCGACCCTCCTACAGCCACCTCCGCCACCCCCCCGACCCCCCTCCAGCCCCCCTGCCACCCCCCGACACCCTACAGCCCCCCCCCCCCATCCCCTCCCGACACCCTACAGCCCCCCTCCGCACCACCCGCAGCCCCCTCCGCCCCCTCCGCACCACCCCGGCTGCCCCCTCCGCCCCCCTCCGGCCTCCTCCTTTGCTCCAGCAGCCCACCCGACACCTCCCAGACACCCCGCCCCCCCTTCCTCTGCCCCGACAGCTCACCCGCCCCCTCCCCTGCAACCTCGCCAGCTCCTGCACCCCCTGCTGCCCCACCCCACCTTCTCCTCTGTACCGAACTGCCCGTCTCCTCTGTACGGACTGCCTCAGACCTTCCTTGTGCCGGTTCGCCCCCGTACTTCCGAGATATGGCTTCCTCCAGCATCTCTCGGCTCCCATATTGCCTGCACACCGTCGCTGATCGTCGGGTTCCTCCGTCTCCTCGTTTTACTGGTATTCTTGGGCCACGTCCCTCCACCACATTAGTTGACTGTGGACGTCGTCAGGGTCTCCTCCGCCATGATGGCGAGACTGCTGCTGCTGCTGATCTCCCTACTCCAGCACCGCCTGCCACCACTCCTGCTCCGTCTCGGTCTTACTCCGACCGCCTCCAGCGCTTTGAGGAGTTACTGTTGCGATACCTCGCCTCCACCAGCTCTTCGACAGATCACGGTCTCTCTGCCACTCCGGGTACTTCTGCTCAGTCTCGGTCTTACTCCGACCGCCTCCAGCGCTTTGAGGAATTACTGCTTCGGTACCTCGCCTCCACCAGCTCTTCGACAGCTCACAGTCTCTCTGCCACTCCGGGTACTACTGCTCCATGGATATTCGACTCGGGTGCCTCCTGTCACCTCACCTTTGACTCCACTGTCCTCACTGACTGTTCTCCCACTACCACCTATCAGGAGGTTCGCACTGCGGATGGGACTCTCGTCCCTATTCCGCAATGTGGATCCGTCACTACTACCTCTGACCCTTCTGGTCGCCTGACCCTACCCCATGTCCATCATGCCCCCCGTCTTAACATTAATCTGATCTCTATCAGTTCTCTTTGCGACTCTGGTCTGACTGTCACCTTCACCCCTTTTGTTTGTGTTGTGCAGGATTCGCGGACGGGTCAGAGGATTGGGCTGGGCCGTAGAGCAGGAGGACTTTACCAGCTGGACCATCTCCATGTGTCTTCCGTTTCTGTTGCGTCTGTCATGTCTGTTACCTCCGATGCCGACCTGTGGCATAGAAGGTTAGGTCACATATCGAGTGATCGACTCAAAAGCGTATTCCGTTCGGGCGCTTTGGGTCGAGCGTCCTTCTCCCCTCTCTCTGTTTGTACGGGTTGTAGACTAGCAAAGCATCTAGCACTTCCATTCTCTGCTAGTGCTTCCCAATCTGATGCGTTATTTGATTTAGTACATTCGGACATTTGGGGTCCTGCACCTGTTGCATCCATTTCGGGTTACATGTACTATGTGTGTTTCATCGATGACTACTCTAGGTGCACCTGGGTTTATCTTATGCGTCATCGGTCTGAAGTCCCTCACATCTTTAGGAGATTCACTACTCTGATTGTGCCAAGGAGTACCTCTCCTCCGAGATGCGTGAGATTCTTCAGTCTCACGGCACTCTTCACCAGCAGTCCTGTCCCCACACCCATGAGCAGAACGGCGTGACCGAACGCAAGCATCGCCATGTCCTTGAGACCGCACGAGCCTTGCTTCTCTCTGCATCTGTTCCTCACTCTTACTGGGCTGAAACTGTCATGACGGCTGTCCACCTCATCAATATCACTCCGTCATCTGCTCTGTCCGGTGCCACCCCATATGAGCGCCTCCACTCCAGCCCACCTGACTACTCTCTTCTTCGCACGTTTGGCTGCACGTGCTTCGTTCTTCTTCCTCCCCATGAGCGCACCAAACTCTCTGCGAGGTCTGTTCGATGTGTTCACTTGGGGCTCAGTCGGGAGCACAAGGGTATCGTTGTTACGATCCCTTGGCTCGCCGGATCCGTGTCTCCCGTCACGTTTCCTTTGTTGAGGATGTCCCGTACTTTTTCCCGTACTTGCCTCCTGCATCACCCTCCTCGCCTTCATCACCTCTCCACATCCCCGTTCTACCCCCGTTTTCTGTTGCCCCATCCACGCCTAGTCCACCTCCATCTTCCCCACCACCTCCACCACCACCACCACCACCACCACCACCTCCTCAGTCTCCACCGCCACGTCCACCACCACCACCACCTCCTCAGTCTCCCTCGCCACCTCCACCACCCCCCATTACTCGTGTCTATGTACGTCGGTCTGCAGCTCCCCCTCCAGAGTCGGTTCACACTGGTACTCCCTCGCCTGATGCTGCTGCCCCCTCCTCCCCGGTCGTGGATCCTGCTCCTGTTCGGCGCTACCCAGCGCGCGAACATCACCCTCCTGACAGATATGACTACTCTGCTAACAGGTTTGGCTACTCTGTTTTTCCTTCTGACTCTCCTGACTCTTCTGGCTACTCTGCCAGTGTCTCCTATTCACCATCCTTTCAGGCTTTTCTTACTGCTATACACACCCATCGGGAGCCCCAATCGTACCGTGAGGCAGCGTTACATCCAGAGTGGCGGCAGGCCATATCAGTTGAGCTTGAGGCTTTTCAGCGGACCCAGACCTGGGAGTTGGTGCCTTGTCCCTCCGGGGTGGTGCCTGTTAGCTGCAAGTAGATATTCAAGGTCAAGACTCGACCTGATGGATCCATTGAGCGGCACAAGGCTCGCCTCGTTGCTCGTGGCTTCTCCCAGGAGTATGGGACTGACTACGAGGAGACGTTTGCTCCAGTTGCTCGGATGACTACTGTGCGCACCCTCTTAGCTGTGGCAGCTGCTCGAGGGTGGCCTCTCCATCAGATGGATGTCACCAATGCGTTTCTCCACGGTGACTCTTCAAGGAAGTCTACATGGCTCCTCCTTCGGGCATTTCAGTTCCTCCAGGGCACGTGTGTCGTTTGCGCCGAGCCATCTATGGGCTCAAGTAGGCCCCTCGTGCCTGGTTTGAGCGATTTCGCAGTGCAGTTCTGGCCGCTGTGTTTGTTGAGCGTCACTCCGACTATGCCTTGTTCACTCGCTCCTCCAATCAGGGCATTGCAGTTCTTTTCCTCTATGTGGATGATATGATCATCACTGGGGATGACAGTGCCACCATCGCCTCTCTCCAGCGGCACCTCCAGAGTTAGTTTGAGATGAAAGATCTGGGCTCTCTTCGCTACTTTTTGGGCCTTGAGATTGCCCGGTCAGCTCGTGGTCTATTGGTCTCCCAGCAGAAGTACATCTCCGACATCCTTACTGATGCTGCTCTTATTGACACACGCACTGCTGATACACCCATGGAGCTCAATTTGAAGCTTCTCGCTACAGATGGTGAGCCGCTCCCGGATGTCTCCCGCTACCAGAGGCTGGTTGGGATGCTCGTCTATCTCACCATGACCCGGTCAGACATTGCCCACGCAGTTGGCATTGTCAGTCAGTTTGTTCAGGCTCCACGGTCAGTACACTATGCAGCTGTTCTTCGGATTATCCGCTACCTCCGGGGCACCATCACCCGTTCACTACTGTTTCCCTCCACCTCTCCGTTGGTGCTGCGTGCCTACTCCGATGCAGATTGGGCAGGAGATGCAGCCACTCGTCGATCTACTACAGGGTACTGTGTGGTTCTGGGTGATTCACTGATTTCGTGGCGCAGCAAGAAGCAGGAGTCTGTTGCTCGCTCCAGCACCGAAGCCGAATACCGGGCTATGGCTTCCACCACCGCCGAGATTGTCTGGCTTCGCCGCCTTCTGCTCGACTTGGGAGTGGTGATATCCGGGCCCACCCCTCTCTTCTGTGACAACCGGAGTGCTATTCAGATTGCTAGCAACCCGGTCTTCCATGAGCGAACAAAACATATTGAAGTTGATTGTCATTATGTTCGCCAGGCGTTTCTCGACCACACCATCTCCCTGCCTTTCATTTCCTCATCGGAGCAGACTGCTGATTTTCTGACGAAGCCCCTGACGATTGCTCGCTTCCAGCATTTTCTAGGCAAACTCTCGGTTCATGATCCACCGTGAGTTTGAGGGGGAGTGTTAATGTACATATAGATGGATCGGGTTTACTGTACAGTCGGGTCGGATTGTATAGTGATAAATGTACATATATTGGGCTTGAGTGCCTCAATGGAATGCATTCTATTCCTCTCCAAACCCTAGCTGTCATCTCCTAACAATAACAATACATACCTTCACACTTCACAGCATGGGTATAAATACATATGTAACACTCTAACAGAACACAGTTGTATTGACTTCATGCCCATGTCAGAAGACTCAGAACTAAGAATTCATTACAATATTTGTTTTGTTACGGATATATGTGGTTGCCCACTTTGGTAGGATATATATCTAACCTACACGTCTATCTCTTATCCCTAACTCTCTATATATGTGTTATGAATAAACAAGAGGCGATCACGGATTCGTGAGAGCGCAGCCACCATCCCAATTGCATCATTTCTCTCTCTCTCTCGTAACACGTTATCAGCACGACTGGCTCCAAGTCCCGTCCGATACAACAGGAGAGAGAAGCAAGGAGCAGCGACCTGTGTCTCCTCTTTCACTGCGTACATCCTCAACCAATGGTAGCATCCCGACGCCGTCTTCTTACCGAGGTAGGCATCGTCCCTCCTCCTTCAAACACTGTTATTCTAATGCACCGGAAACCACACCGACGGCTGACCACCTCGGCACCTCCTGACCTCCACGCACCGAGGGATCTCAATCTTGTTGGCTGCCCGTTCACATCCCGGCGATATCTATAATCGCATCGGCATGACACAACAGCCACGGGCACCGGACGTCGTGTGGTCACGACAATACGACCGCGCCCAACAGCACCAACGACGTCGGGATTTTGCGCACCTGAAAGACGATGGCCAGCAGCGTCGGCACACAAGTCGCTGCGACGAACGCCGCCTGTGCGAGCACCGGCTACGCGAGCATCGGCTGAGCAAGCACCGGCTGCGCTAGCGCCAGCAGCAGGGTCCGCAAGCGCCGGTTACGCGAGCGCCGGAAGCAGGTTGCGCGAACGGCGCCTGCGCGAGCGGCGGCACAAGGGGTCGGCAACGGTTAGGTTTTCCGCTTCTATCGGGAAGAAGATAAACAGTGTTTATCTTTTGGGTTTTAATTTCGATGGGTTTAAAACCCGTTTAACACCCGACCCGACTGCTGTATAGCAGACCCGACCCGACTGCACAGTGCAGGTCCGGCCCAACTGTGTTAATACAAGAACCGACCCGAATGCTATCTAGCAGACCCGACTATATTAGACCCGACTGCATTATGCATATCCAACCCGACTGTGGTTAATACGGAACCCGACCCGACTGTGGTTAGTGCGGACCCAACCCGACTATGGTCAATACGAACCCGACCCATCTAAGTTTGTATGCATTCACATATACATTACTATCTGATTTAATCTAGACCGTCAGTTTTATTTTGTGATTGTGGGCCCAATCTTGGCCCGATCTGATTGATCCAAGAATGGATCTTGACTATTTGAACCGTTCCGAACGCATCAGTACGGTCTGATTTTTCAAATTCAAACTATTTAATATATGCTTTTAATCTGAACCATTTAATTTGATATCGTGATCTCGAGTCCAATATAGATCCATTTTCAGCGATCTATATATGGTTATTGAGTATTTGGGCCATTTCGGACTCCTCGGTATGGTCCGATATTATCAATTTAAATAAGTTAATGCATGTTTAATATGGATCATCAATTTTAGTTATATGCTTGTGAACTCGATCTAGACATGATCTAGACGATCCAAATATGGATCTTAGTTTTTGGGACTGCTCCGGATGCATTGGAATCATCCGATCTTACAAACTCTAATTATGTTTTTATTATATCATATCACTTGCTTATGAACATATAGTTGGTAGATATCTTGCTTGATTAAATTGGTTCAAGTGATTTTTATTTGTTGGCCATTTTTCCACTTTGTTATTCAAGATAAATATCTTATATCTCGTAGTGTGTATTAATTTTATCATTGTTAGATAAAATGATTTTCACTATTGTCAGTGCCAATACCGAATATTATTTGTTTATGGAAACATATCAACTAGTTAAAATGATAATCTTTAACCTCATCCATAGCCTGTGTGTGAGCTCGGCCCTTGTCAGCCGAGACAGTACAATGTGGCTATGGATACATCTTAACTAGTTTTTCCACTATGTATAGTATTCGTAGTTTCATCTCGGTTAGGATTTCGATGTTCCTAGAATCCGATAACCTTTAATCTTTAACTAGACTCCTAATCCGTCCCCAGATGTCTAACCTTGCAAAGTTGGAGTTCGTCGCACTTAATGTCAACGGCAATAATTACTTAGCATGGAGGCTAGATGCCAAGCTCCATCTACAATCAATCAAGTTGGGTAAGGCGATTATAAAGCCTACAGGCACAGAAAGCCTTAGTCCTGAAGACAAGGCTAAAGCGACAATCTTTCTGCGTCGTCACCTACATGTAGACCTGAAGAACGAATATTTAACCGTTGGAAGACCCTTTAATTATGTGGGAATCCCTACGGGATAGATATGATCATCAAAGGGCTGTCATCCTCCCAGCAGCGAGGAATGAATAGATAAACCTGCGCTACCAAGATTTTAAATCGGTCGCAGAATATAATTCTGCAATGTTTAACATCGTGTCCCGACTTGAGCTATGTGGAGAGCCAGTTACCCAAGGACAGATGAGCCATAAGACTATTCACCTTCCATGCAACGAACGTCCTACTGCAACAACAATATTGGGAGCGAAACTTCCAGAAGATATCAGATCTGATTTCGGTACTCCTAGTTGCAGAGAAGAACAATAAAGTTCTTATGAAGAATCACAACTCCAGACCAACTGGAGCATTGGTGTTCCCTAAAGCGCATGCCAATGAAGGATACTCCTAGTTGCAGAGGAGAACAATAGAGACTTGCGATGCTTTAGTTCTTCTGGACGTCGCGTCGTATCGGCTAGAACGTGCGGTGCTTTGCTCGTGACCGTCGTAGTTGCTTGGCTTTGGCACGTGCGTTGTTTTGGCGCGGGCTTTACTGGTGCGTTTGCTTTGGCTTCTTGCGTTGGCTTTGGCTTTAGCTTTGACTCGATCTTCTTCTCGAACGGCGACGGCTACTTCTTCAGGACTTCTTTATTCTTCCGGCTTCCTTGATGGTTGTGGCATCGGCTTGGCTTTTCGGTGGGGGTAGCACCGATCTCCGTGCGACGGTTGTAGCGTCGGCTTTTGTTGGTGAAGACGGCGGGGGTAGCACCGATCTCCGTGCGACGGTTGTAGCGTCGGCTTTTGTTGGTGAAGACGGCGGGGGTAGCACCGATCTCCGCACGACGGTTGTAGCGTCGGCTTTGTTAGTGAAGACGGCGGGGGTAGCACCAATCTTCGCACGACGGTTGTAGCGTCGGCTTTGTTGGTGAAGACGGCGGGGGTAGCATCGATCTCCGCACGACGGTTGTAGCGTCGGCTTTTGTTGACGAAGACGGCAGGGGTAGCACCGGCTTCAGGCCTTCTTCTCCGAGCTTTCTTCTTCGTGCAAGGAGTCGACGCCTTTGTTGAAGACGACGGGTGTTGTCGGCTTCGATCTTCTTCTTCGGCCTTTGCTTATGGCGTCTTCGGAGTTGATGAAGATCGTTGGAGAAGTCGAGGTGACGATGACTCCGGACCTTCTTTTCCAAGCTTTCTTCTTCGTGCGAGGAGTCGAAGCTTTGATCTTCGAGTGCAAGGTCTTCACGTTGATGAGGACTTGAAGGGCCAAGTATTCCCGTAGGACGTGCTTGTCGTGCCTCGTGAAGCCTTCGGTCTTCAAGCGTTGGAGCTTCTCTTGCAGAGCCTTTTCGTCTTCAGCCTTCGGACCCTTGATGCCTTCCCCCACCCCCTCTATTTATAGGCAAAGGGGGGAGGTTGGGAGAGATATGGCTAAAATCTTTTTGTTTCATCCAATATCTCTCCCCATAACCATCAAGATATTGTTCCCTTATTTGGGGGAACAACCTTGATCCCTTCCTTTTTGTTTGGGGTGGTTACGGGCAAGATGTGACTTGATCTTTGAAGATATGTCGTCATCTTTGCACCTTCCGATTGCATGGCGACACGACGTCTTCTTGTCCGTCGGATCGAGGGATCGTCGCGGATCTACGGTTGTGTAGACGTCCGCGCCACCTCCCCCCGCATCGAGGCCGTTAGGATTTTTTTTTTCTTTTTTTCTTTTCTTTTCCTTTTTTTTTCTTCCCTTTATGGCCGGCCGCACCTCCTTATAGGGAGGGGGCACGGTTTTCCATGAAAAGGGGGGGTGGGCCCCTTTTTGAGTTTGGGTAGCGGGTCCGGTGGGACCTGTTTGCTTTGAGTCAGGCCCTTTTTATGTATGGGTCATTGTGTGCGAGTTGAGTTCGCATGCGGGCCGTTGTGTGCGGGCCGAGTTCGCATGCGGGCCAAATTCGCAGGTGGGTCATTGTGTATGGGCCAAGTTTCGCATGCGGGCCGTTGTGTATGGGCCAAGTTTCGCATGCGGGTCGGGTTCGACCCGTGAGCTAATTTCGGTGCCCACAAATGCCCCCTCAAGGTCGAGTGCGCCCGCGGGAAACGCGTAGCGCTTGAACTTGACCTGCTTGTTTGCTCGGAATTTAGGTCTTTACAAGGACCCCCGCCATTTCGTTTCCTCCATCGTTTTGCTAGCGTGGGAGACGAAAGGCTTTGGCGGCTTGTAGTCGAAGACATCTTCTAAGGTTTTGTTCATCTTCAAGGATGGCGCGAATATTGACGGCGGCTGCTGCGCGGAGTCTCAGGCCAGCAAGGCGACGGGAGCGCGAGGATGACCACGGTGCACCTTGGCGGAGGGTTGTGTACTTTATGAGGACCCCCGCCCTTTCGTTTCCCCCGTCATTTTGCTAATGCGGGAGACGAAGGGCTTTGGCGGCTTGGAGACGAAGACTCCTTCTAAGGTTTTGATCACCCTCATCGTCGCGGACTTCCTTTGCTTCAAGGATGGCGCGAACGTTGACGGCGGCCGCTGCGCGGAGTCCCAGGCCAGCAAGGCGACGGGAGCGCGAGGATGACCACGGTGCACCTTGGCGGAGGGTTGTTTCCTTTATGAGGACCCCCGCCTTTTCGTTTCCCCCATCATTTTGCTAATGCGGGAGACGAAGGGCTTTGGCGGCTTGGAGACGAATACTCCTTCTAAGGTTTCGATCACCTTCGTCGTCGCAGACTTCCTTTGCTTCGAGGATGGCGCGAACGTTGACGGCAGCCGCTGCGCGGAGTACCAGGGCGACAAGGTGACGGGAGCGCGAGGACGGCCGCGATGCGCCTTGGCGGAGGGTTGTTGCCCCTCTTTGGTGCGGGAGCGCAATGGCGAAGGAGGCGGAATGGTCGAAGACGCGGTAGGTTCCCTCCTTCCTACTCTTTCTTCCTCCTTTTCTTTCTCTTTTTCTTTCCTTCTTTTTTTTTTTTCCTTCTCTGACTTCTGTCATGAAACGGTGGTTGCATCGGATACGGATGCCCACCCCCTAGATTCATGGGATAGGAGATTTATCCCGTCTCTATCCCAATAACCGATTATGCCTATTTATAGGGGGTTAAATGAAAAATTTTACCAACAGCTTCTGGGTTTTTTTTTTCTTCTTTTCTGCCGTCGGGTCTGCGGGGTCAGCGGCGGGCTCGGGTGCAACCGGCAGGCGGAGCGGGGCGGTCCGGTGGCGGGCGCAGGCTCCAGGTGGCGCGGGTGACGGGGCGGAGGCCGGTTGTGGTGCGCGGGCGGCACAGCAGCGACGGCAGGGAGGTCGGGTCGCAGGGGGTGCAGGTGAGCGGCGCAACACCCGTGGGCGGTCGAGCGACGCGCGCAGAGTGCGAACGGGCGGCGGCTAGAGGTGGCCGGCGCGAAAGCAGCGCAGGCAGGCGGAGCGGCTGCGGGCTCCGGTGCGCGCAGGTCTAGGCGGCGGTGTTCAGCTGCGAGGCGCACCGGCGAAGGCCAGGACGGCGACGACTTCGGGGTGCGCAGGCGGTGAAGGCCAGGACGGCGGCGTCGAACGCGGGCGGCCTGGGCGTGGTCGGACGCGCTGGCTTGGGCTGCTGAGGCCGGAGGAGCAGCGGTGGTCGCGGGGTCCAGGCCGGGCGCGTCAAGATCCAGGCCTCAGCCGGCGCGGGCTGCGGATGCCGGCGGAGCAGTGGCGGGTGCAGAGGCCGGCGGAGCAGCGGGGGTCGTGGGTCTCAGCCCTGTTTGGGGGGCTGCAGGCTTCATCAGGAGAGTAAGGGGGCTGCGGCCCATCCCCCTTTTTTTTTTTTTGGTACCTGGGTCCACGAGCCGGCCGTGGTTGGGGGTTTTGGTGACTGCGGGTCCCACTTCTCTGCCTTCTCTGTTTCATGGACACAGCAGCAGCGAGGTGGTCGGCTTGGTTCCGAAGCGGGGCGCAGCAGCGGTGGCTGAGGTGCAGGCGGCCGGTGGCCGCGGGCGCATGGAGCGAAGGCCGAGCGGAGCACCGATGGGCACTGGGTCCATGCCAAGCTCGGGCTGAATGTGCGCAGAGGCGGCGGTCGCGACTGGCGTGCTGACGAGGGCTGAGCGGTGGCGGTGCGCAGGCCGCAGATCGGGCGGAGCTGCGAGTGGCCGGCGTGGGAGCAGCTCAGGCAGGCGACGACTGTGGGTGCAAGAGTTGGGCTCGCCGGCGGGTGTGAGGTACGGGCTTCAGCCACCCTGGAGACCACGGATCTTGGTCGCGCGGTCAAAGGTCCAGCAGGCTACGGCGGCTGCCTTGGGGCGCGGAGACGGTGCGCGTGGAACAACGTAGGAGGCACGGTTGCAGCGAGGGCAAGGTGCGGTTGCGGTGTCGGCAACAGCGGCGATAGCAGTGGCTTGTGGTGGCCAGGCTTGGCACAAGTGGTACGACAGCGACGGTGGCCGGCGTGCGAGTCGAGGCGCGAGGCTGCAGGCGGGGGGTGGCGGTGCGCAGGCCGCAGATCGAGCGGAGCTGCGGGTAGCCGGCGTGGGGGCAGCTCAGGCATGCGAACGACTGCGGGTGAGGGCTCCGGCTGGGAGCGCAGGAGTTGAAGACCACAACCCCGTTTGGGGGCTGTGGGTTTTCGGAGAGAAGAGGGCTGTGGCTATTTTTGCTACGGCCCCCTCTACATTTTTGTTTTTGGCATTAAGGGGCTGTGGTCCCCTTTGGGGTTGCAACTTCATCTCCGTTTTTTTTTTTTTTTCGACTTCTGGAATTGCACTGCCCTTTTCTTCTTGAATTAACCTCGCATCTTGATTTGACTTGTACTTTTCGTCTCCTTGCAGGACTCATCCCTTTGAGTGTTTTCCGAAGGTCGGCGGGATCGTTGAGGTCTACCGCATGAGCATAGCGACTGGCAAGGTTGCACCCGAGCAGGCTGATCGAGGTGAGCTGGATGTTCCTTTGGACTATGGAGAGAACTTTTTCTGGTGGTGACGCCGGCTTGAAGGATATTGAGATAGGCGTTCTGGAGTTCAACGAGGAAGAAGACGAAGCCACTAGTATTGACAAGGAGCAGCCTGTCTTGGTCGTCTTTTACTTGCCGATCTTGACCTCGGTGATAGCTCCAACAATCCTTTTGGCTTCGTGGAGGTCGCGAAGGATGCGGTCCTTGGCTCGGGACCCTTTTCTTTCTTCTTTTTATTTTTTTGTTTGTGCCCATATGCGTGACTGATTTGTGCTTTTCTTCCTTTCTTTCTTCAGGGTGCGCCGTTATGAGAGCTTTCCGTCGTCTGGATGGATCGTCGATGCGGTCCCCCACGGGAGTACGCATCTTCGTGTCCCTTTTGCGCAAGTCTTCTACCGCCGTTACGAGAGCCTTCTGACTTTTGGATGGATCGTCGATGCAGTCTCCCACGGGAGCACGCATCTTCGTTCCCCTTTTGCGCTAGTCTTCGACCGCCGTACTTCGAAGCAGGAAGCGTGTGTCGAAGTTGGACGAGCTCATTCTCACCGATGAGGGATCTTCACGGCAGATCGTTCGACCAAGTCCGAAGTTGCCATTCAGGAGTCAAATCCAACGGATGTTTTGGCCGCAGCTTCTTTGTCAGTTCCTGTGGCGTCTTTGACAGCCGTCACGGCGATGGTTCAGGAGGCGATTCCCGTGCTTGGGTCTTCAGGACAGGATCGCGCCTTATCTCAGCACTCAAAGGATTGCCAGCGAAAGTGTAGATCGCAGAGCCTTCTTTCTAAGCTTCTTTTTGATAATTGTATTGGATGTTTATCCAGGCGACACTTGCACCCTTCCAAGAGGAGGGTCTTGACGCTTTGAGTAGCTGGTGGGTTTCCTGGTGGATGGCTCCTTGTTTGAGGAGCATATGTGCATCCTTTTGGTGGATAGCTAGGCTCGTTGCTTGCAACGAGCTTCACTAGAGGAGGGCGCTTCCTTGGCGTTGGCAAAGGCCGAGGAAGAGGAATGTCGACTGGAGAGGGTTCACACGTTTGCTACTGCAGATTTGGTTCGGGCGCAGAAGAAAGTGGAGGCCGCTCGTGCGTCGCTTTAGAAATCGGAGTCCTGTTTGGAGAAAGCTCGTGCGACCGAAAAGACTTCTGCAACGGAGATTGCAAAGCAGCGGGGGGAGCTTACGAAGCGCCAAGAGCTGGTGGTTTCTTGTCTTTCAGAGTTGCACTGCGTAGGTGCCTCGAGAGATGAGCTGCGGCAGAGCTGAGAGCTGGTGGCTTGACGGAGGCTGACGGCTTATCGATCCCCGGAGCTGGACTTGAGTCTTTTCTTGGCGCATTTTCTGGAATGGTGGTTTGCTTTTTTTTTTTGTTTGGACTGAACCTTTATAGGCTGTCTACGTACCCTACTGAGAGGGATCAAGTCGCACGTAGTTCATTTATTCCTCTTTTTTATTTGCAAGGGGGGTAACCTTGCGCTAGGCATAGTACCTTTTGAGGGATTTGCCGCTGATAGGCAGAGTCGTCACTGGTTTGCAGTTGTCGCCCGTCTTCTTCGCTTCAATGTAATTAGAAGTGAAGATCTTCTTGAACGGAGTTTTGGTGATTGCTGGAGTTTGACTGGAGCCGATGCCTCGGCGATTTGGAAGAATTTGTTCGCCGCTTTTGGAGAGGCGAGCTTGAGTTTTCGTCAGGCGATGTGGTATTGCAACTGAGGGTAGTGAACCCATATGCACCGTGCTTTCTTTATTGCAGCTGGATTTGAACATCAACTCGGTGGAGTTTTGCCCCCGGGTGTTTTCTGGTTTGATTGCGAGTCGTTCGGAGTTGGTGTAAGACTCGGTTGAGCTCGAGGCGTGCAACAGACCATGTAACGGTAGTGTCATCTCTTGCAAAGTGGTGAAGTTAGCCTCAGAGACTGGTGACGCTGGTTCCTTTGCTGAAGTGAAAGACGATCGTCCTGGCTTGCAAAGCCATTGAGGTGCGAGCCACAGGACTGACGCAGCTTGAGTAAGCAATGGAACGTGTGGCATTAAACTTGATTTGGAGTTGATGTGGATTTTTCGTCTTGATGCTGGCGCTCCTTTGACTTTGTGCACCGTCTGGCTGGAGGATGTCGCTAGTTTTGCAAGTGGAGAGGTTTTGTCCCTTACAGCTGCTTTGACTTCTTGGGCCCGTGGAGCCTTTGCTGGAGGAACTTCTGCAATGGGGTCTTTGACCTGGTGGAACTTGACGTCAGCAAGGTGTGCTTCGTCCTTATTGAATGGCTTGTCGTTGGCAGCAATGCTTCTCCCCATGCTTTCAATGTTGGTGCCGCTTTCTTCATTGAGCACTTGGTGAACTTCCCTCATGCAACCGGAGACCTTGAGGTTTTGATCAATTTCAAGGAAGCGGCTGGGAAAGAACTCCTGGAGTGTCGCCAGCTCTGGGCAAGTTTGCTGGAGAAGATTTTTCGGATTTGCTGGAGGTACTTTGGACGTCTTTCTTTCTGGAGCTTCACTCTTTTCCTTGAAGGTCTTTCTTTCGGGGAGTTTTGTTGTCGCCCGATCTTGCTCGTGGTTGGCCAGACGTGCTATTTGGTAGTTTGATCGTCGTGGCCTTCACCTTCGAGGCGTCATAGCCCATGTGTTTTTATCAAGAAGATCTTCCTCGCCAGGGTGAAGAATTGGTGCCGTGACCGAAGGCTCTTCTTTGATCAGAAGGACTTGCTCTTTTGGAGGCTCTACCGACTCATCTTCTGATCGCCAGCCGGTTGGCTTGATTTCTTTCATTGGGATCGAAGGAGGCTTGGAGTAGAAGACGTAGAAGTCGAACTTACCTGATGGCTGGCCTAGCAGGTCGACTTCGGGGTCTCTTTGCTCGTCTCTTGCTTTGAGCACATGCTGGAATGTAGCTTTGTTTAGAAGAGAGAGCATTTGGACGAGAGGCGGTTGCCCCCAAGGCAGTGAGGATTTGGCCCTAGGCACTGCAGGAGCATACCGTCGTCGTCTTCTTGGAGCTGGTTTTGCCATCGATTTTTGACAGATGATGCGCAGGCTTGCTGAAGTGGGTTGTGGAGTAGTCAGCGTTGGCGGGCAGGAATCGAAGGTGATTGACGTCATATTTGACTCGACGACGTCACCAGAGTTGATCTCGATTATTCCTTGCTTGGCAAGTGCCATGATCTTATCTTTGAAGACAAAGCACTTCTCGATGGGATGGCTGACCATCCGGTGGTACTTGCAGAAGAGCGGATCGTTGACTCTATGTGCTTGTTCCGGCCTTTTTGGTGGCGGAAGCTCGATCATCTTTTCTTGCATCAACTGATCGAACATGGAGGAAACTTTCGAGTCTAGGAAGGGATACTCCTTAGCTTCAAGCTCCTCGAGAGTCATCCTTGGTGGCCGTTGAGGCTGAGGAGGTGGTTCGGCGGCTCCTTTGCCTTTGTCCGTCTTGCCACCGATCTTGAGTGGTTTGGAAGTTGAAGCGAGGTCGGTGACGTTGACTTGCTTTGATGCCGCCGGTTCGTCCCCCTCTTCCACCTTCAAGAAGGCTTTGGCCTTTGAGTCCCCGCGATTTGCTAAGCTGAGCTCCATGTCGTGAGCCCGAGTCGCCAGTTCTTCGAAGGACCGAGGCTTGATCCCTTTAAGGATGTAAAGCAAGCCCCAGTGCATGCCTTGGGTGCATAACTCGATGGCCGAGTCTTCAGACAAGCGATCTCGCGAGTTTAGCGCAAGGTTCCTCCAACGATCGATGTAGTCAATCACCGGCTCATCCTTCCTTTGCTTGGTGGCAGTAAGCTCAGTCATACTGACAATGCGCCGAGTGCTGTAAAAGCGGTTGATGAATTCCCTCTCCATTTGATCCCAGCTGTCGATGGATCATGGAGGAAGATCAACATACCAGTCGAAAGCATTACCTTTGAGGGTGCGAACGAACTGCTTCACCATCTCGTCGCCGTATGTGCCGGCATTGTTGCAAGTTTCGACGAAGTAGGCAATGTGTTGCCTTGGATTGCCCTTCCCATCGAAGTGCTGGAACTTTGGTGGCTGGAACCCGGTGGGGAAGCGCAGTTGCTGGATCCTTGTGGTGTAAGGCTTTGAGTATGCCGCTGTGGTCGGAGGTAGACTGCCGCCGTGGGAACGCATCATGTCGGCCACCAACGCTTGTATTTGCTGAGCATTCATCGTTGCTACCATTGAAGGTTGTGCGACCACCGAGACTAGCACGGGAGTCGAGGAGAGTGCGGTAGTCGCTAGTATTGCCGAAGCAACTTCTACAAGAGCGGGAGTTGGAGCAGCTACTGGAGAAGTAGGAGGTTGGTTGAATGCTGTAGCATCCCTCGCACTTAGCCTTTGAAGCAATGTGTTAATGTGACGATCCTTCTCTTCCATTAGTTGAGTGATTTGCGCCATGTGTTCACTCATTTGCATGACTTGGAGCTGGAGAGCGGACGGAGGATGATGTCACAGGACGTCTTGATGTTGCATGCCTGCATCCTCGCCATCATCGTCGGAGACGTAGTGGCGCCGACTTGGTTCTGCTTGATGACGGACATTTGCCCCCTGCAAAGGAGGTGCAATGTCCACTGGAGAACCCGAATGGGCTCCGGGTTGGGGCTGGACCTCCCCAAATTTCTGGACTTGAATTCCAGGATCGAGGCTTGTTTCTTCATGCACCAAGGCCTCATTGGCGCTTTGGCGAGCATCTTCGGCAGCAGTTTCTGGCGTGAAGAAGTCCGCAAGAGTTTGAGTACGCCGAGTGTAGACGCGTACTACCGGGGGAACGACATCCTCCGGGTTTTTTGGATCGCCGTGTTGGAGTAGTGGAGACTCGGCGATAGGTGAGAGGCTTGTTGGAGCAAACGTATCTTTGTTCGTTCCGGCCATGGCGAACTTGAAGCAACTCTTTCAAATGTACGGATGAAAGGAGAGGTTGTCCCACCGGGCGTGCCAGAAATCTGTATGCGCAGAAAAAAGATACGGGTCGTCTTTATTGCGAGCACACGAAGATTACAGATGCCGAGACCCGGGGGCTCGGGGATGGCGAGTCCGGGTGCGGCGAATATTTGATCAGGAGATTGTGGGAGAGATCCTCTGGAGGGTTCATTTGATCCGCGTCTCTACGTGGTTTTCGTGCGAGAGCTCTGAAGGGGTTGCCCAGGACAGAGGTCTTTACAGGGTGAGGGTTTCTTGAGAGGCTAAGGAATATCGGCCGTTATTTTTGATGGGAAAAGTCCTTGATCTTCCCTCTTTGTGTGGAAATGAAACAAACACCTTGTATGCGAGTGTGAGCACGAGAAAGAAACACAAACCAAGCAAGCACAAAAAGAGAGAGACACACGGATTTATGTGGTTCACCCCAAATTGGGCTACGTCCACGGGCACGATGAGCCGAAGCTCGGGTTTCACTAGCAATGATGGAAAGACATCATGGATTACACCCAACACCTTGTCTTCTCTTCCTTACTTAAAACCCCCACTTCCTTAGGATTCAAAGAACCCTAGAAATCCCTCTCTTCAACTAGAAGAGGATCTCAAGAACCATCTCCACCAATGGAGGGAAAGAAAAGATTTGATCTTACCCCTTTCTCTTCTTCGGCTGCAACAACGAATGCTTCTTTGCTCTCAAGGTTTTCTCTCCAAGAGAAAACCCCTCTTTTGTGCTCTCCCTAATTTCACTCAAGCCCCAAAATGCTCTCTCTATAGCCCCCAAGGACCCATAGGATGATTAAATCCATCAGATGAAGCAAGTGGACCGTTGGATTAAGAGATTGATCCAACGGCTCCAAACATAAAACTGAAATCTGCACTTAAAAACAGAGTGCAGAAAGTAATCACAGGGCTGACTTCAGATCGCTGTATCTTCCTCAATACTCATCAGAATTCAGTGATTCTGGATCCGTTGGAAAGCTTGACATGTCCTCTACAACTTCTATGTAGACACCTAAGCCAAACTCCAACTCCATCAACTGCTGCAGATGCTCAAAGATCAGTCCCTGCAGAGCCGGTTCCACGCAGTGGCCGGTTGCAAGAATGATCCGAGAACAAATACGATGCCGAACTTGGGTCTTGTCCTTATGGGGATGGATACCCAACAATTTTGTCCCGTCCGTGCTTCGTGCTTTCTCAGCTAGGGAGGTTTTGGGCTTCGTTCCTCGGTCTTCGTGTCTTCCTCGATCCTTGCTAGACCTTGGCGTCCTTGATCGTGGGTTCGCGGCATCGATCGTGCTTTTGGCGTCGGCTTTGGCTTTGGCTTTCGGCTTCGGCGTTGCTTTGGCGTGGCTCTGGCTTTTGCTTTGCTTTGGCGATTGCGCTTGAACGTAGGCAGGTAGAGGCTTGCGATGCTTTAGTTCTTTCTGACTTCGCGTCGTATCGGCTAGAACGTTCGGTGCTTTGCTCGTGACCGTCGTAGTTGCTTGGCTTTGGCACGTGCGTTGCTTTGGCGCGGGCTTTACCGGTGCGTTTGCTTTGGCTTCTTGCGTTGGCTTTGGCTTTAGCTTTGACTCGATCTTCTTCTCGAACGGCGACGGCTACTTCTTCAGGACTTCTTTATTCTTCTGGCTTCCTCGACGGTTGTGGCGTCGGCTTGGCTTTTCGGCGGGGGTAGCACCGATCTCCGTGCGACGGTTGTAGCGTCGGCTTTTGTTGGTGAAGACGGCGGGGGTAGCACCGATCTCCTCACGACGGTTGTAGCGTCGGCTTTGTTGGTGAAGACGGCGGGGGTAGCACCGATCTCCGCACGACGGTTGTAGCATCGGCTTTTGTTGACGAAGACGGCAGGGGTAGCACCGGCTTCAGGCCTTCTTCTCCGAGCTTTCTTCTTCGTGCAAGGAGTCGACGCCTTTGTTGAAGACGATGGGTGTTGTCGGCTTCGATCTTCTTCTTCGGCCTTTGCTTATGGCGTCTTCGGAGTTGATGAAGATCGTTGAAGTCGAGGTGACGACGACTCCGGGTCTTCTTCTCCAAGCTTTCTTCGAGTGCAAGGTCTTCACGTTGATGAGGACTTGAAGGGCCAAATATTCCCGTAGGACGTGCTTGCCGTCAGTGTTCTAAAAAGCGGTCTAGGCGGCCGCCTAGGCGGCGCCTAGGCGCTAGGCGGCCCCCCACCGCCTCGCCTAGGCCCTAGGCGCTCCAGAAAAGCGGCCAAGCTCCCAGGCGGAGCTAGGCGGCCGCCTAGGCGGTCTAGGCGGGGCAAGGCGGCCGCCTAGGCGGTCTAGGCGGGCTGAGGTTGGCCAGGCCGACCAGGCGAGCCAGGCAGGCTGAGGCTGACCAGGCGGGCCAGGCGGGTTGAGGCTGGCCAGGCGGACCAGGCGGGCTGAGGCTGGCCAGGCGGAACATGTTTGCTTTTGTTCTTGTTAATCACTCAATCTTGAATTATGGTTATATACTTGTTCTTTAAAATAATGGCTTGGGATAATCTTGAACTTATATTAATTTTTAAACATATATATATATATATATTATATAATATCAAAATAATAATTAAAATAATTAAAAAAAAAAGACAAAACGCCTAGGCGCTAGGCGGCCCCCCACCGCCCGACTAGCGCCTAGCGCTTTTTAGAACCTTGCTTGCCGTGCCTCGTGAAGCCTTCGGTCTTCAAGCGTTGGAGCTTCTCTTGCGGAGCCTTTTCGTCTTCAGCCTTCGGACCCTTGATGCCTTCCCCCACCCCCTCTATTTATAGGCAAAGGAGGGAGGTTGGGAGAGATATGGCTGAAATCTTTTTGTTTCATCCAATATCTCCCCCCATAACCATCAAGATATTGTTCCCTTATTTGGGGGAACAACCTTGAGCCCTTCCTTTTTGTTTGGGGTGGTTACGGGCAAGATGTGACTTGATCTTTGAAGATATGTCATCATCTTTGCACCTTCCGATTGCATGGCGACACGACGTCATCTTGTCCGTCGGATCGAGGGATCGTCGCGGATCTACGGTTGTGTAGACGTCCGCGCCACCTCCCCCGGCATCGAGGCGGTTAGGCTTTTTTTTTTCTTTTTCTTTTTCTTTTCTTTTTCTTTTCTTTTCTTTTTCTTTTCCTTTTTTTTTCTTCCCTTTATGACCGGCCGCACCTCCCTATAGGGAGGGGGCACGGTTTTCCATTTGAGTTCGGGTAGCGGGTCCGGTAGGACCCGTTTGCTTTGAGTCAGGCCCTTTTTATGTATGGGCCATTGTGTGCGAGTTGAGTTCGCATCCGGGCCGTTGTGTGCGGGCCGAGTTCGCATGCGGGCTGTTGTGTGCGGGCCGAATTCGCAGGTGGGTCGTTGTGTATGGGCCAAGTTTCGCATACGGGCCGTTGTGTATGGGCCAAGTTTTGCATGCGGGTCGGGTTTGACCCGTGGGCTAATTTCGGTGCCCACAGTGTTATACTCTAGTAACTCAAAAAAAAAGTTACTCAGTTTCAGAGATATAAGAGCAAATGGGTATCACATAGAAACCCTGAGCGAGGGGAACAATGAATTCTTTGTATAACCTCTAGTGTTGAAAACCAGAAATTTACTTCATGCAATTCTTCATGCTGCATCCTTAATCAAAGTTAGACCAACTTCATACCATAAGTTCTCTCCTGCACAATTAGTATATGGGAATCAACCAAATATTTCTCATCTTAGAAAATTTGGATGTGCAGTGTATCTTCCTATTCCCCCACCAAAGAGAACTAAAATGGGTCCCCAACGTAGATTGAGAATTTATATAGGGTTTGAGTCTCCTTCGATTCTCAAATATTTAGAACCCTTAACAGGTGACATTTTTACCGCAAGGTTTGCGGATTGTCACTTCGATGAGACAGTCTTCCCGTCGTTAGGGGGAGATAAGAAAGATAATGAACGTCCCGTCCAAGAGGAACGACGTGAATTATCATGGAATACTTCCATTCTGTCTCATCTAGACCCCAAGACTCCCCAATGTGAGCATGACGTTAGAAGAATGACAGTAAATGAGTCTGACACACGCCAGAAGCATGGCAGACCTATAGGTTCCAAAGATTTAGCTCCCTGGAAGATGAGATTAAATAGCATATTGCACCCTACAGCTCCTGAAGAAGCTGTTCTTAATATAAACTCTCCTGAAGAGAGGATTCATGACGATCCGGAAGATGTCATGAATCAAAAATCCAATTTCCCCAAATTAAAGCATATCGCTCCGGCAGAGATTATGCCCCAGATCCTAGAAGAGACTGGGAAAGAGGTACCCGTACCCAACAATGATGAGATATCTGTGTTCTACACATACTCAGGGGAAATATGGAATAGAAAAGAAATAGTCGTTGATGATATATTCTTATATACTACGACAAATAAAATAATAAAGGGTGATGATAATGACACTGAACCACGTAAAATCTCTGAAGGATTTGATTTACCTATACGGTAACCTAGACAGTGAAATATATATGAAAATCCCTGAAGGATTTGATTTACCAAACTCCAAATCTAGAAATACGCATTCAATTAGATTAAAACGAGCATTGTACGGTCTGGAACAATCCAGAAGATTGTGGTACAATCGGCTCAGTGAATATTTGTCTAGGAAAGGCTATAAAAATGATATTATATGCCCATGCGTATTTATTAAGAAATCCCATAATGGATTTACAATAGCAGCAGTATATGTAGATGATATAAATCAAATAGGATCTCCCGAAGAGATTGAGAAGACTGCTGACTACCTTAAAAGGAGTTTGAAATGAAAGACCTGGGTGAGACAAAATTTTGCCTCGGCCTGTAGATCGAACGCAATAAGGATGGGACCTAAGTCCATCAAACAAAATATACTGAAAATCTCATGAAGAGGTTTAGTACGGATAAGTGTTATCCACTTAGTACACCCATGGTTGTAAGGTCTTTAGATGTTAACAAAGACATATACAAGCCTAGAAATGAAAATGAAAATGAAAATGAAAATGAAAATGTATTGGGTCCTGAAGTACCCTATTTAAATGCAATAGGTGAAATTCTTAATTTCAATGCACTAGATTTGATATTCCATTTTCTGTTAATCTACTTGTTAGATATAGTTCTGCATCTACACATAGATATTGGAATGGTATAAAGCACATATTTAGATACCTAAAGGGGACATTTGACATTAGTTTATACTATTCATGTAAAAGGACTAACCCAGTTGGATATGCAGACTCTGGTTATTTATCTGATCCCCATAACGGGAGATCACAAACATGTTAAGTGTTTCTTAAAAGTAATGCAGCATGCCTAGCTCAAATTCAAAGTGGCTTCATCAAAGGCGACAGGACCAAGCACATCTCCCCAAAATTCTTCTGCACCCATGAACTCTAAGAGAATGAAAGAGATTATTATAAAGCAGGAGAAGTTAGCTGAGAACCTGACAGATCTCTTCACCATGACGCTTCCAAAGTCTACATTCCAGAAGTTGGTGCATCAGATTGGCATGAGAAGACTTCACCAACAGAGCATGTGAATGTTATTTTAAATTGATGTATTAACAGGGTGGGAAGTAGCATCTTAAATGTATTAGGGGAAGGGAATATTTTTCTTTTGAAGATTGATGTTAACAATGCTTGTAATAGAATGTAGGATAAACATGAGGGGGAGCATCCTACAGATGCAGATGGAGACATCCAGAAGAATGTCTTTTCCGCACTATACTCTTTTTCCTGCGATTAGGTTTTTCCCACAGGGTTTTCCCATCGAAAGTGTGGGGGTTTTTAGTCGTATTGTGTGTACCCTCCCGGTCGGTTGCGCAAAGAAAAGAGGAAGGAGTGGGGGGGGGGGGTCGACCGCGCAACAGCCCCCCCCTCCTGCCTCGGTAGGCCGGTCATCAAACAAAGGGGGGCAACAGCCCCCCCCCCCCTTCCTGCCTCGGTCGGCCGGTCATCAGACAAAGGGGGGGCAACAGCCCCCCCCCCCCTCCTGCCTCGGTCGGCCGGTCATCAGACAAAGGGGGCAACAACCCCCCCTTCCTTCCTCGGTCGGCCGGTTATTCAAACAAAGGGGGGCAACAGCCCCCCCCCCCCGTTCCTTCCTCGGTCGGCCGGTCATCAGACAAAGGGGGGCAACAACTCCCCCCTTCCTGCCTCGGTCGGCCGGTCATCAGACAAAGGGGGGCAACAGCCCCCCCCCCCCTCCTTCCTTCCTCGGTCGGCCAGTCATCAGACAAAAGGGGGCAACAGCCCCCCCTCCTCCTTCCTCGGTCGGTCGGTCATCAGACAACAAAGGGGGGGGGGGGGGGGGGGGGTCGGCTGCGCAACACCCCCCCCCCCCCCTTTATATTTCTTTCCTCCTCGGTCGGCCGTGCAACAAGACGAGGTACGATGCGGCAGTCGAACCCGGAGATCTCGGAGGCTACGGGGATCTGACTATGCTCCGAGATTCCCGGCCAAAGTGACCGAGCGTCGACCGCGCGCCACGTCATCATTACCGTGGCGGTTGAGCTCATTGCGGGGACACGTCGTCTACCCGTTTTTCGCGGAGCGCCATAACCGTCACCCCACTACTATAAAAGGGGACCTACCCCTTCAGCAACAGGATGAGAAGAATTTTGAAGGAAACGCTGCCCGTTTCGTCCCGGAATTCGCGGAGCTGCGGAGGTCGGTCGGACAGTAGTCAGAGGCTGTCTGCGGAGGTCGGTCGGTAGCCAGATACTGTCTGCAGCGACCGGTAGTCAGACGCTACCTGCGGCGGTCGGTAGTCTGAGTGAAACTGCAGAGGTCGGTAGTTTGGGAGACCGATCCTTGGGGTATGTATTTGGGGTTAAGGTGAGAGATTGTAACCGACGGAATTGTTTTAGTGCATTCTCGCCCCACCCGTGGTTTTTTCTCCTTCGACGTTGCGAAGGGGTTTTTCCAAGTAACTACCTCTTATCTCTTCTCTTTGGCATGTTGGATTGTGCTTGCCACCCGAACCGCCCGATTCGACTAAAAACCCCCCACAATCTTGGCGCCGTCTGTGGGATAGTCTTCGAGACTTTCTACTAGAGCTTTCGACTGTTGACCCGTGGGTGTCGACCAGTCCGAGGCTACCTGCAACCAGCAATCCACGACCACACGGTTGAAGAACGATGGCCGGTGGACCTTATCGTACCCGCTCGACGTCGCAGGTCCCATCCGAATCTGCACCACTCGGAGATGCCAATGATGTCAGGCGTCTTGTTCAACCACCAACGGACACGGAGCGCGTAGTCCCGTTGGCGAATCCTGTACTGGGGGTCGGAGAATCCAGCCAAGCTCCGGTAGCAACCCTGGCTCCTCTAACAGGGGGTCTATCGGAAGCTTTCCTGGCCACTATGATGATGACCCAGCAAGCTTTTACCGCCCAACTCCAAACAATGCAACGCAACTACGAGGAGTTGCGCGACTTCGTGCGGGCCGCACCGATGAGTGGTCTACTCAACCAGGGCATGTTGGCCCAAGCGGGACAGAGCCTTCCTACTCAAGCTGCCCCACCAGTGCAAATGCAGCCGCAATCAGTGCCTCAGGTGGAGGTCAGGGTAAATCGCTCGGTGGAAGTCCAAAGTGCGAATCCCGACGGGCTGTCAAGATAGGGGGTTGGCCAAGGTACGTCTTCAGCTCCTGAAATGCTTCTTCGCAGCGTTGGTCCCAGTCGAAAGGTGCAAGTTTACTCAGCCTTTCGAATAGGGGCCGACACCGGTCTGAGGACTTGGATATGAAGCGGTTGAGGGCGTTGATCCGTTCGGTCAACTTCTGGACTTCCTTTCATGACTTGGGCGACGGCATCTCCTCCAAAGCTCGGATCTGCTCAGGGTTGGCCTCGATCCCCCGTCGGGTGACCAAGTAACCCAAAAATTTTCCCGACGTCACGCCGAAGGCGCACTTGGCCGGGTTCAACTTCATGTTGTACCTCCGCAGGGTTACAAAGGTTTCCTCTAGGTCTCGCATATGCGTCTCCTCTTCCCGGCTCTTCACAAGTAAGTCGTCGACGTAGACCTCCACGTTCCTTCCGATTTGGTCGACGAACATCTTGTTCACCAGCCTTTGGTACGTCGCCCCCGCGTTCTTCAGCCCAAATGGCATCATCTTGTAGCAGTAGAGCCCTCGACCCGTGACGAAGGTCGTGTGCTCCTGGTCCTCTGGATTCATGGGGATCTGGTGATAGCCCGAGTACCCGTCCATGAACGAGAGCCTCTCGTGTCCCGCCGTGAAATCCACCAGGGTATCGATGCGCGGTAGCGGGTAGCTGTCCTTTGGGCATGCCTGGTTGAGATTTGTGAAATCGATGCAGACCCGTATGGCTCTGAACTTCTTGGGGATGGCGACCACGTTAGCGATCCACTTAAGGTACCGAGCCTCTCTGATGATGCCCGCTCGTAGCAGCTTTTCTACCTCCATGTTGACAGCTGCTGCTTTCTCTGGTGCTAGCGACCGGGGCTTCTGACGTACAAGTGCAGCTCCTTCTCGAATGTTGAGGTGGTGACAGGCTACCTCGGGGTGGATGCCTGGCATGTCTTCAACTGACCATGCAAACACATCCAGGTTTGCCTTGAGAAATGCCGTCATAGCTTCGGCATGATGCTTTAGCAGCTGCGACCCAAGAAATATTATCCTCGGATGACTCGCTTCTCCTAAGCCCACAGGGAGAATTGGCTCGACGGCGGGTGACTCCTCCCACTCCGTGTTCAGGTCTGTCATTGACCTCTTCGACTCGTCCGGTTCTTTAGATTCAACCGGTCGGTCGGTCTTCTGCGGGTGCGTCGTCATGTTCAGCTCTTTACCTTCAGCTGACAGGTCAGTCTCCATTGGGTCGCTCGGATCAGTTAGCTCTTTAAGTTCAGCTAACTGACTGGCTTTCTTCAAGTTCCTCGACGCACTCAGTTCTTTTCGTTCAACTGACTGGTCGGTCTTCGGCAGGTCCCCCGACACTGTCAGTTCTTTACGTTCAACTGACATGTCGGTCATCAGCAGGTCCCCCGACACTGTCAGTTCTTTAAGTTCAACTGACAGGTTGGTCTTCTCAGGTGCTTGGCCTCCTCGCACTCCTTCACTCGATCGAGCGAGGTACTGGCGCGTTGGAATTTCTTGACTCCTCTTCGTAGTCCAGAGGTTGAGGATGCCCAACTCAGTGCCGCCTTCACCTGGTTCTCCTCCCTCGATTTGGCACGTTGTCTTCAGATGGATGGCGCTTAGCTCGCACTTTGGCCGCCGAAGACTGGTCTCCTCGAATGCTCATCACGCCCTTGTCGGTCCAAAACTTCACTACTTGGTGGGCCGACGAGGGGACCGCATCCAAGTGGTGGAGCCACGGCCTTCCAAGGATGATGTTGTACGCCGAGTGAGCTTCAATCACAATGAACCGGGTAAGATTGGTGAGATGCCATGTTGTGATCGGGAGGGTGATCTCACCAACCACCTTTGCAGCCTCTCCCGTGAAGCCCGTTATCGTCGACGACGACTCAGTCATCTGCCCGCGATCTAGCTGCATGGCATTGAAGGCGCTGAGGAAGAGCACGTCTACCGAACTCCCGGCGTCGACCAGAATTCTCTTCACCAGGCAATTTGCTATCTGCAACCGTATGACCAGAGGATGGTTGTGAGGCCTCTCTATTCCGACCAGATCAGCGGTCGAAAACTGTACTGCCGCTTCCACTCTTGGCTCGGGGCGAATGACGGGGTCGAGCACCACATGGTGAACTTGCCTTGCTTGTTCAATACGCCGCACCTGTCGGTCGACGGCATTTGATGACGGTACAGGGCCATGGTACCCGTAGACTGCGTCGACCTCTCGAAGCTGGCGTCTTTCTAGCGGAGGACCCGGTAAGCGTTGTGCCGTCGCTCCTCGCTGGACTTCCCCTACAGCCTTAGTCTCCTAACGTTGAGGGAGGTCGATGAAGCAGCCAAGGTGGCCAGCCTCAATGAGATCCTCGATATGATGCTTGAGCGCCCGGCACTGCAAGGTCGTGTGGCCTTGGCCTTGGTGGTACTCGCAGTACCTTGATGCATCTCTGGCTCCCCTTTCTCCAGGCTCAAGCGGTTGCGCCCACTTGAAGTACGGCTCACCTTTGATGGCTTCCAAGATCTGGTCTACAGGGGCGTTCAGCACTGTGAACTCCCTATTCCACTGTGGCCTTGCTGGCTTATCCTGCCTCTGTCGCTTCGCGTCGTGCCGTGTCCCCTCGCCCTGCTGCTTGTTGACGTTCTTCACGGCAGCTGGCTTGGCGTAGCCCTGGTGTGGGACCCTGGTTTCCACCGCCTTCCTCTTGTGGTCCGCGTCTTCAATCTTGATGTACTTCTTAACACGTTGCGATAGCTCGTCGATCGTCTCCGGGGTTCGCTTGATGAGCGATGCGTTGACGAGCTGGGTAGGCTGAATGGCGTTCTTGAAGGCCGCGATCACCATGCGATCCTGCCCGTCTGTGTCCGCCAAACTCAGGTATTCGGACCTGAACCTATGGTAGAATTGCCTGAGCGTCTCCTTCTGGGTCATACTCATCCCGAAGAGTGACTCCAGAGTCTTCAGCTCCCGGCGATTGCATCGGTACTGGTCGATGAACCGCATGCTCAACTCCGAGAAAGAGGAGATGGACGAGGGCCTGAGCTTGTGAACCATTCGAGGGGTGTTCCCGACAAGCTGTTGGCGAATGTCCGGCAGAGAATATGATCATCCTCGTGGGGGACCAGAGCATCCCGGAAAGCCAGTACGTGCTCCACCGGGTCTTTCGATCCATCAAACTTGGGAAGGCGTGGAGGATTCCATCCTCGAGGGAATGGCTCCCGGAGTAGCTTGTCAACAAGCGGCGACCGTGCGGCTCCTCGAATGGCGACTTCCTCCAGCCGGTCGGGAGCTCGGACCCCCGGTCGGTCTCGCTGGATTCCTTCTTGATCCCCGAGTCGCTCCGACGCATGTACCCGAATGCGCTCATGTAAGCTCCTCCGATCAGCAGTGTGGGCCGGCTGCCGACTGGCCGGCATCATCCGAGTGTGATGACTATTACTCGGTTGACGATGATGTTCTAAGTCTCGCTTCGGGCGATGCATTTGTGCCGAGTCCGTCTTCGAGTGATGCTTGGAGGCAGGCGGCTATCGGGGGTGTGCCCCGAGCCGGGACCAGACATCCGAGCGTGCCGACGCCGCTCTGGTGTGCTTGTTTCCTTCCGCAGGTTCCGGGCTACTCGAGTCCCACCCGTCGGGATTCGCACTTTGGACCTCCACCGAGCGATTAACCCTGACCTTCACCTGAGGCACTGATTGCGGCTGCATTTGCACTGGTGGGGCAGCTTGAGTAGGAAGACTCTGTCCCGCTTGGGCCAACATGCCCTGGTTGAGTAGACCACTCGTCGGTGCGGCCCGCACGAAGTTGCGCAACTCCTCGTAGTTGCGTTGCATTGTTTGGAGTTGGGCGGTAAGACCTTGCTGGGTCATCATCATAGTGGCCAGGAAAGCTTCCGATAGACCCCCTGTTAGAGGAGCCAGGGTTGCTACCGGAGCTTGACTGGACTCTCCGACCCCCAGTACAGGATTCGCTAACGGGACTACGCGCTCCGTGTCCGTTGGTGGTTGAACAAGACGCCCGACATCATTGGCATCTCCGAGTGGTGCAGCTTCGGATGGGAGCTGCGACGTCGAGCCAAGGTTCTAAAAAGCGCTAGGCGCTAGTCGGGCGGTGGGGGGCCGCCTAGCGCCTAGGCGGCGCCTAGGCGTTTTGTCTTTTTTTTTTAATTATTTTAATTATTATTTTGATATTATATAATATATATATATATATATGTTTAAAAATTAATATAAGTTCAAGATTATCCCAAGCCATTATTTTAAAGAACAAGTATATAACCATAATTCAAGATTGAGTGATTAACAAGAACAAAAGCAAACATGTTCCGCCTGGCCAGCCTCAGCCCGCCTGGTCCGCCTGGCCAGCCTCAACCCGCCTGGCCCGCCTGGTCAGCCTCAGCCTGCCTGGCTCGCCTGGTCGGCCTGGCCAACCTCAGCCCGCCTAGACCGCCTAGGCGGCCGCCTAGCTCCGCCTGGGAGCTTGGCCGCTTTTCTGGAGCGCCTAGGGCCTAGGCGAGGCGGTGGGGGGCCGCCTAGCGCCTAGGCGCCGCCTAGGCGGCCGCCTAGACCGCTTTTTAGAACACTCGAGCGAGTACAATACGGTCCACCGGCCATCGTTCTTCAACCGTGTGGTCGTGGATTGCTGGTTGCAGGTAGCCTCGGACTGGTCGACACCCACGGGTCAACAGTCGAAAGCTCTAGTAGGAAGTCTCGAAGACTATCCCACAGACGGCGCCAAGATTGTGGGGGGTTTTTAGTCGAACCGGGCGGTTCGGGTGGCAAGCACAATCCAACAAGCCAAAGAGAAGAGAGAAGACGGTAGTTACGTGGATAAACCCCTTCGCAACGTCGAAGGAGAAAAAACCACGGGTGGGGCGAGAATGCACTAAAACAATTCCTTCGGTTACAATCTCTCACCTTAACCCCAATTACACACCCCGAGTACCGGTCTCCCAAACTACCGACCTCTGCAGTTTCACTCAGACGACCGACCGTCGCAGGCAGCGTCTGACTACCGGTCGCTGCAGACAGTATCTGGCTACCGACCGACCTCCGCAGACAATCTTTGACTACTGTCCGACCGACCTCCGCAGCTCCGCGAATTTCGGGACGAAACGGGCAGCGTTTCCTCCAGAATTCTTCTCCTCTTGCTGAAGGGGTAGGACCCCTTTTATAGTGGTGGGGTGACGGTTATGGCGCTCCGCGAAAAACGGGTAGACGACGTGTCCCCGCAATGAGCTCAACCGTTACGGTAATGATGACGTGGCGCGCGGTCGACGCTCGGTCACTTTGGCCGGGAATCTCGGAGCATAGTCAGATCCCCGTAGCCTCCGAGATCTCCGGGTTCGACTGTCGCATCGTACCTCGGCTTGTTGCACGGCCGACCGAGGAGGAAAGAAATATAAAAGGGGGGGGTGTTGCGAAGCCAACCCCCCCCCCTTGTTGTCTGATGACTGGCCGACCGAGGAAGGAGGAGGGGGGGCTGTTGCCCCCCTTTGTCTGATGACCGGCCGACCGAGGAAGGAAGGAGGGGGGGCTTGTGGGCACCGAAATTAGCCCACGGATTGGACCCGACCCGCATGCAAACCTGGCCCGCACACAACAGCCCGCATACGAAATCTGGCCGACACACAACGGCCCGCATGCGAACTCGGCCCACACACAACGGCCCGCATGCGAAACCTGGCCCGCACACAACGGCCCGCATGCGAAACCTGGCCCGCACACAACGGCCCGCATGCGAACTCGGCCCACACACAATGGCCCGCATGCGAAACTCGACCCGCACACAACGGCCCGCATGCGAACTCAGTTCGCGCACAATGGCCCGTTCATAAAAAGGGCCTAGCTCAAAGCGAACAGGTCCCACCGGACCCGCTACCCGAACCCAAAAAGGGGCCCACCGGCCCTCCCTTTCATGGAAAACCGTGCCCCCTCCCCATGGGGAGGTGTGGCCGGCCATAAAGGGAAGAAAAGAAAAATAAGAAGAAAAGAAAAAGAAAAAGAAAAGAAAAGAAAAAATCATAACCGCCTCGATGCGGGGGGGGGGGGCGGTGGCGTGGACGTCTACGCAGTCGTAGATCCGCGACGATCCCTCGATCCAACGGACAAGATGACGTTGTGTCGCCATCCGATCCAAAAGTGCAAAAAATAACAACTCAATCTTTAAAGATCGAGTCACATCTAGCCCGTAACCACCCCAACTAAAAAGGAGGGGATCGAGTTTGTTTCCTCGGATAAAGGAACAATATCTTGATGGTTATGGGGGGAGATATCGGATGAAACAAAAAGATTTCAGCCATATCTCCCCTAACCGCCCCCCTTTGCCTATAAATAGAAGGGGTGGGGGAAGGCACAAAAGGTCGAAAGCTGAAGAGAAAAAGGCTCTGCAAAGACGAGCTCCAACGCTTGAAGACCGAAGGCTTCGCGAGGCATGGCAAGCGCGTCCTACGGGAACACTTAGCCCATCAAGTCCTCATCAAAGCGAAGACCTTGCACTCGAAGATCAAGGCTTCGACTCCTCGCACGAAGAAGAAAGCTTGGAGAAGAAGACCCGGAGTCGTCGCCACCCCGACTTCTCCAACGATCTTCATCAACTCCGAAGACGCCATAAACAAAGGCCGGAGAAGAAGATCGAAGCCGACAACACCCCGTCGTCTTCAACAAAGGCGTCGACTCCTCGCACGAAGAAGAAAGCTTGGAGAAGAAGGCCTGAAGTCGGTGCTACCCCTGCCGTCTTCATCAACAAAAGCCGACGCTACAACCGTCGCATAGAGATCGGTGCTACACCCGCCATCTCCAAAAGAAGCCTTCAACTCCGATCAAGCCAAATACGCCCGGAGAAGAAGCCGACACCACAACCGCACCAGGTCGGAAAAGCTGAAGACGAAAGGGCTCTGCAAGAGAAGCTCCAACGCTTGAAGACCGAAGGCTTCACGAGGCACGGTAAGCATGTCCTACGGGAATCCTTGGCCCTTCAAGTCCTCATCAACGTGAAGACCTTGCACTCGAAGATCAAAGCTTCGACTCCTCGCACGAAGAAGAAAGCTTGGAGAAGAAGACCCGGAGTCGTCGTCATCCCGACTTCTCCAACGATCTTCATCAGCTCCGAAGACGCCAGAAGCAAAGGCCGGAGAAGAAGATCGAAGCCGACAACACCCGTCGTCTTCAACAAAGGCGTCGACTCCTCGCACGAAGAAGAAAGCTTGGAGAAGAAGGCCTGAAGCCGGTGCTACCCCTACCGTCTTCGTCAACAAAAGCTGACGCTACAACCGTCGTGCTGAAGCCGGTGCCACACCCGCCGTCTTCATCAACAAAAGCCGACGCTACAACCGTCGAACGAAGATCGGTGCTACACCCGCCGTCTTCACCAACAAAGCCGACGCTACAACCGTCGTGCGGAGATCGGTGCTACCCCCGCCGTCTTCACCAACAAAGCCGACGCTACAACCGTCGTGCGGAGATCGGTGCTACCCCCGCCGTCTTCACCAACAAAGCCGACGCTACAACCGTCGTGCGGAGATCGGTGCTACCCCCGCCGTCTTCATCAACAAAAGCCGACGCTACAACCGTCGCATAGAGATCGGTGCTACCCCCGCCGAAAAGCCAAGACCGACGCCACAACCGTCGAGGAAGCCGGAAGAATAAAGAAGCCTTGAAGAAGTAACGCCAGTCGTTCGAGAAGAAGATCGAGTCAAAGCTAAAGTCAAAGCCGACGCAAGAAGCCAAAGCAAACGCACCGGTAAAGCCCGCGCTAAAGCAACGCACGTGCCAAAGCCAAGCAACTACGACGGTCACGAGCAAAGCACCGCACATTCTAGCCGATACAACGCGAAGTCCAGAAGAACTAAAGCATCGCAAGTCTCTACCCGCCTACGTTCAAGCGCAAGCGCCAAAGCAAAGCAAACGCCAGAGCCACGCCAAAGCTACGCCAAAGCCAAAGCTAAAGCCAAAGCTGACGCCAAAAACACGATCGACGCCGCGAACCGACGATCAAGGACGCCGAGGTCGAGCAAGGATCGAGGAAGACACGAAGACCGAGGAACGAAGCCTAAGGCCTCCCTAGCCGAGAAAGCGCGAAGCACGGACGGGACAAAATCAACGGCAGAAACTCCTTAGACTCTCAAGAAACCCTCACCCTGTAAAGACCTTTGTCTTGGGCAACCCCTTCAGAGCTCTTGCACGAATACCACGTGGAGACGCGGATCAAAGGGACCCTCCAGAGGATCTCTCCCACAATCTCCTGATCAAAAATTTGTAATCTCGTGTGATCCGCAATAAAGACGACCCGAATCTTTTTTCTGCGTCCACAGGGCTAATGCCCCCCTTTGTCTGATGATCGGCCGACCGACGCAGGAAGGAGGGGGCTGTTCCCCACCTTTGTCTGATGACCGGCCGACCGAGGCAGGAGGGGGGGGCTGTTGCCCCCCTTTGTTTGATGACCGACCGACCGAGGCAGGAGGGGGGGTTGTTGCCCCCCCTTTGTCTGATGACCGGCCGACCGAGGCAGGAAGGGGGGGCTGTTTCCCCCCTTTGTCTGATGACCAGCCGACCGAGGCAGGAGGGGGGGTTTGTTGCGCGGTCGACCCCCCCCCCCCCCCCACTCCTTCCTTGTTTCTTTGCGCAGCCGACCGGGAGGGTACACACAGAAAGGTTTTAATGAGGCAGTGTAAGTCGCACCCACTAAGATTCCAGAAGAATCTGAGATTCCAGACGAATCTGTTCCTGAAGAACTACGTTCTTGAAGAACGCGTTGTACTCTTTTTCCTTCACTAAAGGTTTTGTCCCATTGGGTTTTCCTTAGTAAGGTTTTAACGAGACAATGTTTTTGAAAAGTGGGCATCCAAGGGGGAGTGTTACGGATATATGTGACTGCCCACTTTGGTGGGATATATATCTAACCTACACGTCTATCCCTTATCCCTAACTCTCTATATATGTGTTATGAATAAACAAGAGGCGATCACGGATTCGTGAGAGCACAGCCATCATCCCAATTGCATCCTTCCTCTCTCTCTCTCGTAACATGTTTGATGATGTTTAATCTGTGAACAACCCCAATTTTGATTATAGTATTATATGGATATCAACAAATAAACTAATTATTTGTATATGTTTTTATCTGAGATTCTCAGGTGCTCAACAAATGATTACAGGGAAGAGCCATAATTGTGCGTCTTGCGACTCAAGACTTTGAGTCAATGTAAAAAAATCCAAACAAAATTGCTTGCAAAGACTACTTTCAAAAAAAAAAAAATCATGCAAAATGCTGCATGAGGACTAGTCGGTAGTCGGTAGTCGCTAGTTGGGGACTAGTCGAGCTAGTCGGGTCTAGTCGGGTACTAGTCGGGATTCCGCCCAGCAATGACAGAATCGGAATTAATCAGTCGGCAAAATGCCGCCTGGGGACTAGTGGGGGACTAGTCGCCGACTAGTCCCGACTTTGATAGCATAGGCCACAAGCTTTGACTCTCATCAGACATGAACGGTCGACTGCGCATGTTGTTTGTGGCCGGCCGTGCGTTATGTTCACCTCGGGCAGGTGCGGCCATCCGTGCACTATTTTCACCTCGGGGAGGTGCGGTCGGCCGTGCGTTTCACTTGCGACCAGCCATGCGCTACATCTCGGAAATGATCAGCCAGCCAAGCGTTTCACCTCAAGAAGGATCAACCGACCGTGCGCTACATTCATCTTCCGAAGAGGGGAAACCCGCTATCTCCGCCCCCAAGGCAATTCCGATATTCGCGCAACGAGTTCGCACGAAAACCACGCATCAAGATCATGCAACAGCTACTTCCAAGAATCCCTGTCAGGTGACGGTTACAGGAAGACAGCCCATGCCCCGAGATTTTCGGTTGACCAGTAAGGCAAAAAACACCCCTGGCCATAATTATCGGGTGCCCGCCATGCGACACGTCGTCCACTCGCGAGTAGTGACACAAGTCGCGGAAGCACGCCATCAATGTCGCCCCACACGGAACGTCCCAATTGTCACTCTGAAGCATTATAAAAGAAGGCCCACCCCTTCAAAGAAAATGATCGGAATTTTGGGAAGGAGAAGTGCTGCCCGTCGCATTCCTGAATTTTCAGAGCTAGCGAGAGAGAGACTTGAGAGGTCAGCATTTTGGAAGGCCAGTCCTCTCCGGATGTATGTGGGTCAGGGTGAGCGTTTGTACTCGTGTTGCCTTGTTAGTATATTCTCGTCTCACCCCGTGGCTTTTTTCCTTCGACGTTGCGAAGGATTTTTCCACGTAAACCCAGTCTACTTGTGTTCTTTGAATTATTAGGTTGTGTCTTCCCGTTGAACCACCAATTCTAGAAAAACCCTCCACAGAAACTGTCTACAACCAAGACAAGTAATTCAATCTTGATGATTACAATGCTGACACTGTTTAAGAACTAGAGGCATTGATTCCATGTAAAAAAGGAAAGAAGTTTCATGAGTACTTACTTGAGCACCAGTGAGCTTGTTGTCCCAGCTGAACACCCCATAGTTAGGGCCGCCCGAGAAGGCTCCAACATGCTTGGCGAGGTCGGGATGGGTCGCCAAGAAGAGGTACGATGAATTCCCGGTGGCGAGGTACATCCACGCCCCTCCCCACATGTACTCGTCCCAGTAACCGGTGGAGTTGTAGGTAAACGAGGGGGCGGAGCCGCCGGGGCTGTACCTCCCCCTCCGGTCCCTCGAGAACTTGAAGAGGGTCGTGGCGCCGTGGACCAGCTTCTGCGAGTAGGCCTTGCTGTCCTTGAACACTATGGACGCCGAGGCCAGTGCCGCCGCCATCTCGGCCGCGAGATCGGAGCAGCTGTGGCACTCGTACACCGGCCGCGGGTAGTCGATGTCCTCCGGCCTCATCCAGCAGTACTGGTCGTTCGGAGTGGCCCCTCCGGACGCGGCGGCCCCTTGCCCCACCTGCCATAGATTTCACAGAACACCAGCTCAGGAATCGCAGCTCAAAATTCCTTTTTTTCTTCACTAATCTCTATCGTGACTCTGTTTACTTGCGCGGCAATGCGGTCGATGGTGTCAGCGGAGGAATTGAAGGTCTTGAGGAGGTAATTGGCGCCCCATTTGATGATCTCCTTGACGTGGGCGAGCTCCCCGGCGGCTTCGTACTTGGCGCTGTACTCGATCACGCTCCAGCTCAGCAGGGTCATGGAGAAGGAGGCCGGGAAGTTGTACTTGGTGGCGTCGCCGGCGTCGTAGAAGCCTCCGACGAGGTTCCGCCGGACCGACGGGTCGGAGAGGCCGTCCTTCATCCCTGAGGTGCCCCGCCACGACACGTTGTTGTGCTTCGGCAAGGGACCGGCTGCCAAAACAGAGAAAGATCAAGAGAAAGCTCCGCAAAATCGGATCTTTTGAAGAGGGGAAGCGGGGGGAAATCAAGAGAAAGCTCGGGAAAGTGGGATTTTTGAAGGGGCATTGCATGCATTGGAAGAAAAAGGTGCGAAAAATCAAAAGAAACCCGGGAAAAATGAGATTTTTTGGGAGAGTCCAAGCGATGCTGCAGGCATTAATGGAGATCGAGCAACTCACATCGCTGGGAGTTGAAGAACATGAGGGCCTTGTGGAGGGCGAGGGTGTAGTTGTCGGCCGGGGGGCGGGGGCGGTGGTGGCGGGGGACGGTCTTGACGATGAGGACGACGAGGCCGGAGAGCGCGGCGGAGGCGAGGAGGGCTCCGACGACCCAGATGAAGATCTTGCGGCTGACGATGAGGCACCCCAGGTCGACGTACTTCTTCTTCTTCTTCCCCTGCTCGCCCGGCCCCGCGAGCAGCCAGCTCTGCTGGGTCTCGTCGAGCGTCCGGGAGGCGGTCGACAGCGCCGCCCGGTCCAGGTCCAGGTTCCGGCTCCGCTCGTCGTCCGTCGCCGAGTCCGCGTGCGAGATCTCCAGCGCCCCGCCCCACGGGTCCCGCCCGTACATGCTCATCTCTCCCTTCTCTCTCTACCTTCTCTGTTTCTCTCTCTAAAGCAGCAACAGACTGTGAGGATGACAATGGTGGTGCACTTGGGGTGCTCTTATTAATTTTGAAGTTGATTTATTCGTGCAGAGAGTGGGATGCGGACGGGCCCCCCAGTTTTGGGTGACGGGGATGCAAAGAAAAGGGACCGGCGAACTCGACCCAACACGAGCGACACAAACTTGAGCGATGGAGCTGCTATGCCCACACATGGTGTGGACAAAAGATGCCCACACCCTACTGGAACCGTGCATCGTACTCGGATGCACGGAGGGGAGGTCTGGGCGGTGATGTGTCAGTGCCAGGCGCATGTGGGCAAAGCATTCTCTTAAATTTGAGTAGGGGAGAGAAAAACCAGTGGAACTAACGATGAGTGGGAGGGGGGAGTGTGGGTTCGTACTTTACCAGGGAGTTTCAGATCCCCTCAAGTCGGGTCGGTGGGCCCAGCACGCATCACAGCCGCACGTCGTGAGACCTCCTCCAAGCGGTGGGCCCACCGACCAGGGCCGACCGACTGGAGGAGATCTGAGCTCACTACCAGGCTTTCCAGGCTGGCAAGAGGGATCCAAGGGAGATTATTTTTGCTACCCGATTGAATTGCTGCACTTGCTTTTCCTCCAATCGTGATGTGACACGTCGTCTTTTAAAAAGGGTATAACGGGGATTACACATGCTACCCGGACGTTCGGTATAATTCGCTGTCCCATCATAACTTTTAAATAGACAACGTGGCACGCTACGATTGGGCGACAGGGGGAGCGAAAATGCTCTGTATTCGCGGGAGAGAAAGGTGGTCAAAGGGGATGTCGTGGACGACAGCATTGAATGTATGTTTGGACTTTTGGCCTTGATAGGCTTCTTTAAACATTTGGGAGGGACTCACGGGATGGCTGGATGACTCTGGTGAGTCTCGTTTCTCATTATTCTCATTATTATTGAGGGTTTTAAATAGGGGTGGCAATGGGTCGGGTCGGGTCGGGTCGGGTTGGGACATAGGTATAAGGGCAAAACATCTAACCCGAGCTCGACCCGTTTAATAAGCGGGTCAAAAACTTATACCGAAACACAACCCGTTTAATAAATGGGTTGACCCGACCCGACCCGACCCGTTTACTAAACGGGTCGGGTCATGTCGGGTTAGGTTGGCTCGGGTTGGGTCAACAGAACCCATGTAAACCTGCCGGGTTGGGTCAAGACAATTCGGATTGGGCCGGATTTGATCGGGTTGGGTTGGGTCTGTTCGGGTTGGGTTGACACGACCCATTTGGTAAATGGGTCAAGTCGGGTCAATCAGATTATAAGTACAAACCCGAGCCCGACCAATTAAATAAACGGGTCAAGCTGGTCGACCCGTTTATGACCCGAACCAAACCCAAACCCACTAACTTTGAGTCGGATTGGCGGGTCAGGTCAAGGATTGTCACCCCTAGTTTTAAACTTACTCCCCTAAATATACATATGAAAATTATTATTAGCCCCTCGATTGGTTGGTAATTGGATTTATCCAGGGACTCGTCCCAGAAGTCAAACATATTTGGTTGTTATTCTACCTTGTAAGAATTTTTAGTTGATCGTTTTACCCTTTACAATCCAAAACATAATATTTGAGAAAAAAGATGAAAAAAAATTATCCAATGCCGGTATTAAAATTTTAGAATTTGATGATTAAGAGAAGATATTCATCTTCTACCTCCCGAATGGGTATCTTAGGATTTGGAGTCGATTTCCATCTTAGATTGAGGATTTGAAAAAATTCTTTATCTTCTTTCTTCGGAGTGGGTTTACTTTTCATGAATGAGTTTTTGGACCTAATCAACAATTTAGCTAAGTAAAACAAGTTAGAGAAATAACATGGGTGAAGAATAAAAATTTGATGTACTCTTTTCCAGATTGAGGTACTTGGTAGCTATCCTAAGGACAAGAGTCCTCCATTTGTGCAGGTGAACTAAATATCTTGATCTCAGGGTACAATGAAACCTCAAAGACTTTCACTCCGTTCTCTTCTTCACGATTGATCTGATCGAACAATCCCTTCGTAGTGGCTACCCAACAAATATAAAACTCAAAAGCTTAAGTGCAGAAAAGAGAAAGGATTTTTTGCTTTAAGAGAGAGAGAGAGAGAGAGAGAGAGAGCATTCTATGGTTAGAGAGAGAGAGAGAGAGAGAGAGAGCCTTCTATGGTTTTTCACCTTATACTTTTGCAATGGGTTTTGGTTTACTTAGACAAGGTGTATGCTCCGTAACAGAAACCCATAACCCCATCACAGCACGACACCCGGTCAACTAGGAAGTAGCTGGTTGGCAAAGGATTTTCCCAGTACTTCCACTGATTGTTAACTAGGTAAACAAAAACCTCTGTACAGGTGAAATAAAAAAAAAATATAACAAAACCCAATTTTCAAAATTAGTAATTTCATCCATAATCCCTCACAAAATTTAAAATTTTAAAAATCAAAAAAATATTGGGTAACACTATACTGTATAACCGATAAAGGAGTCTTTCGGACATGAGCCTTCACTTAATGTTAACTCTTTCCATCTAAAGGATGCACATTGAACTAGGTCTTGAATTAGGACCTTTGAGCCAGAATTCAAAGCCACACGCAGAGTAAACTAAGTGGGTTCATAGTGGGTTAGTGTGCTACGTCGTGCACTTGTACATTGCTTCTTCACAAGAGTTATTATGGAATTGCGTAATTCCCATAATCGTAGCCCCACGACTACTCTCATATATGTGAGTCTTTCAAGGGCACTAGTGACGGAATGGTACCTCGCAAAATCTCGTCTTGGATTCATTAAGAGAAAAGTTCATCCTAGACCGTCACTCGTGATCAGAACACTCACCATATAGATGGGGAGAAGATATACTCCTAAGAATTGTGCTCCCCCACTGATCACTCTATCAGCTTGTTAGTCTTCGTTGAACCTCCTTCATGTGATCTCCAATCACAGAAGAAGGGTTGATGTTATATGTGACTAGCCTATGAGTTGTAATCTCATCCTCCTCGATGATTCTAGTACTGTGTTTGTAGAAAGACCTTTGGTCAAATGATCAACTCTATTTCTCTCTGATCTTACGAATTTTGATACTTTTTCTTTTTTATTTATTCTTCCTTGCTCGGGTGGTCCCTAATTTTCATTAGGATTTCATGCTCGCAAAGAAGAACCAAAAGATTAAAATAGAAAGAAAGAACAACTCGACCGTCGCAGGCATCACCTTTGGTGATTAGAAAATGTGCTACTCAACCAAACAAGGACAAGAGACACACTTCTTGATTACGCAAGAGTGTTATACTCTTACGAGAGCACGTAGCTCAGCCCATAGGGCGAACTGGACCTCACGTCCACTCAACTATCCTAGAGGCCCCATACTCAGTGTTGGATTAATAATATTAGAGAGCAGCTGATATACAAACGCTTCAGTCCATTTTCACTAAAAGAGTAAAACTTATATCGACAACCGGATACAACTATTACAAGACTTCCTTTATACAACGACTTACAACTATATACAACTTTTGATCTCTATACGGCTAACGGCTGCTCCAACTTCCGCTCCTACTCTAGCACTCAAACTCCACGATGGCTCCAGTCTTCAAGGTATATTGCTGCTCCAGCTGTAACTCGTCATCCTTTCGCTCCTACTCGTGCTCACGAATCTCGATACCTGAATTTGGTATATGATAATTTCCAAACCCTTAGTCACTTCGAATAGGAACGAAATGACGCAGCGATCACTCCTAAAAAATATCTTGCATTCTTGTATAAATACTCTTGATGATCATGAAACGTGTTTTCCAACCAAACAAAGATAGGAGACACATTTTTTGGTCACGCAAGAGTGTTACTAAAATATGAAGCAAGACTGCCAATGAAAAATACTTAAACTATCAATCAAGCAAAACCATAATGTTTACGTATAACTATCATTACTCATTTTTGTCCTTTGGTTTCATCTTATGTTTATTAACTACAATTGTTCAACTCTTTTTCATAGCATACAACCTTAATTCGTCAATTTTACAATGTCCTTTACAACTCAAACTATTATTATCACTATTAGTAATATGACTCAATGTCATCTATACAGAACTGAAAGCACTATGTGTTGCCTATATGCTCAGTAATACATAACCAAAATTGGATCAATCACTGTTAATCTTACAATTTCTTTGTAAACCCCAACCACTTTAACACAATTTAAAACTCAACGGTCTAATCCATGATCATCAGCCCATGGCGGATATCAGTTTGCCTCATCTTAGAATCAACAATGCATAATCACAATCAGTCCTCATTGATGCTACCATGACTTACTATACTAACACACTTAGGATAAAGATCTTGCCGAAACCACAAAAACACAAAAGTTAGGGCGCACCTTTGCTTTTCTTCGGGCCCATCGACCCGAAAAAACCATGACAGCGTACACTCTTGATCACTCACACCCTCACAACCACAGTCCGGTAGTAGTATCATACAGACCAAGTCCCGCTTCACAACGTCTCATCGAACCACTACTCCCAGTGACATGCTTGATCAAGGCATTCGCTATCTCCGAACTTTCTTGTGTCCGAAAAGGCATACCTCTCAGGTAAAACAACTAACCTTCCTCGAGTGCCATGCTTGGGACCCATAGTTCCCCAAGAGTTAGTACCACAGTACTAGCTTACTAGTGTCAACGACAGTATGCTATGGCTTCGCAATTCCTTATATTAAGGATAGGTGCGGGTTCTTGACATAATATTAGATAACTTACAATCATCTAAGCGATACAAGGATTCTAACGTTACAATACAGACACACAAATATACACTAGGTAACCTATTATTACCTAGGAATATTGAAATCCTAACATGCACAGTACAAACAATTAGGGGGTCAATTACATGTATACACGGGTACAAACATACATATAGGGGTACAATACATACATACAAGGGTATAACACACTCAAGTCATGGCCTATACTAAGCATATCATTATGTACCGATTAACTCATCCTTTCATCTTTTAGATTTATGCATCCGCTGAAAATCTTTCAAAATATTAATTATATCTTCTCAAATCTAAAACCATCCTGCTGTAACGGTGACATACCGTTTCTTTTGGAAGAGTCGCCGAAAATTAGTTTAGTCAATCATTTAAACAAGGATTTGACATAACTCTATGTCAATATAGTTAGACTCATAGGGCTGACGAATCTATCACGACATCCGGTAGGTTCAGCTTTGATAAAAATGTGCTACGTGGTAGGTTTAACCATTTGCATGCGGCTACATGACCATCATTCGTGTGAGTTTATGGGGTCCACCTCCATCCCACACACGATGGTCATGCAACATTCTGCATGTATGGATTGAACCTACCACGTACTTCACATACCTACGCATGTAGGGACGTGGTTTGATTCTTTCTACTCCAGGCACGAATGCCATTAGATCAGCCCTGATCAAAGCTATGCTTGTCCTTAGCCTAAATAAATTATCTACTATTTTGATTCGTGCTTTCGTCATGCTTATCGATCAGCTTAATCACATAGGGTCGTGGACCCTAAAAATCAACATAGGGCCATTGGCCCTCAAGTCTAACATAGGGTCATAGACCCTCAAGCAATCATAGGGCATTAGCCCTTAAACTACTGTAGGGTCATAGACTCTCAAACAATCATATGTTCCTTAACCCTTATCATGATCATGGTATATACAAACTTTGATATATCCTATATCCTAAATATTGCATCATCTTATTCAGGTGTTATAATCCTTGTGTCATTAAACCAAAACATATCATTTACTATCCTATATATGTCATTAATCCCTAATCATGGTGTTATTCAGACTTTAATTACACACAGGTCGTCGGACCCTAATTATCGTATGGATCATTGTTTCCTGATTACACTTTAAGTTAAAACCCTATTTTCATATGAATCCTCTGACCCTAATTACACAAGGCTCCTTAGATCCTGATGTACTTCGGTCATCAGACCCGGATCACACTTAGGTCAATCTGACAATGATTATATATAAGTAGAAATCCTAATTCTCACATGGGTCCTAAGACCCTATTTACATCCGGGTCATCAGACCCTGATTAACTATGGGTCATCAGACCTTAGTTATCTATATGTCATCAGACATTGATCGTGTATGGGTCATCAGACCCTGGTCACTTATGGTCTTCCGAGAATGGTTGCTTATAGGTCATCAGACGTTGGTTGCACATGGGTCAACAGACCCTGGTTACACATGGGTCATAAGACCCTGGACTTGTATGGGTTGTCAGACCCTAATTACGATTTAGTCATCAGACTTGGTTTGCACGAGGGTTATCAGACCCTTGTTAAGGCATAGGTCATCAGCCCCAAGATAAGCAAGGGTCCTCGGACCTTGATTACATATGAGTTACTAGACCCTAGATACATATGGGTCATCAAATCCAAGTTATACATAGTGATGCAGGCGCCGATAAGGTGCACTACAATCTTAAGCCTTTTAGGATTTCCTTTGGTCAACAACTAAGATTTATTTATCAATATAATGATGTATGACTCAAAAGGACAGCAAACATAAACTATCTCACGCAATACTAAGAGTCTATGCAGTCAACATAAAGCAGGTTTAAGATTTAACAATAAAAGACGCAATGATATCACGAAAACTAATTTCAGCATATAAGAGATTAAATCGCAGCAATAGATATTGAGATTTAAATATAGGTTTGTATCAGATTTTCACTAAAAATAGGCTAAGCATGCTTGCTAGGGTTACCAACAGACTAAAGATAGCAAATATAATGATTAGGTATATGTTAGGGCTTCAACTAGCGATGAACGGGAGGATTACGGCTGTGAGGCGGAGCGGAGGCAATGAAAACAAAATGAAAATGAGGTGGATGGGAAGGGAAAATAAAATAAAGGATAGATAATGCCTGGGTTTTCCCGCCGTGGGTCGATGCGAGGATGCACCGATGATCCCGCACACGGAGCAAGGCCGGACGTCGGGAGAAACCGGATCCTTCGAAAAAACAAGCTAAGGCCTTCACGAGGCGAAGTCGCGGATGCGGCGAGGGTCGGGGACACGAGTCTCTCCCGAGGCTCTCACGAAGAGGCATGAATTTCAGCAACTATCAAATTCTGATCTCTCCTCCTTTCTTCATCTTTTTGTAGCATTAGGGTTTTTCTTTTGGGTGTCCAAGATCAAAGGAAATTAAGGATAGATGGTGGGGATGCAATGGGCTAAGAAAGGCAAGGAAAAGAGAGAGAAACAAGGGGGAAAAGAGAGAGAGAAGAGAGGGGACGGAAGAGGGGGTCGGGTGGCCTATTCCGCGCAGACAAGGGGTAGCGAGCGGGTGGTTCACGGGAAAAGGGAGAGAAAGGGGAGCGGCACTCAATGGGAAGCCCTATTGGGCTTAAGATAAGCCCATTTAACTCCTAGTTGAAGCCCATATGCTGCCACATCATCAATTTTGAGTTATTTCGCTATCTAACCGTCGGTTTCGAGACATAATCTCGTCCGTCGGTACCCCGCAAACACACGTACCCATATTTTTATTAATAACATACAAAAACTCACCCGAGAAGACCCGGATTTAATTCGAAAAGCCCTTGGATGAGATCATGGACATCCCCCAGGACTTGGGCAAGAACATAAATAGTACTAAGTGCAGAAATTAGGCAAAAAACATAGAAAATGGCCAAAAACTAAAATAATCGGCTAACAAGTCCCATATGGATAATGTCCTCCAAGCATAAAATAAAAAACGTCTGTAAATAAAGGTCGCTGGCGATGATCCGGAGATGCGGCGATGATCCGAAAATGCTGATCATGCTGCATCAACTCCCCCGGACTAGAAAGAACTCGACTCCGTCGAGTGGACGTCAAGTTGTTGTACGAGGTCAGGCCGCTGTGCTTGTAACTGTCGCTCATCCACCCAGGTACAGTCTGAAAGTGGCCTGCGTACCCACCGAACAAGGAACCGTCAGAAAACACCGCGGCGGGTAGCAAGCTCTCTGACGTCAACTATCTCCTGTATCTGCTCTGTCTCGTCTCGCTGTGCATCTGAAAAAAAATCTGTGGCGCTGAAGGCGTATCTGGCCGGTCTCCGTGGAAAAGGAACAACTCTGAGATGTTGAAGATCGACGATGTCGGCATATCATCTGGCAAATCCAGCAGGTAAGAATTGGGTCCCAACGCTCGGAGAACGCGGAAGGGCCCAAACTTCCTCTGGCTTAGTTTCCCATAAGAACCTGTGGGAAACCGCTCTCTACGAAAGTAAACGAGGACCCAATCCCCTGGCTGAAAGGTGCTCTCTCGCTTGTGTAAATCTGCGCTGGCCTTATACCTGGCATTGCTTTTCCTCAGTTTCTCAAGCGACTCTTATTGTACGGTCTTGATGTGTTCAAGGAATTCATCAGCATCAGCACTTGCAGGACCTGTAGGCGGTAAGGCAGTTCTATCCAGGAAGTGGGGAATAACATGGCCATAGATGATTTCAAAAGGAGTTTTACCTACTGAGCGATTAATTGAACTATTATATACGAATTCAGCTTGTGGTAAAACTACATCCCACTGTTTTGGTCTTTCGCCAGCTAGACATCGAAGCATATCCCCAAGGCTACGGTTGATAACTTCCATTTGTCCATCAGTTTGAGGGTGATACACGCTACTGTATTGAAGTTTGGTTCCTAACTTTGACCAAAGAGTACGCCAAAAGTGGCTCAAAAATCTAGTGTCCTTATCAGATGTGAATGACCGTGGAATGCCATGCAGATGAACAACTTTTCTAAAGAATAACTCAGCTACATAAGATGTATCAGAAGTTTTCCTACATGGTATGAAATGTGCCATTTTAGAAAATCGGTCTACAACCACAAAGATTGAATCGACGTGCCGAAGTGTTCGAGGTAGACCCACAATGAAATCCATGGTGATATCCTCCCAAGGACGAGCAGGGGTTGGCAGAGGAATGTACAGACCTGTGTTCTGCTTCCTGCCTTTGAATATTTGACAGGTTCGACATCATTGCACAAACTTGACGACATCTTTTCTTAAGTGAGGCCAAAAGTAGTGTCGTTCCACTGATTCAATTGTTTTGGTTTGGCCAAAATGACCTCCCAAATTACTTTCGTGCAATTCATGGATTAATGTATCTCTAAAAGATTCATTAGGATTTTCCTCAGAGACGGTCCCTTCATGGGTGTTCTAAACAAGACTCTCGCGAAGGGAACACTCTGGGATGCACAGGAGAGTTTCACGGAACAAGAATCCCTCTTGGATGATATAGGATGCCGTGGGATCAGTGCTCGCTTCCTGACAGGATTCCCAGATGGGACCGAAGTACGGATCAATCGCGTACATTGATTTCAGAGCATCAAAAGAAATAACGACGGGCTGTAAAGTGACTAGCATCAGGCCTCGTCGACTCAAAGCGTCAGCAGCTTTATTCAGGACTCCAGCCTTATATCTGAGGTTGAATGTATACTCTTGTAAGAAATTTGACCACTTAGCATAACGTTGGTTCAAGCTATGCTGAGACTTCAGATAGCGAAGTGCTTCGTGGTCAGAATTGAGCACAAATTCTCGCTGGATCAAGTAATGCCTCTTGAGGGCTTGAACAATCACGTAAAACTCAATGTCGTATGTCGAGTAATTCAAACACGCGGCGTTCAGCTTCTTACCGAAGATTGCGACAGGACATCCCTCTTGACTAAGGACTGCTCCTATCCCGACGTGAGAGGCATCACAGTCAATCTCAAAGACCATTTCAAAGTTCGGGAGTGCCAAAACTGGAGCACTCATCATCTTGGCCTTGATGAGGTCGAAACTCGCTTCAACTTCGGGGGTCCAAAGGAAACCACCCTTCTTCATACAGTTCGTGAGAGGTGCAATGATGGAACTAAAGTTCTTAATGAATCTGTAATAAAAAGACGCTAGACCATGGAACCGTCGCACATCACTAATGTTCTTTGGAACGGGCCATGATTTGATGGCTTCGACCTTCTCTGGATCGACCCGTATCCCTTTGGAGCACACGATATAGCCTAGAAAGGTCAAGCTGTCTGTCAGAAAGGTGCACTTCTTCAGATGGATGTACAGCTTGTCTTTCCTTAGCATTTTCAGGACCTCTCGCAAGTGATCGACATGCTGTTCAGATGTCGTACTATAGATAAGGATGTCATCAAAGTATACGACAATGAACTTTCATATGAATGGTCTGAGAACCTGATTCATAAACCTCATAAAGGTACTTGGTGCATTCAATAGACTAAATGGCATTACTAGCCATTCATACAGTCCTTTCCGGATTTTAAATGCAGTCTTCCATTCGTCACCAGGTCGTACGCAGATCTGATGATAACCGCTACAAAGATCAATTTTCGAAAAGATTTTCGCACCATATAGCATGTCAAGCATATCATCCAATCGGGGAATCGGAAATCTATACTTGACAGTTATTCGATTGATGGCACGATAATCTATGCACATTCTCCATGTCCCATCCTTCTTGGGAGTTAGGAGTGCAGGTATTGCTCATGGACTTATGCTCTCTTAGATTAGTCCCTTTTGTAGTAACTCGGTAACCTGTTGACACATCTCCTCATATTCAGACGGACTGATTCGGTAGTGAGGAAGGTGAGGTAGCGTCGCTCCTGGAACTAGGTCAACGCAATGTTGAATATCCCAAAGAGGTGGAGGTCCTTCAGGTAGTTCCTCTGGGATGAGATCATTGAAGTCTTCAAGTAGGACTCGAACCTCATGCGGAATGCTAGGGCCCTCTGCGGCTTCTTTTGCTACTAGGAAAAAGATGGAGCGAGATTCTCTAAGCTCATCCTCGAAGCAAGCTTGTGTCAGCAATGTTGGTAGGGCTTTCGGTTTCTCTTTTGGTAATTTCGGGGTGATGGGTGGGGGTGTCGGCTCACTAGAAATTGGTTTCAGGGGTTCCCTCTGAGGCACTAAGGTGATATTATAGTCATCTGTGCAGAAGGAGTAAGTGTTCTTCTCCCCATCTTGTTTTGTCTTTCTGTCGTACTGCCACGGGCGGCCCAACAGAATGTGACAAATGCCCAAGGGCACCACGTCACACCAAACGGCTTTCTTATATATTTTGTCAATAGTGTATTCGACTAAGCATCGCTCTTTAATAGTGACATTTGATCCTTTCTTGAACCAAGACAAGTTATATGGCTTGACCAGCTTCTTTATCTTGAGCCCTAACTTGTCGACCATGATCTAGGCGACCAAGTTCTCGGTACTACCACTGTTTATGATGAGAATGCAATGCCTCCCCTTTGAGGTACAAGTGGTGTGAAAGATGTTCCTTCTAAGCCATCGATTTGGTTCAGGAGCTTTCGGTGTCGACAAAACACGGTGCATGACTAGTGCATGCGTTGCCTTGTCAGCTTCAGCGACGACATCGTGTGTTTCGTCATCCTCCTGATATTCGGCATCTCTAGGATCATCATCATACCCTTCTTCAGTCATGTTGTTTAGGGTTTTCTCAGTTGGCTCTTCACTCTCCGTCAGGTGGGTCTGAGGTCTCCTTTTTGGGCATTGGGCGATGAGATGTCCTACTTCTCCATACTCAAAGCATTTGTAAGTCGCTCTGGGTGGTCGACTCCCTATCGCACTTTGCTCACGACTTGGTTGTTCAACCCGACCAGGGGGTTGATGGGTTCTTGATGGAGTTGTAGTCAGAGTCGGAACAGATGGGGTGACTCTGGTAGGGGGTGCTCCTCTTCCAGCTGAAGGGGCACCTGGGGGTACTCTAGGGGCAACCTCTCTCCTAAAGGCTCGTTGTTAAATCTTCTTAGCTTTGAGAGCTTGCCTAGATGCTTCCATCACAGTGAGGATGGTCTGCATTGCTAGCGCGTCCTGAATTTGATAGCGCAATCCCGAGACGTAGCGTGCAGCCTTCTGTTCATCGTCTTTCGGGATGGCATTACGAATGGTCAGGATGTCAAACTCTTCAGTGTACTCCTGTACGCTTTGATTGCCTTGTTTCAGGCTAAGCAACCTCTGGTACAGAGAGGTACGGTAGTCAGGAGGAAGGGACTTCAGTCGCATCTTGTCACGCATTTTGGTCCACGTTGCGACCTTTTGTTTTCCTTTCCTAAGGCGACTTGTTTGCAACTCTCGCCACCAAACCAAAGTGGCTTCTTTCAGTTTAGTTGCCACGAGTTTGACTTTTCGATCATCAGGGGGACCTTTCCATTCAAAGAAGTGCTCGACGCTTTCTATCCAGTCAAGGAATGCGTCAGTATTATGGCTTCCCCTAAAGTCATCGATGTTAACTCGGACTCCATAACCTTGGGATCTCTCAAGGGCTCGCATAAGACGCTCTTCCATGCCGTGCTGATCACACGCATGCTACTCTCATAGGTTTCTTGGACGATCGAACTGAACGTACTCTCGTTCGAAGTCTACGTCGGACTCGTCCAACTCAGCTTCAGACTCAGGGGGCGAGTCAAGATAGTCAGCTCGATTTCGTTCGTGCAGTTGGTATCGGTTGTGATTCCGAGGTAAGGCTTGGTTCTGGTACTGAGGTGGGGTTAGAATCGGATTTCGATTTAAGCCCTGGTCTCGGTCTTGCTCTTCGACCCTATGACCCTCGGTATGTGGATTGGCTTCTGTCCCTCCCGGGTCCTCTTCGACCGATCGAGTATGAGGGTTGACGCCTCTATCTTGTAATAGTAATCCCAGCCTATCGGTGATCTCTTGCAACAAGGTTGCATGTCGATCCAACGTATTTTGGGTCGCTTCTTGCCAAGCACCACGAGGTTGTGGTCCTCGAGGGAAACGTCCCCGATTCCGGGCATCCCGGTGCAGATGGGTACGATCAGCCATGGGTTATGAGATATACAGATGTTTCACACGATGCAATCCTAACACTAGATGCAATTTCAAGCACGCAAGATTATGCCCTATGCAAAATCAGCAAAGAAGAAGATGAGGGTTTGCTGAATTTCAGCACTTAAAAGAAACCCGAACAGGTTCTTTCAAGCTCTGATACCAACTTGATGCAGGCACCGATAAGGTGCACTACAATCTTAAGCCCTTTAGGGTTCCCTTTGGTCAACAACTAAGATTTATTTATCAATATAACATCGTATGACTCAAAAGGACAGCAAACATAAACTATCTCACGCAGTACTAAGAGTCTATGCAGTCAACATAAAGCAGGTTTAAGATTTAACAATAAAAGACGCAATAGTATCACGGAAACTAATTTCAGCATATAAGAGATTAAATCGCAGCAATAGATATTGAGATTTAAAGATAGGTTTGCATCAGATTTTCACTAAAAATAGGCTAAGCATGCTTGCTAGGGTTACCGACAGACTAAAGATAGCAAATATAATGATTAGGCATATTTTAGGGCTTCAACTAGTGATGAACGGGAGGATTACGGCTACGAGGCGGAGCGGAGGCAATGAAAACAAAATGAAAATGAGGTGGATGCGAAGGGAAAATAAAATAAAGGATAGATAATGCCTGGGTTTTCCCGCCGTGGGTCGATGAGAGGATGCGCCGATGATCCCGCACACGGAGCAAGGCCGGACTTCATGAGAAGCCGGATCCTTCGAAAAAATAAGCCAAGGCCTTCACGAGACGAAGTCGCGGATGCGGCGAGGGTCGGGGACACGAGTCTCTCCCGGAGGCTCTCATGAAGAGGCACGAATTTCAGCAACTATCAAATTCTGATCTCTCCTCCTTTCTTCATCTTTTTGTAGCATTAGGGTTTTTCTTTTGGGTGTCCAAGATCAAAGGGAATTAAGGATGGATGGCGGGGATGCAATGGGCTAAGAAAGGCAAGGAAAAGAGAGAGAAACAAGGGGGAAAAGAGAGAGAGAAGAGAGGGGATGGAAGAGGGGGTCGGGTGGCCTATTTCGCGCGGACAAGGGGTAGCGGGCGGGTGGTTCACGGAAAAAGGGAGAGAGAGGGGAGCGGCACTCAATGGGAAGCCCTATTGGGATTAAGATAAGCCCATTTAACTCCTAGTTGAAGCCCATATGCTGCCACATCATCAATTTTGAGTTATTTCGCTATCTAACCATCGGTTTCGAGATATAATCTCGTCCGTCGGTACCCCGCAAACACACGTACCCAGATTTTTATTAATAACATGCAGAAACTCACCCGAGAAGACCCGGATTCAATCCGAAAAGCCCTCAGATGAGATCATGGACATCCCCCATGAATTGAGCAAGAACATAAATAGTACTAAGTGCAGAAATTAGGCCAAAAACATAGAAAATGGCCAAAAACTGAAATAAACGGCTAACAAGTCCCATATGGGTAATGTCCTCCAAGCATAAAATAAAAAACGACTGTAAATAAAGGTCTCTGGCGATGATCTGGAGATTCGGCGATGATCCGAAGGTGCTGATCATGCTGCATCACATAGTAGAACATAGCTCCGCATGCTTTAAATCTTAATTAGCATTGATCTAACCCTATGCGAAACATTCAAAGTCTTAACTTAGTATAGTTCAACCATAAGTTATCACAAGTCCAACATCATCTAGCATAAAGAGCCCTAATCCAAACAAGATCTGAACCCTAATTTAACACACTCGCACACCTTAATTCAAGCAATGGTTAAAACTCAACTAGTGTGTGTTAGATCCGAATTATCATGAATCTAACCCTAATTAACATGTAATAGACCCTATTTGTTAAACCAAATTCCTAAAACTAGGAGTATAGGGGCTTGCCTTGGATTTCGTAGTAAGCTCCTCCTCTTCTGCTCAGGGTTAGACCTCTACCGATCGAACTCCACATGGTAACCTGGTAAATCGACAATCCAAGTACGCGTGTCAAAACAACAAAAATATAGGGTGGATACGTCATGGCACCATTACGATCGATGCAACTAGGGTTTTATGCCTAAACAGTCGGTTCACCCTCCATAGGGGATCAACTGGCGGTGATTTCGATCACTCTTATTGGATCGCCCTCAATAGGGATTTGGCAGACGTTTGGCACTATGGTATTGGCCAGGTCACCCTCCATAGGGGACCAATATTGAACCAAGAGCATGGGGATCCGTGCGATGATCATGTTTGGTGTGCATGGACTTGTTCCCAAAAGAATGGGTCCAACCCTTTGGGAGGGCATGACTTAGGAGTTAAGTGGGACCCTGAATCTTTGAGGGTCCTCCACTAGATTCCAATGGTATAGATAGTTGGTATCTGGATTCGGGACCCGTGTCGCTAATTTTGTGGGATTCGGAGTTTGGATCGCAAAGTTAAGGCCGATACAAGATCGACTAAACTCCATGACAGTGTATTTTGGTAATTTTGTATCTTTTAGGTTAACCTACTGTCAACGGGTAGGTCTAGAAAAATCAAGTCCATTGCCGTCAGTTTCGTCGAATTCCGACTCCTGACAGCGAAACGACGACCGAAACCATCTCAACACTATGCATTGCACAACGGTGGGACCCAATCACTTATGTGGGGTCCACCCATTGAGTGGGGCCTAGCAACTGAATTGGTTGCTAAGGGTAGCCCTTATATTCCTTTATAAACCCTATTAGGGCACCCCCTAACATTTTAAATAAATCTAACACAAATGACTAATGTGCCCTTAAGAGTATCTAATTTACAACTCGTATGTGCTCCTCCCTTTTTTCGCATGGAAGCAGCACTCGGAGGTAGGGATGGCAACGGAGTGATTTCGGGTAAAACCAAAATCGTACCACAACACCGAAATCGTCCTGCATTGTGACGGTGTACCATTACGTAAAATCGAAACCGCACCATGCGGTGCTGTGTGGTACGGTGCATCGTGGTTTATCACTGAAATGATCTAAACGGTGCAGTTTTATACGGTTTTGGTCAAAACCGAAATCGTACTGCTACACTGAAACCACATCGTGACGGTTATATATTTTGGCAAACCAAAACCGTACCATGCGGTACGGTTTTTTGCGGTTTTCGGTTTAAACCGCACCGTTGCCATCCCTACTCGTCGGGGGGGGGGGGGGGGGGGGGTTGCACAACTTCGGCACCACCTCCGGTGGTCGGCTAGCCTCCCCCACGCCATCGACGCGAATAGGAAGCCAAGGGTTACCACCGGGGAGCGACCGCTCGCGCCGGGGTGCGCTCGTTTCGTGCCGGCGAACTCCGTGGTCCGGCATGAAATCCGGCCACGGGTTCGCATGGGGTGGTCATGGTTGGGCTCCGGCCATTACCGGGTGCTAGTATCGACTGAAATGAGAGGAGGGGGTCGGCTTGCCTTGGGCTGCAGGTAGTCGTCGACGCAGAGGGTTACTGCCGGCTCTTCTTTCGATCTCTCTCTACTTCTCTTCCTCTCTCTCTCTCTCCTTTCCTCTCTCTTTCTCTTTCTCTTTCATTCTGTTAATGTAAATGTAATGGGTCGGGTTTACTGTATAGTCGGGTCGGGTTTACTGTACATATATTGGGCTTGAGTCCCTCAATGGAATCATTCTGTTCCTCTCCAAACCCTAGCCGTCGTCTCCTAACATGGTATCAGAGCTCTAGGGTGACGGCTGCACCTTCTCCAGTCTCCCTCCTTCCCGCCGGCTGCATCTCCTCCGGCTGATCCCTCCGCCGGCTGCACCTACTCTGTCCGGCCCCTCTCCTCCACCGGCCCCCCCCTCCGGCCACCTGCAGCCCCCTCCTCCACCACCCGACCCCCGAAACCCCCTGCAGCCCCCTCCTCCACCCCCGACCCCCTGCAGCCCCCTCCTCCACCACCGACCCCCCTCTCCAGCCCCCCGAACCCCTACAGCCCCCCTTCCGCCCAACCAAAACCCCCACAACCCCCCCTTCCGGCCACCGAAACCCCCTGCAGCCCCTCCTCCACCCCCGACCCCCTGCAGCAGCCCCCGCCTCCACTCCCGACCCCCCCTACAGCCGTCGCCACCACCTACATCACCCTTCCTCCACTGGCCCCCCCTTCCGGCCACCCGAAACCCCCCTACAGCCCCTTCCGACCACCCGAAACCCCCCCCGACCCCCCCTACAGCCCCCCCGACACCCTCTGACACCCTACAACCTCCTCCATGGCCTCTCCAGCCGTACCGTCTGTCGTTGCGATCTCTCCACCGCTAAAGGCGGTTGCGTTTCAGTTGTCGTCGGCCAGCGACTGGCCTGACTGGTCCCTCACCGTCGAGGCCGCCCTCTCCAGTCGTGATCTGTGGGGTCACATCACCGGCGAGGATCCTCCTCCCACTGACTACTCCGGCTCGTCCTCTGTCACCAGCAGTGCTACATCTTCTGCAGCGACTACTACCACGGCCGTCACCGTTGCTGCTCTTACGTGGCGCCGCCACGATCAGGCCATCCGGGCGTACCTCCTGGACTCGGTTGCTCGTCCGCTCCTTGCTCCCATCGGCCGCCTTCCGACTGCGCGCGCGATGTGGGAGTATCTCCGGGACCGTTTTCTCCCACGCGGCGGCGCCCGCCGGCATCAGCTCATCTGCGACTCGCAGTCTGCCCGTCAGGGGGAGCGTACCATTCAGGACTTCTTCAGTCAGATGAGTGCCTACTGGCATGAGCTGGACTCACTGATTCCGGAGCGGTGTGACTGCCCCCGCTCCCGGGACTTCCAGCGTTACCTCGACGAGGGCCACCTGCACCAGTTCCTGGCAGCACTCCGACCAGACTTTGCTCTCATAGTCGCCCAGCTCCTGCACCGTGAGCCCCTCCCTCGGCTCGAGGATGCCCTACTCGCCTTAGTCGATGAGGAGACCCGCCTTCAGACTCAGGGCGCTCGTGCTCCTCCACTTGCTCATAGCTCCGACTCTGTCTTGGCAGCCGGGTTCTCCGATGAGGCTGTTTTTTGTCACTACTGCAAGGAGCCCGGCCACATGAAGCGCGAGTGCCCTACACGTCCTCCACGCAACCCCCGCTGGGGTCCGGATGAGAGATCCCCCCGCTGGTCTTCGACCTCTCGCGATGATCGACGCGGTGGTCGAGGTGGACGGGGCCGAGGACGTGGTTCGTCTTCCTTTCGCCACTTTGGTGGTGCAGCGGCTACTACAGAGGCCTCGCCACTGCCCACTGCTCCCACATCTCCTTCGCCGCCTGAGCCGGACCGTCTTCAGCGCCTCGAGGAGCTCCTTCTTCGCCACATAGCCTCCACCGGCTCCGCGACTGCGCACGGCTTGTCTGCCACCTCTGGTACTACTGCTCCATGGATCTTCGATTCGGGTGCCTCCTGTCACCTTACTTTTGACTCCACTGTCCTCACGGACTGTTCTCCCACTACCACCCACCAGGAGGTTCGCACTGCGGATGGGACTCTCGTCCCTATTCCGTAATGTGGCTCCATCACCACCACCTCTGACCCTTCTGGTCGCCTGACCCTATCCCATGTCCATCATGCCCCCCGTCTTAATATTAATTTGATTTCCATCAGTTCTCTTTGCGACTCTGGCCTGACTGTCACCTTCACCCCTTCTGTTTGTGTTGTGCAGGATTCGCGAACGGGTCAGAGGATTGGGCTGGGCCGTAGGGCAGGAGGACTCTACCAGTTGGACCATCTCCATGTGTCTTCAGTTGCGTCTGTCATGTCTGTCACCTCTGATGCCGACCTGTGGCACAGAAGGTTAGGTCATATATCAAGTGATTGACTCAAAAGCGTATTCCGTTCGGGCGCTTTGGGTCGAGCGTCTTTCTCCCCCCTCTCTGTCTGTACGGGTTGTCGACTGGCAAAGCATCTAGCTCTTCCTTTTTCTGCTAGTACTTCCCAGTCTAATGCTTTATTTGATTTAGTTCATTCGGATATTTGGGGTCCTGCTCCTGTTGCATCTCTATCTGGTTATATGTATTATGTTTGTTTTATCGATGACTATTCTAGGTGCACCTGGGTCTATCTCATGCGTCATCGGTCTGAAATTCCCCAAATCTTTAGGCGATTCACCACTATGATACACACCCAGTGTGGTCGGCGAATCAAGACCTTTCGGTCTGATTGTGCCAAGGAGTATCTCTCCTCTGAGATGCGTGAGCTTCTTCAGTCTCACAGCACTCTTCACCAGCAGTCCTGTCCCCACACCCATGAGCAGAACGGCGTTGCCGAACGCAAGCATCGTCATGTCCTTGAGACTGCACGAGCCTTGCTTCTCTCTGCGTCTGTCCCTCACTCCTACTGGGCTGAAGCTGTCATGACGGCTGTCCACCTCATCAATATCACTCCGTCATCTGCTCTGTCCGGTGCCACCCCTCACGAGCGCCTTCACTCCAGTCTACCTGACTACTCTTTTCTTCGCACGTTTGGCTGCACGTGCTTCGTTCTTCTTCCTCCCCATGAGCGCACCAAACTTTCTGCAAGGTCTGTTAGGTGTGTTCACTTGGGGCTCAGTCGTGAGCATAAGGGGTATCGCTGCTATGATCCCTTAGCTCGTCGGATCCGTGTCTCCCGTCACGTCTCCTTTGTTGAGGATGTCCCGTATTTTGCTCCTGAGTCTCGGGATCTTTCCTTGCCTACTTCGTCATCCTCCTCGCCCTCCTCCCATCTCCACATCCCTGTTCTACCCCCGGTTTCTGTTGCCCCATCCACGCCTACTACACCACCATCACCACCTCCTCAGTATCCATCGCCACCACCACCACCACCTCCTCAGTCCCCCACGCCACCACCACCACCACCCATTACTCGTGTCTATGTACATCGGTCTGTAGCTCCCCCTCCAGAGTCGGTTCTCCCTGGTACTCCCTCGCCTGATGCTGCTGCTCCCTCCTCCCCGGTCGTGGATCCTGCTCGTGTTCGGCGCTACCCAGCGCGCGAACATCACCCTCCTGCCAGATACGACTACTCTCCTGACAGGTTTGGTTACTCTGCTTTTCCCACTGACTCTCCTGACTCTTCTGGCTTCTCTACCAGTGTCTCCTATTCACCATCCTTTCAGGCCTTCCTTATTGCTCTTCACACTCATCGGGAGCCCCAATCGTACCGTGAGGCAGCATTACATCTAGAGTGGCGGCAGGCCATGTCAGTTGAGCTTGAGGCATTTCAGCGGACCCAGACCTGGGAGTTGGTGCCTTGTCCCCCCGGGGTGGTGCCTGTTAGCTGCAAGTGGATCTTCAAGGTCAAGACTCGACCTGACGGATCCATTGAGCGGCACAAGGCTCGTCTCGTTGCTCGTGGCTTCTCCCAGGAGTATGGGATTGACTACGAGGAGACGTTTGCTCCAGTTGCTCGGATGACTACTGTGCGCACCCTCTTAGCTGTGGCAGCTGCTCGAGGGTGGCCTCTCCATCAGATGGATGTCACCAATGCGTTTCTTCACGGTGATCTCTCCGAGGAAGTCTACATGGCTCCTCCTCCGGGCACTTCAGTTCCTCCAGGACACATGTGTCGGTTGCGCCGGGCTATCTATGGGCTCAAGCAGGCTCCTCGTGCCTGGTTTGAGCGCTTTCGCAGTGCAGTTCTGGCCGCCGGGTTTGTTGAGCGTCACTCTGACTATGCCATGTTCACTCGCTCCTCCAGTCAGGGCATTGCAGTCCTTCTCCTCTACGTGGATGATATGATCATCACTGGGGATGACAGTGCCACCATCGCCTCTCTCCAGCGGCACCTCCAGAGTCAGTTTGAGATGAAAGACCTGGGCTCTCTTCGCTACTTTCTGGGTCTTGAGATTGCCAGGTCAGCTCGTGGTCTGTTGGTCTCCCAGCAGAAGTACATCTCCGACATTCTTACTGATGCTGCCTTCACTGACACACGTACTGCTGATACACCCATGGAGCTCAATTTGAAGCTTCTCGCTACCGATGGTGAGCCGCTCCAGGATGTCTCCCGCTACCAGAGGTTGGTTGGGATGCTTGTCTATCTCACCATGACCCGGCCAGACATTGCCCATGCTGTTGGCATTGTCAGTCAGTTTGTTCAGGCTCCACGGTCAGTACACTATGCAGCTGTTCTTCGGATTATCCGCTATTTCCGGGGCACCATCACCCGTTCACTCCTGTTTCCCTCCACCTCTCCGTTGGTACTGCGCTCCTACTCAGATGCAGATTGGGCAGGAGATGCAGACACTCGTCGATCTACTACAGGATACTGTGTGTTTCTGGGTGACTCACTGATTTCATGGCGCAGCAAGAAGCAGGAGTCTGTTGCTCGCTCCAGCACCGAAGCCGAATACAGGGCTATGGCTTTCACCACCGCCGAGATTGTCTGGCTTCGACGTCTTCTGCTTGACTTGGGAGTGGTGATATCCGGGCCGACCCCTCTCTTCTGTGACAACCGGAGTGCTATTCAGATTGCTAGCAATCCGGTCTTCCATGAGCGAACAAAGCATATTGAAGTTGACTGTCATTATGTTCGCCAGGCGTTTATCGATCACATCATCTCCCTGCCTTTCATTCCCTCATCGGAGCAGACTGCTGATTTTCTGACGAAGCCACTGACGACTGCTCGCTTCCGACATTTTCTAGGCAAACTCTCGGTTCATGATCCACCGTGAGTTTGAGGGGGAGTGTTAATGTAAATGTAATGGGTCGGGTTTACTGTATAGTCGGGTCGGGTTTACTGTACATATATTGGGCTTGAGTCCCTCAATGGAATCATTCTGTTCCTCTCCAAACCCTAGCCGTCGTCTCCTAACACATTCCCTCACCCGAGCCCTCTCTCTCTCTGTTCTACTTTCCATCTCTTTCTTCTCTCTTCTCTCCTCTCGTTTAATGGGCATGGAAGAAGGGTGTGGGGGACTGGTTTTTCAACGCGGGTTCAAGGAGAGGGTGAGGGAGTACTGGCCGTACGGTCCGATTGTGTAGCATTGGGGGATCTGGTCCCCTTCTTCTCTCTCCATTTATCTCCCACTCTCTCCAATTCTATCTCTCTCTCTTTCTCTCTCTCTCTCTCTGCATTGCTCCCACTCTTCCTCTCTCGGTGGGACCGGCCAAATGCCCAAAGGGTAGGGTGTTAGGGCAATGTTCGAAGAGGTCAGGGGATCAAAACGGTGGGGGCAGCCTTTATTGATTCCTTGATCCCATGAACATGAGATCAATGGCTATGATTCGCACACATATAAGATTCACACTTGCACACAGGCACAACGGCCCACAATACTCTGGTGCGATTCACACTTGCATACAAGGCAGACATTAATTAACGATAGGGACTCGCACACGCGTGCTATACATATGGCTCGGATTCACACACGCGCACAAGGGATACCTGCTTCGAGGGAAAATTCGCTCCACGGTGCCCGATTAGACCATGGAGGTACCCACGTAATTGGCAAACGAAGACAATTATAGGGTACCATCTCGTAAACAACAATCGATCATAACTTTCAATCAGTAAGTATGATCCTTACTCGAGATCTGCCGTTGGAAAGATCTCGACGGTTCGGAACCAATGGTTTGGGTTTGATCGGATTTCGTTAATTCCGTTCCGTCATCCTATACTTTGGAATGATGAAAACGGACATTGAGACGCAACTCTTTAACTGTGTCAAAAAAATCTCCAAAAATATATGTTGGGAAGGTATCGACGAGACGAACTAACTGGTATAATTTTACAGAATTTCGATTATCCAATTGATCACACTAGAAATTTACCCCAAAAGTATCTAATATCATAACTTCTCATATAAAAATATGGTTGGCGCGCGGGACGCGTCAAAGCGAAGGTGTCGAAGATACGAATAAACATATCGTAAAACATTTCTAGGGTTTACGTGAAACAAAACCAGAAATGGAGACAGACCAAAAATATCTAATAAAAAGATAAATAAATATTAAAACATTCATATAGGTACCCTACTCTAGCTTGTACTAGGATTAAGGTCATTACTTTACCATCACAACAAATAATCACATATATTCACACAAGTGTCACGTCATTTATTCACAATTTATATATTAGAAAATTTAGGTTCTTACAGTTCTCTTACAGATTTATGTCTAACTCTAATTTATCCGTTCATTTTTTTTTTCATTTGTTGTGCTTTGCTTGCACAAGTTTATTACAGCTTTAGGATCACAATGAATAGATATAGCTGTAATATGTTTCTCTACAAGAGGATGTCACCAAATAAGTTCTTAATCCACTCAGCCTTCGTGCAAGTAGTATCTAGGCAATAAACTCAACTTCCATTGTGTTCCTAGCAGTGATGGTTGGTTTGACCAACCTCTAGATGATAGTTACACCTCCTAAAAGGAAGATATAACCACTGATGGATTTAATATCATGGGAATGTATGATTCAATTAGCATCGTTGTACCCTTTTATTACTGTGGGATAGCCTCTATAGACTAGACCATAAGATAAGGCACCCTTTAGGTACCTAAAACCATTTATATTGCAGTCCAATGTTCCGTACTAGATTTACATGTATATCTACTTAACTTAGGAACTGCATAGGCTATATCTAGTTTGGTTCAGTTGACTAAGTAGATGAGTGAACTTATAATCTAAGAACATTTATCTTGAGAAATAGGTTTCCCTAGGTTCTTCTTAAGCTAAAAACGAGAATCATAGGGAGTGGAAGTGATTTAGAGTTTGAAAATCTAAACTTCTCGATCAGTTATACAATGTAATGCGATTGAGACAACGATATACATCCTACAGTATGATTCCGAGTCATCCCTAAGATGAGGTTGGCTTTTCCTAAATCCTTCATATCAAAATTTCTAGAAAGAAAAGATCTGATATGAAAAACAACATCTAGAGTATAGCCAAAGATCAGGATGTCATCTACATATAGGAAGCAACACAAACTTATTTTCTATGACTTTATAATATAGATATTTATCAAATTTATTTATTGAAAAGCCATAAGGTAGAATAACTAAATCAAATTTCTCATGCCGCTATTTGGGTGCTTGTTTTAGGCCATTTATCAGTGTACAAACCTTATTCTCTTGGCTTGGAGTTATAAAACCATCTGGTTGCCACATAATGATTTTCTCTTAAATATCTCCACTTAAGAAGGTGGTTTTCACATCCATTTGATATATTTCCTTCTTATGGATAGATGCCAGTGTCAACAAAGTTCATATAGAGGTAATTCTCGCTACTAGAGAATAGGTGTCAAAAAATCCAATAATTTCTTTTTGGGTAAAACCTTTTACTACAAGTCTAGTCTTGTATTTGTTTATGGATCATCTACTCTGGGTTTCTTCTTTAAGATCCATTTGGATTCTAAAGGTTTATTCCGATAAGGTAAAGTGGTTAAGATCTGTGTGTTGTTGCTAAGAATGGACTGTATCTCATCATTTATAGCTTCTTTCCAAAAAGGAGAGTCAGCAGAGCTGAGGGGTTCCTGATAAGAAGTCAAAGTATCCTCAACTAGGAAGGTGAAAGAAACCTTCTCCAAGGTATGTCTCCACTCTAGCTCTCTTACTCCTAGGTTCAGGGTTTAACTCATAACTAGATGAAGGTTGGGAGGAAGGAGGTCCAGACGAGGGTTTTGTAATCTCATTGGGAATATGAGTCTTAAAAGGAAAGATGATCTCAAAGTAGATAACATCTCTACTCTTTATCAATGTGTTGATGGATATATCACTAATATTTGAATTTATCATAAAAAACTATTAACATTTTTATTAATGGAATATCCTACAAGGACAATATCAATAGTTTTGGGACCATTTTACTCTTCTTGGGATTTGAAATTCCTACCTTACCTAAGCAGCCCCATACCTTGAGGTACTGAAGTTTAGGGATTCTACCATTCGATAGTTTATATGGGATTTTCTCACTATATTTGAGATATATTCTATTCAGGATATGACATGCATAAAGGAGAGCCTCCCCCCATAGACTTCCAAGAGCACCTGAGTTTATAAGCATGTAAGGCCATGTTTGGATAGAATTCTGATTCTGGGATTCTAGAAGCCTGGAATCCCAAAACCCCAAAAAAGGGCTCTGGATCCCGGAGCCTTGATTTTGGGCTCCAGAAAAATGGCTCTTAGAAGTACATTTTGGGCTCTCCGCAGAAACACTTTTTGGGATCGGATTTTATCCAAATAGGCTCTTTGTTTTTTTAGGAATTCTGGGCTTCCATAATTCTAGAATCCTAGAATCGGAGCGTATCCAAACAGGCCCTAAGTTACCATATCCATAAGTGTTTGAGTTTTTCCTTCCAGTAACCCTATGAAACTGAGGTAAGTATGAGGCTGCAATCTCATGTATTATCCATATTTTTGACAGAATATAGTCATGTCATTTGAGGTATACTTTCCTTATCTATTTAGTCTAAGAATCATAATCTTCTTATCTAATTGGTTTTCAGGCTCTTTCTTATACACTTTAAACATATTGAATGCTTCATCTTTGCTCTTATTGGGTAGGTGTAGTACTATTTGGAGTGGTCATCTATAAAGGTTATAAAATACCTATTACCTTCCCTTGTGGGTACCCGATTTGAGTCACAGACATCACTATGAATCAGCTCTAACATCTCAGAGTCTCTTTATACAGCCTTAAATGACTTTCTAGGTTGTTTAGCTTAAATAGAAATCTCACACCTGTTATTAAATCTATGGCAGGCTTAGGTATGATGCTAAGTCCATCATCCTCTTAATGGATCTCAGATTTATATGGCAGTTTATCATATCTGATATTACATGATTCAACATTTAAGACAAAAGAAGAATAAATATTATTCTTGGTCATAGGAACACCATTCATTTTGAACAAACCTTCAAATACAAATCCCTTTCATATAAACCAATTACCCTTGGTAATTACAAATTTATTGGACTCCATTATAACTCGATAGCCCATTTGGACTAGCAATGATCCACTAATTAGATTTCTCTGTACATCAGGAACATATAGAACTTTGTGTAGGCTAGGGTCAGGATCTTCCGGACGTCATCTTCAAATTTATCCATCCTTTCCCTAATACTTGTGTAATAGAATTATTTTCCAACGCCACACTTTCTCTACTTAAGACTCGATAAGTGAAAAACCAGGAGTGATCAAAGCAACCATGTATATTAGCTCCAGAGTCTAACCACCAATCATTGTTATTATCTTTAAAAAAAAAACCAATTATTGTTATGTAGAGTAAAGTTAATAGAGGGGTAGAGATCACTGACCTTAAGGAGACAAAAGATTTCCCTCCACCATGTTAATCTGATGTGTAGGAGCGTTCGGTCCTTTTCTTGATGGCTTGTTGTTGGTAGTCTTCCTGAACTAGCAATCCCTAGACAAGTGATTGTCTCTTCCACAAACAAAGCATATCTTCTTATCTCCTCAAGGTTTGGAAGGGTTATGGTTGTTTTGGATTTTAGGATGGTTGGGTTTTGCCTGGTTATTGGGTTTGAACATTTTCCACTAAGGTCGAAAGTTGTTCTATGTGTTCTTGGGTTCAACAAGATAAACCTTGGTCTTCATCTTACTACGTTTCTTCTCACTCAACTTATGTTTCTCCTTTATCGTAAAGAAGTTATAGAATTGGTTTAGGGTCAAGATACGTACCTTAGGTGTGCCTAAGCTAGTTTGCAAAGTCTTACCAGGATGGTTCCAATTTGTCTATTACGCATGATACTTTGTAATTCCATCTTGAGCAGTGCCTTGGATCCTAATCTCTCTGAGATAAATTGTAGCTCATAAATTTGGTCGCGGATGAGTTTGTTGTCTACCATCTTGAAGCTATGGACGTTGGAGGTGGCAAATCGGTCAATGCCAATATCATCGATGTCGTACTCTGACTCTAAGGCATCCCACAGTTCTTTGGTAATTTGGTTGTTTTAAGATAGATGTGATAGAGTTTTTCTTAGAGGGCACTAATGATTCGGTTGTGCAGGCAATGGTAGTCGATATCCTTAGGGGTTTTATCTCCATAGGGTGTACTAGGGGTAGAAGGAGTGGAGGTTTCTAAATTGATTTGGGTTGATCTCCCAAACCCTTCAACTGAGGCTTTATCTAAGGGAAATAGTTCTTCTAGGGTAGAGAGATGACCTAATATCGTCAACCAATAATATATTTGAGTTTGTCATCTTCTGCAAGATGATCGAGCCATCAAACTTCTCTGGCTTCATAGACTTATGATCACTAGAGGAGGCCATCTAATGGTTTATCTAGTTTACTATAATCAAATATAATATTCATGTGTAAATAATGGAGTGAGTACTAAAATAAAATGCACTAATATAATCTAGGATTCGATACATGCAATATTCAATAGTGAAAAATATATTACAGGATCAAAGTTCTATTTGTTGTTTATTCTAGATGGAATAACAATTTGTTGTTTATTCTAGTTGTTATTCTGACTGAAATAACAATTGTTGTTTATTCAGGCTGGAATAACAGTTTTTTGTTTATTCTAGCTGGAAGTTATTTATTCAGGCTTGAATCGCAACTTGCTGTTTATTCTAGCTGGAATAACAGTCAGCTGTTTATTCTAGCTCAGTGCAGAATAGCTGAATATAATTAAAGAATAAGAGATTAATGGCTAATGTGTATAAATTTAGTATGCTAAAAAATATATATGATGGTGCATAATATAAATATCAAATTTCTAATTTAAGGAATGTAAAAATCATAGGCAAATATTTTGGATGCAAATATATGTAAAAATCTATGTATATCAGTGTTCTATATGTGAAGAATTATATATTTGCAAGGTATTAAGCTTTTACATGGTGTAGATGCTAACATAATGTTTTATAAAATCAGGTAGATCTAAAAAATTGAGATATTGTTCTTAGATTGTTGGACCTAATTAAGTAATTTAACCAAGCAAAACAAGTTAGATATATAGGATGAATGATGAATAGAATTTTGATGTACTCTTTTTGGGATCGAGGTGCTTGGTAGCTTTCCTAAGAACAAGATTCCTCCCCTCGTGTAGGTGAATCGGATATCTTGATCCCAAGGTACAACGGAACTCCAAAGATCTTCACACTGATCTCTTTGCACGATCTGATCAAAGCACAATAAGAACCACTTCATAGTGGCTGCCCAATAAATGAAAAAACTCAAAAGCTTAAGTGGAGAAGAGAGAAGGATTTTTGGTTTTGAGAAAGAGCCGTCACTAGTTTTTCAATTGATACTGTTACAATGGGTTTTTACTTTACTTAAAGCCAAAAGGTATTCTCTGTAATAGAAGCCCATAACCTCCCATCATAGCAAAAAAACCCGATCAACTAGGTAGTGGTTGGCAAAAGATTTTCCCACTACTTCCATCTGTTGACCGGGTAAACAAAGAACTCGGTACAAGTGTAATAAAAAATAATATAACAAAACCCAGTTTTCAAAATTGATATTTCACCCACATGAGTTTTATCTTATTCCTCTATATTGGGTTCCTTCATCACGAATGAGTTTTGTCTTCTTCCTTTCAAATGGGTTCCTTCATCACAAATGTGTTTCATCTTTTACTCACGGTTGGGTTAATTTATCCCGAATAGGTTTCATTTCTTTCCTCACGAATGAGTTTCATCGATCTCTTCCTCCTGGATGTGTCACCTCTTCTTGTGAATGGGTTCCTTTCCCACGAATAGGTTTCACTTTCTTCCTCATTCTTCCTCCCAAACGTGTTCGTTTTCTTCCTCCCAAATGGGTTTTTCGTCGCAAGTGGGTTTCATCTTCTTTCTCATGAATATATTTTTCTCATGAATGTGTTTCATCTTCTTCCTTATGATCCCTTATGAATGGGTTCTTGATACTGGATTTGAGAAAGAAGATAAAGTTCTTCATCATGAATTGGTTTAATGCCAAATTTGGAAATTTTCTTCATATTCTTATTCAAGATTGAGTTTGTTGACAGCAAGAGGCAAAACAGTCCACTAAAAAAATCTAGAACAGTAGAATAGCAGTCAAACATATTTGACTTACAGATTATGATGATTGGTGCGAGGGGGGTGGGGAAGCCTGAAAAATTCATTTTTTATTTTATCAAATATACCTCCCTGCCCCACTGCATACACCATGAGACCCCCATTACATATCCTACATGCCTCCCATCCTTTATACTCCTTTTCTTCCTCCTTTCCCACCGTCAGAGTCGCCACAAGCTCCCTTTCCCTCCTCCTCACTATCGAAGCTGTCGACATCTTCCCTCCTTTTTCATTGTTGGAGCGTTGTCGCGACCCCTCGCCTCCTTCACCCTCGCCACCTTCCCTGTCGCTTGAGACACCACCGTCTACCCTCCTTCCTTTGACGACGATGGTGATGGAGAAGGAGGGCGATGATGGACGGAAAGAGGAGATAGGAAGCGGGGGAAGGGGAGGTGAGGACAACTTCGACGATGGAAATGATGTGATAGGGAAGAGGGAGGAGGGTAAGGGGAGGCAACAACGTACGGATCCGGTGATGGAGAAGGAGGAGGGGTGGGGAGGGAGGATCTGATGAGGAGGAGGAGGGGAAGGAGGGGAAGGGGAGGAAGATGAGGATGTTGGTGGGGTATGAAGGATGTGAGGCAAGTGGGGTATGCACTGAGGTGATGGGCATGTAGTGGGGTAGGGTGAGAGTATACTTGTCAAAATAAAACAAAGGGATGTCGTAAGGGGAAACGTGGTGTACCCTTAATTTTGGGGTGATAATATAATTACCCTAAATTAAGAACCATCTAACAAAAATCCCCTCAATTGAGTGTCTCTCACATCCCAAGTATTTGATAATGTGATCACGTAATATCTAAAAGGTTGTACATACCATAGGGGCGTGTTTGGTTACTTGAACTATTGATGAAGTGAAAGAACTTAGAACTAGCACTTTCATGAACCGGGACTTCCAGACAAAAGTCCCAGTTCAGATGCTTGATTGCTAGGAATTGGGCATGCTCAGAACTACGACTTTCTGGACTTCCACCAGTCTTGTTGTTTGGTTGCTAGGAATTGGGCATGCTCAGAACTACAACTTTCTGGACTTCCACCAGTCTTGTTGTTTGGTTGCCAGGAAGCGATGGAAGTGTGACTTCCAGTACTTCCATTGCTTACTTGTTTGGTTCCCATGGAAGTGTATGAGTATGATGACCTCTGAAGTGGCTAGTAGGCATCTTGTACATAATTTGTGCTATTCTCTTATATTATTTAAGAAACTGGTTACCAATCCATATGTTTTATTTGACACCATTTTAAAGTGTTTTAATTCTTCCATAAATACCAACCATCCCAAATCAATTATTGAAACATGGTTCTAATTTTTTCTAGAAAAGCAGCATCCCTTTCCTTTCCTTGTAATTTTTTCTAGAAAAGCAACATCACCATTGAGATCCGTCTAAATTGAGATATAAGATTAACAAAGAGAGGTCAAATGATGCTTGTTAGTTTCAATTAACATTTATAGTATATATCTCTTAACTGGTGAGGCAAGCCCCACTCTCTCCAAAACACTAGAGTTTAGTATAATACTAAAATGGAGCCCTCTCTCCAGTGTTGTGACACGTGAACCACTTTTGCAGAGCCAGAATCCTTCTTCCGTGTGTGAACACGACTCACTCTCATAAATCTGGCCTTTTAAAAACCTACTATAAAGATGATACATACCCATGCAATTACATTTAATGGTCATTTGATGTTAATTAGAAAAATCATTAGTATTATCTCTCTTTCTCTCTCTAACAATGAATCACACCCAGTTGTGTGAATCATAATCACTTCATATTGCACACTTCATCAGACGGCTACGATGTTGTCTGTGCTAAGTGGTGTGCAAGTTCATCCGGGTATTGCCTCTTGTTTCCATACCTTCTCAAATGACAAGTTGAATCCACAAAAAATCCATTGGAAAGAAATGGGGGTAAAAAAATGGCTCTTTGTCATTGAACAAGGCTACACAATCAATGTCGCACAATCGATAGTGTTGGGTTGTTCATCGCAATTCCTAGCTCCCTTGGAAAGAGGTGACCCGAATTGTTCTACATTCGCATTCGAGTTCCAGTGGGTGGGCTCGACTGAAATGTGCGGTGTTGCGATGTCGTATTCAATACTTCCTCGACAATCCTGAAGTGTGGCTTAGGAACTTTTTGGGCTGAAATCATACTTACATATTTTGGGAAGTGAGGTGGCCAGGTCTGATGTCCCACTTCCTACTTACATATATTCGCTTCACGCAAGTATACGAAAATCACCAAATGAGTAGAACTAGATTGGGAGTGCTCCCGACCAGTTTTGACATTGAAGTCCCAGTTCCGATATTTGGTTCAATGGACTTGGGTGATACAAAGCTATAGTTATACCAACTCCTGGCATGGGTAGTTAAGCAAATTGATCATATTCAGAGGAACTTCCTTTGGAGATATAATCTGGTAAGTTGGAAGGTAGTATGCAAATCCAGGAAACAAGGGAGACTTGGTGTTTTGAATCTTCGTGATTTCAACAGGGTGATGCTTGGAAAGTGGTGGTGACAACTTCAGTCTAACTGTGGAGACTCTTGGAGTGCCATTGTGCGGGAGCGTTACTTTTGTCGCGCCTCCCCACTGTAGTCCCCGGGAAGGATTTCTGGGTGTGTTTCTCTGTTTTGGCATGAGGTATTGAAAACCTTTAACGTTTATCATTGTGGGTGTCGCTTTTCTCTAGGTGATGGCAATGTTATTAGCGTTTGACGGGATCGTTGGATCGGGAAACTGTCACTCAATGTTCTATTCTCAGACCTGTTTGACTTGGCATGGGCTCCTGACGTTTCTGTCCAATCCCAGTGTGACTCGGGGTGGGTCTACGTATTGGCGAGTGTCCATCCGAAGGGTGATCCCACAACTCCTTCAGCCGATGTTGCTATAATTGTATAAGATTTTGGGCCACTTCTCAGTTTCGAGTGTGAGAGATTTTGTACGTTAGCGTTGGGATCGAGAGAGCAGCTTCTCAGTTTGCTCGTTCTGTAGATTTATAAACAATGGGGGCTTTTTTGCCCAGTGGCGAGTTGTTTGTGGAAGGCGAAGGTTCCGTTGAAGATTCGTTTCTTCATGTGGATAGTACTTAAGAACCGCATTCTGACAAAGGTCAATCTACAATGACGTAAGCACCCCGACATTGTAGATCTATCTTGTCCTTGTTGTAACTTGTGCTCAAGGGAGACTGTCGCACATTTGTTGATTCGTTGACCGCTACCAAGAGAGGTGTGGAGGCGTGTTTGTGTAGCGGCCGGAGTACAAGGGCGACCACCCCCATCACTATAGGCTTTGTGGACTTCTTGGCGCCGGAGCTATATACGTCGGAGACAGCAAGATGAGTGGGATGTTATGGTGCTTGTCATGGTTAGGCACGTGTGGCGAGAGTGTAACGCTAGAGTATTCTCCAACAAATACTGCTCGATGGATGAGATGGTTGGATGTATTTGGTGTTCTGTGGTCGAGTGGAGCGTGGGTATGCCCGCCGACCTCTCGGGTAGTGTCCTTGTAGTATGTAATCATCTCTAATTTTTCCTTTGGTGCTAATTAATAAACAGGCTGGGGTCTATAAAAAACCCCCTCACCTCGAGGGTACTAAAAAAAAATTATCTTACATGAAAGTCGGACTTTGAGGCCATCTAGTTTTTACTTTCCAAGAAGTGCATGAGTTTGAGCACCACCAAAGTGGTATGTAAGGTTACCTCCTTTATGCTTTCCAAGGACGACTTTATCTCGTGCTTTGATCATCAGATTTTATTTTTATCAATGTATAGTTTTTTATTAGTCTTTTTCTTATTTTTTAAAAAAGAGGACGTACCAATCTGTTAGAGCGGTGCATTAAGTGTCATTGCACCAAATATATCAAAGGTCGAAGCCTATCAACCATAGGTGCGCGAAGCTTTTTCCTTGTAAAAGATCGAGCCTTGTTTTTTTCCACATGAGCACCGTACGTGTTATTTATACGTCACATGACGAAAGACAAAACCTAACATTTGATCATGCGACTGCTCGAGAGAAAAACATCGGGTTAATCGCTAGGATGCAACCATAATTGCACATTTATTTTATAGTTTTACTATATTTTGTTTTTTTTTTCTTTTCTTTTTATTGTTTTGGTGTGTGTATGTGCGCATGTGCGTATGGCGCGCGCGCGGGGGGGGGGGGGGGGGGGGGGGGGGGGGGGGGGGTTGTTTGCAAATTTAATATAAAAAGTTGATACAAAAAAAAGTAGGGGAAGTCAGACACTACAACAGAATGCACCTAAATTGGTGGTCATTGTTAAATTGGATGATTACATCTGTATTATTTTTTTTAAAAAAATAACCAACTATAATCGGTGGCTAAGTTGCCGAAGTAGGAAAGTTTTTGCTGATTTAAAGGAAGTAATTAAATGTGGCGACCAACGAAATGTTTTTCAGCACATCCTGCTTATGCTACAACCGCAGGGCCTACTACAATTCAAGAGACATGGGGTAGTAGGCCCCAGCACATGGTGGTAGTGGCCCCCAGCACTTAGAGCGTGCTGATAGGCTCTGGGCAACGGTTGTAGCGTACGTAGGACGTGCTGAAAATTTCTCTGCAACCAATAATTATCGCCGAATTCCTTCCACCGGTTGAGAAGTTTTTACCATGCATCTAATACGATCTGGATATCCAAGGTACCGACTAAAGTGAAGATCTTCTCATTGCTAGCCTCGCGGAATAAGATTTTGACAAAAGTGAACCTCATGAAGAGAAACAACTTGAATCTGTCAAACTCCTCTTGTACCTTTTGTCAATCGGCTGAGGAGTCCCCTGTGCACCTGTTGCTTTTGCTGTCCCAAGGTGAGGAGAATCTATGATCACTTCGAGGGATTAGAGAATTATGACATTCGGGGAGGCGGAGGGGGGTTAGGAAGGAACATCGAATTTTGTGGGATATACTGGTGATGGGTATCCTCTGGGTCCTATGACTAGAAAGGAACAAACAGATATTCAATGATAAGACAACTAGCGCCGAGGAGTTTAGAAGGTCAGTTGTCTCAACCTTCAAGCTATGGCTTGTCCCTTGATCGGCCTCCCTGTCTATTGAGGCGAAAGATTTTTTTAGCCTTATTGTTTCATGAGTTTATTTTAATATAACTGGTCGGGGGCCGCCTAACCCTCGGGGTTCTAAAAACAAAAAACAATTACCGACAAATTAGTGGAAGCAAATGTGGTGGCAAGCAATTACCACTGAATTAGAGGAATTAAATGCAATAGTAAGCACCAAATTAGCCTATGGCGTGCCCACCCATCGAATTAGCCTAAAGTAAATCGGATTTGATTTTACCTTTTTTTTTTTAGGTAGGAACCACGGGAGTTCTATTCATGGCGCCCCAGTCCGATCAATAAAAAAATCATTACAATTATTAATCTTTTCTAAATCTTTATAGTAAGCTGTTAAAATACAATCAGGAACAACATAGAAAGAGAAAGCGGCCCTTTCCTAAAGGATCTTTTTGGCCAGTAAATCTGGCAAGCGGAGTACCCACAGTGGGAGTCGAACCGTGACCACTGCCATTGGTTGCTAGTGGGAGATGCAACACCAACTGAACTATCAGTTGGGTGCCCTTGGATCTCTACAAGATAGCCATTGCATCTTACCCATCTCGAGTGGTGTCTTTCTTTCCCTCTACATGTATTGGCTACATTTTCTCCTGACCTAACTAATTCGATAAACAAGATTTAATTGTATTATTTCCTTGTTTATAGCTAGTTGCTAACCATGTGCTAAGCCCTAGTAGTAGGGCTGGCAATAGGGCGGGCCTGGCCCGGACTTCATCAAGCCCGTGTCATACCCATATATATATTTTTGTTTGGCCCAAGCCCGAGTCCTTTTCAGAACGAGTACAGACAAGGGCAAGATAAAGCCCGTATCAGTGATTCAGGCCCGGGTCCAAAAATCTCCAATGACCACTTTACTTTAGTAGGGTTATTTAGATTCAATCGAGCATGTTAGCACATTTTTCATTCTTCTATAAATATATATAATTGTTTTACAAATTGTAGATCAACTAGACCCGAACTATAAAAGTGGCCCGTGTTTGGGCCGGATCTATACAAGCTCTGATTTGACCCGTTTTAATTTTGGGCCCAACAAATATGCCTAGGCCCATATATAAGGTTTTGAATATAGGCCCAAATCAATTTGATGTGAGCTGGGCCAATCAGGCCTGGGCTGGATTCGGGCCCATTACTGTCAGCCCTAACGGCGACTCAAAAATAGGCCGTACTCGTAAGTGATCGAAGAGTTTAGCATGAAGAACCAAAGCCGCAACAATAGAATAGTTTTAGAACGACTCACCAGTTTCGAACTGGTCTTTGGGAAAACAGATCAGCCATGGGGCAGTTTGTTTCGACGTAACTGGCCGCGGAAGTCATTAAAGTGCCAGAACTCAAACACTTTAGGCGTCAGTTTCGATGTAAGTGTGAAACTCGAAAGTGTGACTTTCGGTCAAATCTGAGAGGCTTGTTTTTTAGCCACTCGACTTCAAAGTAATTTGGTTTGAAGTCGCACTTACCACGTCCGGAAGTGCGTTTTTTTATGCCACGTCATTCCCCTAACTTCCGGTCAACCATGAGAGATCTTTTTTTTTTAAAAAAAAATTATAGTCATGCATTTCCATCAAAACAACAAGCATAAGAGGTGGAAGTCATACTTTCCTGCCTAACACTTTCACCACAACAAACCGTAAGAGTGGAAGAGCTACAGTTTCTAGTCTTACCACTTTCATCAAAACAAACAACAGAACTGAGACTTCTGACCAAAAGTCACAGTCAACACTTCCTATACTTCTCCCACTTTCGAACAGCCAAACGGTTTCTGTGTCGCTTGCCTTTTCATGTGAAAACAACACGGTGTGAGGCTTCAGTTTTAGCATAATATAATATGATTCTCTTGTTTAAAACAGTTGGGGATTTTCAAAATTGTTTAATATTTAACTATTTTAGTTGGGATTCTTTCAACAAAGTTATTGAGACTTCTTGGTTAGTGAGTGACTAACAAGGAGGGATATCACGGGGTACAACGAATGATATGCCAATTTTGGATAAATAATAAAACTTGTGCCTATACGGTGAGATGCTATACGTTGTGTGATTGGGCGATACGGTGCGTGTGTCATTGGGCTTTTAGAGGCACACTTTGGATTTAATATCGGCGCGAGTCGCTTGAGGAGCTTTTCTTTTATGATAAGCTTAGTCCAATTGGGCTAACTTGGATCCGAGCCGAGTTGAAATGACGGTTACAACTTGGAGCGGTTGGCTCCAATGGGTGTCGATTGGGTCTAAAAGGGTGCCACAAACATCTGCTTGGGTTGGCGGTTGGCAACAGTCCGCCCAAGCGGAAGCTACGATCCGAATGGGCAGGACACTTGCGTGGGAGGTTGCAACCATCTGCTTGGACGGATTAGCACCCGATAGCCTGCGAACCATTGCATATGTTGTCTACCAAGGGGTGCCTCGAGCCCTATATAACCAGACCCATTTCAGTCCTATTTGCTATTCCGAAGTACTCTGAATCCTAATCTAATTTTCTCTTTTCTTCTTATTCTCTTTTAGAGAAACCCGTGTCGCAGATTCCTGGGAGTTCTTCACCATTGCTGGGTGCAATCTTACAAAGGCTGAAGTATCCTGGAAGCAATTCGCGAGAGACCCGACAACAACAAGTGGGCACGAATAACGCTTCAAGGAAAATGGATTATACACGCTTCAGTCGTTGATTTATATTATTTTCTGTCTCCATGATCTTGATCTACAAGTTGTCCAACAATCTTAAAGCGTTATCTCTAATGGAGATCGATCCTACTGCTGCCACCATCAAAGTCATGCATGAATCAATATGTCATTTATCTCGACCGATTCGATGGGATGAACTTTACTTGTAGGCAAGATAAGTTGAAGTTTCTTCTTACGGCATTAAAGGTTTTCTACATCATCGATCCTGATATTCCTGCAATTTCGGAATATGAAGGAGAACTCGAAGAGCGTGCTGCCGAAAGAAAGAAGCGACAAGAAGATGAACTCATGTGCCAAGGATATATCCTCAATACTCTAATTGATTGTCTGTACGATCTCTACATCGATGATCCGTCTGTGAAGTAAATATAGAAGGCTTATGAATTCAAATACAAGGCAGAAGAAGAAGGTACGAAGAAATTTCTTATATTTTGCAACTTCGATTTCCATATGGAAGATAGTAAGTCTATTCTTCCTCAAGTACGTGAATTACAAATTCTACTTATCAAAATAAAAATAGTAAAAATTAAGATACCTGAGTCATTCCAAATAAGAGCAATTATTACCAAATTACCACTGAGTTGGAAAGACTATATGAAGAGAATACTGCATAAAACAGAGGATTTTACTTAGGAGTAAATCCAGAAGCAACTTCGCATAGAAGAAGAGTCTCGATCTAGAGACCATAAAGAGGATTATTCCAAGACAAATACAGTGAAAACACAGTGTCATCCTAAAAGTAAAAGATAAGGACAATTCCTTGAGTCCTAAGAAGGATCAAGGAAAATTTAAGAAGAACCAAGCAAAATTCAAAGAAGAAAAACCCAAAGGTGCTTGTATTGTCTGTGGTAAAAAGGGGCATTATGCCCACGACTGCTAGAATTTGCCAAAAAGAAGGACAAGACCAATGCAGTTGAAAAGAAAACGATTATTACTGTGGTGAGCGATGTTAATGAAGTAAAAGGCTGGTGGTACGACACCTGCATAATGATCCACGTCTGCTTGATAGGGTTGAATTCAAGTCCTATGAAGAGATAGATGGACATGAGATACAAATGGACAATGAGGAACGTTCCAAGATAGTTGGAAAATGAACAGTAAATATATTATTCATTGCTGACAAGAAAGTGACCATCAGTAATGTTCTATACATTTTTGATATGACGAGAAATCTGGCAAGTGGAGACCTTCTGTATAAGCCTGGAATCAAAACTGTGTATGAGGCAGAAAAATTAATCCTGATCAAAAATAATGTTTTTGTTGAGAATGTATATTCCTATGATGGAATGATCAAACTTTGTACTAAGAGTGATATATATTAATCAAATCTGATTTTCTACTTATATTTTGTGTTCTTTATCTTTGTGGCATAATAGACTTGCACATATTAGTATTAGCACAATTAATAATATGATTAAATATATTTTAACTGATTGTGATGCTTCTAAGTTTGATAAATATGAAGTGTGTATAAAATTCAAAATATCTAAGAAACCATTCCCTAGAGTTGAGAGAACTTCAAACTTGTTAGACTTAATACCCACTGACATTTGTGAACTTAATGGAGTTATTACGAGAGGTGAAAAATGTTATTTCATTACTTTTATCGGTGATTGCTCGAGATTCAATTATGTCTATTTGTTAAGACATAAAGATTAAGCTTTTAATATTTATATTATTTAAAATAGAAGTAGAAAATCAACTTAATTGCAAGATTAAGATGCTGTGTAGTGATAGAGGAGGAGAATATTTTTCTACTTTCTGTGAATATCATGGTATTATATATCAGTGTACTGTACCATACACACCACAACAAAACGGTTTAGCTGGAAGAAAAACCAAACACTTGTGAAAATGGTTAACACTATGTTGTTGCCTCCAAACCACCATTAGGTCTTTAGGTTGAAGCTCCCTTAACTGCATGCCATATCCTTAACAGGATACCTTCTAAGAAGACTAAGGTTTAGCCTATTGCAGGGTTTCTGAACCTAAAAAGACCAAACTAGATCATAGAGCTATTAGATATGCATTCATTGGGTATGCACAAAATAGTAAGGTATATAGAGTATTGGACTTGGATTCTAATCCCATAATGGAATCCAGAGATGTAAAGTTCTTTGAGAACTCATTAACATCTAAGTTTAAAGAATCTAATATTCATATTTTTAGAGATGAGTTGGTGGTTAAACCATCTCATATGAATCCACTTGTTATATTTGATTATATTGATGAGCCTTGTAAAAAGCCAAAGGGCAAGAAAAAAGAAATCTTTAGGCTCATATCAGATAGATTCCCAACGGATCCCTTTCTATCTTGTAGAAGGAGATAAGAATTAAATAGTTAAGAAAATTTCTTTTGTCTTTCTGGTAGAGGATGACCCTAAGAATTTTAGTGAAGTCATATCATCTAGAGATGCTGTCTTTTGGAAGGAACCAGTAAATAATGAAATGGACTCACTCATGAGTAACTAAAACTGAAAACTAGCATATTTATCCTCTGGGTCTAAACCTATAGGGTGCAAATGGGTGTTCAAAAGAAAATATCATATATATGCTATTCTCTAAACCTTTAAGGCATGTTGGTAGTGAAGGATTTCGTCAAAAGGAATGAATCGATTATTTTGATACTTATGCTTCTGTGGCTAGAATGATTTTGATTTGAGTCTTATTTGTCCTAGCATCGATTCACCATCTTCATGTCCATCAAATGAATGTAAATATAGCCTTTCTTAACGGCGACCTCGAGGAGAAGGTATATATGGAACAACCCAAAATGTTTGTTTTGACTAGCTAATAGAATAAAGTATGTAGACTTGTTAAGTCTCTCTACATACTGAAATAAGCATTAAAGCAGTGGCATATCAAATTTGATAATGCAGTAACTTCTTATGGTTTAAGTCATAGTACCTTAGATAAATGCCTATATACTAAAGCGAATCAAGGCAATATAGTGATCATCTGTGTATATTTGATGATATATTGATTATCAGTAATAGCTTAGATGCTATTATAGAAACGAAGCGGTTTTTGAGTTCTACTTTTAAAATAAAAGATCTTCGACTTTGTGGGAAAAATTTTCGTGCCATCTAGATCAGAAATTTCGCCCTACAATTCTTGATTGATTTGGATGGTTTGTTTGTTGTAGAGATAGAGATTAGAGAGAGATAGAGAGACGACACGAGGAGTTATTATCGAAGTTTGGTCTTGCGACCTATGTTTCTGGGCGAGAGGTGCCATATTGTTTGCATTATTATGTATATGAAATTGGGGGGGGGGGGAGCATTCTCTTGACAGACCAAGAGAAGCTTCTTACAATATGGTTGCACGAAGCAACTAGAAGAGAGCAAAAAGATAAGAATAGAGCTTTGACTCTGGAATCCGCTCTTTCTCTAATCGAATGACCAACTCCTTCAATTTAAGCCATAGGGGTTCTTTTATACCTGAGGTATGTTCATGTTATGGCAGTGATGGCGTGGTAGTGTTGAGGTGGCGCGGGTCTCGGACCTCATCGATGGGCCCCTTTTGGGCCATTGTCCGGGCCCAATAAAGGGGGCTTGATTTGCGGATCCTAGAGAGTAGGTCCTGTCACGCCCCAGAAATTTGAAGACCGATCCTTGGGGTGTGAGGTGGGAAAAGGAAGAGGGTTTTGGGACTGGTTACTTAACTATGCCAATTTAGGATCCTCACTGGGCTCTTTCTACGCTCACACACAAGCAAATGAAAGAAGGGGGAGAAACAAAAGATCAGGCTCGACCTTTAAAAGGGATATCCTTTCAGTACATGCGACTCAATGGTGTCACAACATACTGACAGAATATCTTCTAAAGGAGCACGCGACTCAAGCCTCCGACGGCGAGCCGAGTATCTCACCCGCTCCCGAACTCTCGGTGCATCTGTCTGAAGGTCCTATCTACTGGGCTTGTCAAATTTGGTCAGTTATTCGTTTTATATTTTTGTGGTGATCTAACCTAGGCTTGGGGCCTTGAGGAGAGGCCTACCCAAAAGAATTCAGCTGGAACCATTGCAACTACAACCATAGAATACTAACTAACTAATGAAAACTCTTATTCCAATACAATTACAAAGTCTGAGAGAAAAGACTACAAGATAGACGTACTAAGCAGAAAGGTGACACTGCAACTCTAACTCCGCCTCTGGACTCCTACTGCTACTCCTGAGCCTCCGGACCAGCAACTGAGCCTACTCGTGAGAAAGAGTAGCCCCCAATAGAAAATTGGGATATTAGCCAAATTAATGGCTAGTGACATCCTAATAGTCTTTAATAATATGAGACAACTAATCTTAATAAATTAAGATAAGATCAATCAGTTCTAGTAGGATCAATGTTTGCAGAATGATACCTAAACCTATCAGTAGTCTACATTCACATGCAATTCCTACTGTCACTAGGTTATCTAACATGAAGTCCATTCAATATTCTACAGCATAAAAAAACAAATTAAATAAGACGTTCATATAAAGTCACGAAGTCATCATGTAAACAGTCACTCGATTCTAAATTCATATATAGATAAAACACACACTATCAAAATGTGAACCCCGGATATTTTGTTCATCCTGCCCCCGGTCGGGCATTACTATAGGGCCTTTTATTTCGATGTAGAGGGCCAACTCTCTCGCCGTGCATCCACCAACACCATGCACAAATCACCCAGATGATCATAAGGGGTTTCCCGTCTTTCACGGTGGAGCTCTACCGCCCAACTTGCTTTACTATGGGGACTTCAACTCCCCGGGACAGGGCTGCTAGGCCAATCCCTACTCGAGGGCACCTCCTATTGGCTTTACCACAACCCTTGCCCGTGACCCATAACCTACTTAACTTCGGCTGTACGCGCAGGGTGGTTCACGGCCCTTGCGCGCACGGGATCCCTACCTTCTAACCAGGTAGATTCACACATAACATCTTTCAACATATACAATGAAGCTACAAAAAGTCTATTTAATGCTTATCAATTTCCAACAATTTACCCCTGGTCCCGTACTGCTCTCGCAACCAATGCAACATAATAAATCAGTAAAGTAAAACACTCATCCCAGTGACCCGTGTGCGAGGGTTGCCATACTCCTCTCAGGAGGGTGTGTCCCGATAATTATTAGATATTCAATTTAATGATTAATTTAAGGGAATCCTAATTACGGTGTCCATGCATACAATCAAAAGCAATCATTATTATTATTCTATTAATATTTTAAGCATGCGTCGCCGGACTCGCGACTTCGCATGCAAGGCGGGATCCACTTGACCACATGCGACGATGCCCGGCGAGGCCCGCATGCAGTGTCATGGACACCTACCCTTAGTCATTCTCATTTCCCACTATTAAAGACCACGCAAGGGTAGTAGATGTCACCTGGTTGTCGATCGCACACGACTCCGACTTGCTATTTGCTTCTGATCCGTCTCCGCTGGATCATCACGATCAAGGTCTGATAATAACCACAGCTCCGCATCACAACTCTATCGATTAAAACATAAGAATCTACGATGAGGGTTCTATGCCAAGGATAGTCGGGCACCCTCAATAGGGGACCAACATTGAGTCGACAGCACACAAATCCATGCGACTGGAAAACTCGAACCTAAACAATACTAGGCCAAACAAGTAAACAGAAGCTAAACCTACTCACCGAATCGGGCTCGAAGAACCCTTTCCGATGGTTCCAGTTTCGCTGGAATCTGACTTCGGTCGGATGGTTTCGGGTCAAACCACGTAGAACCGATAAAATCGATCGCATGGCTGGTTCACTAGGGTAGAAGGGGTTCTAGGGTTATATTCTGGGTTTAAAAGGTAGGGCTCAATGTTCTGAGCACAATGCCGCTAGTTTCGTCCGAATCCGAGTTCGGACGATGAAACGACGGTCAAACCATGGTACCGCGATAAGATTCGGTCCAAGGATAAAACAGGGTATTAAACAGTATAATTACTATTCTAGACTAAGGCCAACAGGTAGTATTTTCTGAGCCGGTCGAAATAGCGCTGGTTTCGTCCAATTCCGAGTTCGGACGGAGAAATGGCAGTCGAACCAAAATCGACTGTCTGGTTCAAGTGAACCAGACCGGTTCACTGCATGGGTTGGGTCTGCTGGGTCGGGTCGGGTCTGCAGTGCCATGTTGGGTCGGGTCGGGTTCAGGGCTAAACGGGTCGGGTCTGGGGGTTAAATATAACATAGGAAATTACCAAACCACCCCCCCTCTCCTTCTTCTCCACGCGACCAGCCCGAAGGGCTGGTTCCTGTGCGCCGACGGCCGACGGGAGGGGGCGGCCCGGAGCGCCGGCGAGCGCTCGGCCGGCCTCTCCCGCACCACCCCCACGGAGGAGGCGCGGTGGGAGGCGGCCGGAGCGGCCGTCGGAGCCCGAGGGGTCGGCCGGAGAGGGGCTCGCGCGGGGCTTGGTCGGAGGTCGGAGGTCGCCGGGGAGGGGTTCGGTGCGGCGGCGGTGTCCGCCCGAGCGGGCCGCGGTAAGGGAGAAGGATGGGCCGGGGGTTGCGGGTTGGGTCGCGAAGGGGATGAGAGGAGGAAAGGGGGCTGACCTTGGATCTCGGCGTGCTCGCCGGGGCTCCGGCGAGGGGCGGGTCGGGGTGCTCCAGTCTTCTCCACGATCTCTTCTCCTTCCCTCTCTATGACTCTCGCGTTCTCTCTCTACTTCTCCCGTTCTCTCTATCTTTCTCTCGTTCTCTCTCTCTATTTCTCCCGTTCTCTCTCTTCTACTCTCACGTTCTCTCACGTCCTCTCTCTCTCTCTCTATCTCTCTCTATCCCGTTCTCTCTCTATTTATAGAGAGGGGAGGCTGTTGTGGATATGGTGAGATGGGCTGGGCGGATAGGGTCGGTTAAGGGGAAGGGATAAGGACTAAAAGATATGGGTTTATCAACCCAAAATCTTACCCGATTATTCTCATCTGAATTTCGAATTTAAATAACTGGGGAGGGAGGTCAAGAGAGCTTAAAATTATGCTAGAAGACCGGGAGGTAGGCTCTAGGGCTAGTCGGGCTTGGTCCCGAGCCCTGAACCGGGCTTGGTTGGAATCCGGGTGCGATTCGTCCATCAACCGGGCTGAAAAGAATAATCACTTGTAACTATCAAACCGGAAGTCGGAATAGGGCCCGAGAGGATTCGTTGGAAAGGTCTCGTCAACGCGAACGCGTTAGCACTTGGTACATAATTTTCTGACCTCTGGATCTCCCGAAAAGAAGGAAAGACTCCAAAACTCAAAATAGCAATAACTAATCACCCGGGTGTCGGATCGACCCTAACTCATGCTCATTGGAAAGCTCCCTCAGAGCCTCATCTAACGTATCTTATTTCGTTATGATCCGATCACCCGATCTCTTGTAAGAAACAAAATAGCTACAACTATCGCCCAATTATCGCTTTTCTAGGGTTTACCTGCCAGGCTGCTGAAACTGGCTGCGCATACACATGATCGTTGCACGAAACGCACCATCGTGACATGCTCGAAGTTACGGAGAATGTGAACGTAAAACATCTCATAGGTTTACGATCCATTTATTGGGAAAAAGCCCGAAGAAAAAGTCTGGCTGTAAAAAGACGAAACTAGCCATTGAGGATTTCTATTATTCTCAAATCTAACACCACAGGTGTTACAACCTACACACCTTAAAGAAATTTTCGTCCCGAAAATTCAATTACTAAAACTGACGATACAATCCTACCAACCTACCACTAAAGTAACGAATACGAATTCACAACTGGTACCATATCCTTTCTAATACAGTCCACGAGAAATTAAATCAATACGCCAATCATACTAAAAAGAGAAATACTCCGCCACTAACGAGACTACTAACCGAACTTATACAATCGAGTTACATAATTATTAGGATATGATTATAACATTAGGTTCTCGTGGAGCTCACACAAGGCATAACGTTCAATCGTGGTCCTAACAATTATGGACTAATAAAAATTTCGTGACTTTGAATTATCTCCCTTCCCTGGATAAGGAGCGTCCCCCTTATTCAAAGTGAGGTAGCAATCTGATTTCACGAAACAAGATCACGAGACATTCTCAACTACCGATACTAACACGGAAACGTAATTCCTACAAATAAACATATACCTATACACCTATAGAATTGAATTGAAAACAACTAGATAACTCGAACTAGTACGCCTAGACTTAAGTCCTATGAGACTTCTCTCCGGAGCAAATGCGTCTATTACCTACACAACCACTACTACCCTATTAACCTACAAGAAAAACCACTAAGATATGAATTGGATATCACAACATACACACTAACTAACCTAAAAAAAATGTTGAATTCCAGGTAACACACTAAACCACAAACGAGCGAGAATAAGAAGAGAACAATGAAAAAGCTGATGCTCAATGAAAGACCTAACACTAACAATTCCAATTACGCTATTATCGCAAGACTTAGAAACCTTCTAAAAGATAAACTATGATGCACAATTCAGATATACGAGGGAACCTACTACTCACGTAGAAAATATTGAACTACGAGAACAACTAACCTACTGGCCAAATAGAGCCGAAAACTAGGATACCGACACGACTACACCTTATACTGACAGTATCTTTCTACAAGATTGATTGATCGGTTCTAAACCAAAACAATTAGAAACAAAGCTAAGTGAATCCCCTAAATAATGATTATTCTTAAGATTACAACTGATAATGCATTCCCAATTTCCAAAACCGTGAGCAAGTTCCTTAGCAGGATCACTATCAACACTCTAGTACTCAATTATCTCAATTTCATCTCAACGTCACTGCTCTATGGCTAGTGCACTCTCTCCCGCGAGTCCAAACAAGAACTGTGTAACTAGTTGCCAAAGTTCCTTTTGAGAGCAGTGCAAGCTCTGCCAGGTGCCAAAGTTTCCGAAGAAACAGTGCACGCTCTGCCGCAAGTTTCAACAGGAACTGCGTAACCAACCGCCAAAGCCTCCGAAGAGTCAGTGCGTAGGCTCACAATGTCCTCTACCGGACAGTCATAATCCACCGCCAAAGTTCTCGAGGAACAGTGCGTATCTTGTCGCGAGGGTCTTCATCGAGACATTCCAAAATTTTGGAACCATGTGAACTCAACTACTACCTGAGATTTCCATCTCCTGGTATACTCTTTGAAACCACTACCCCCATGGGTCATCATCACTACTCATAGGATTTATTTTAAAATAACATATAAGCTTTATACCAGCCCATGACATACCAGAGAAAATTATCAAGAAAATTATACCTAGAACTAAATAACGGACGATCCTAAAAATACCGACTAGGCCTCTAATACTAATGGTCGATGTAGAATCAAGGAATCCTAAGATACCGGCTAGGTCTCTAGTGCTAAGGGTCAACGAAGATTAATGGGTCCCAAAATACCGGCTAGGTTTCTAATACTAAAGTTTAGCAGAAATTAATAACCAACAAAAAAGGACCTCACAACCATGCCGATGTACATCCTTCATATTCGATCATACATTCATCTTCCAAAATCAAATAACCATATTACTAACTAAAATTCGATATCCAGTTCTTAGTCGACTCGCCACCAGGCCCACATCTAGCAAATCCAAATAAACATTAGACTCCAAATAAAAACTCCGTGATTGACTCAAACACTATCCTTGGTTAAGATGTTCTAGGTGATTCCTACCTGAGTCATCATGACTAGCTCTGTACCTAAACACTAAGGTCCGGAGGTAAACATATCCCTATCAATCCCTATCAGGTGTTGATCAATCAAATACTCAAGTATGGACAATTTCTTAATCACAAATCAATTTCTCCAACCTATCCAATTCTACAATAAACCATATATTTTCATCCTTAGATACACACACTAAGCTATCACTAACTATTCTAAGAGATACTAACAAATCAATCTCCCGACTATCTTTAGAATTACCCTAGCACTATTATAGCCTAGACCTCCCATTAATATAATCACAAGATAACCTCCTAACGAAACTCCTAGGAACATATCCCTAAGCTCTGATACCAGCTGTCACGCCCCAGAAATCTGAAGACCGATCCCTGGGGTGTGAGGTGGGAAAAGGAAGAGGGTTTTGGGACTGGTTACTTAACTATGCCAATTTAGGATCCTCACTGGGCTCTTTCTACGCTCACACACAAGCAAATGAAAGAAGGGGGAGAAACAAAAGATCAGGCTCGACCTTTAAAAGGGATATCCTTTCAGTACATGCGACTCAACGGTGTCACAACATACTGACAGAATATCTTCTAAAGGAGCACGCGGCTCAAGCCTCCGACGGCGAGCAGAGTATCTCACCCGCTCCCGAACTCTCGGTGCATCTGTCTGAAGGTCCTATCTACTGGGCTTGTCAAATTTGGTCAGTTATTCGTTTTATATTTTTGTGGTGATCTAACCTAGGCTTGGGGCCTTAAGGAGAGGCCTACCCAAAAGAATTCAGCTGGAACCATTGCAACTACAACCATAGAATACTAACTAACTAATGAAAACTCTTATTCCAATACAATTACAAAGTCTGAAGAGAAAAGACTACAAGATAGACGTACTAAGCAGAAAGGTGACACTGCAACTCTAACTCCGCCTCTGGACTCCTACTGCTACTCCTGAGCCTCCGGACCAGCAACTGAGCCTACTCGTGGGAAAGAGTAGCCCCCAATAGAAAATTGGGAGATTAGCCAAATTAATGGCTAGTGACATCCTAATAGTCTTTAATAATATGAGATAACTAATCTTAATAAATTAAGATAAGATCAATCAGTTCTAGTAGGATCAATATTTGCAGAATGATACCTAAACCTATCAGTAGTCTATATTCACATGCAATTCCTACTGTCACTAGGTTATCTAACATGAAGTCCATTCAATGTTCTACAACATAAAAAAACAAATTAAATAAGACGTTCATATAAAGTCACGAAGTCATCATGTAAACAGTCACTCGATTCTAAATTCATATATAGATAAAACACACACTATCAAAATGTGAACCCCGGATATTTTGTTCATCCTGCCCCCGGTCGGGCATTACTATAGGGCCTTTTATTTCGATGTAGAGGGCCAACTCTCTCGCCGTGCATCTACCAACACCATGCACAAATCACCCAGATGATCATAAGGGGTTTCCCGTCTTTCACGGTGGAGCTCTACCGCCCAACTTGCTTTACTATAGGGACTTCAACTCCCCGGGACAGGGCTGCTAGGCCAATCCCTACTCGAGGGCACCTCCTATTGGCTTTACCACAACCCTTGCCCGTGACCCATAACCTACTTAACTTCGGCTGTACGCGCAGGGTGGTTCACGGCCCTTGCGCGCACGGGATCCCTACCTTCTAACCAGGTAGATTCACACATAACATCTTTCAACATATACAATGAAGCTACAAAAAGTCTATTTAATGCTTATCAATTTCCAACAATTTACCCCTGGTCCCGTACTGCTCTCGCAACCAATGCAACATAATAAATCAGTAAAGTAAAACACTCATCCCAGTGACCCGTGTGCGAGGGTTGCCATACTCCTCTCAGGAGGGTGTGTCCCGATAATTATTAGATATTCAATTTAATGATTAATTTAAGGGAATCCTAATTACGGTGTCCATGCATACAATCAAAAGCAATCATTATTATTATTCTATTAATATTTTAAGCATGCGTCGTCGGACTCGCGACTTCGCATGCAAGGCGGGATCCACTTGACCACATGCGACGATGCCCGGCGGGGCCCGCATGCAGTGTCATGGACACCTACCCTTAGTCATTCTCATTTTCCACTATTAAAGACCACGCAAGGGTAGTAGATGTCACCTGGTTGTCGATCGCACACGACTCCGGCTTGCTATTTGCTTCTGATCCGTCTCCGCTGGATCATCACGATCAAGGTCTGATAATAACCACAGCTCCGCATCACAACTCTATCGATTAAAACAGAAGAATCTACGACGAGGGTTCTATGCCAAGGATAGTCGGGCACCCTCAATAGGGGACCAACATTGAGTCGACAGCACACAAATCTGTGCGACTGAAAAACTCGAACCTAAACAATACTAGGCCAAACAAGTAAACAGAAGCTAAACCTACTCACCGAATCGGGCTCGAAGAACCCTTTCCGATGGTTCCAGTTTCGCTGGAATCTGACTTCGATCGGATGGTTTCGGGTCAAACCACGTAGAACCGATAAAATCGATCGCATGGATGGTTCACTAGGGTAGAAGGGGTTCTAGGGTTATATTCTGGGTTTAAAAGGTAGGGCTCAATGTTCTGAGCACAATGCCGCTAGTTTCGTCCGAATCCGAGTTCGGACGATGAAACGACGGTCAAACCACGGTACCGCGATAAGATTCGGTCCAAGGATAAAAAAAGGTATTAAACAGTATAATTACTATCCTAGACTAAGGCCAACAGGTAGTATTTTCTGAGCCGGTCGAAATGGCGCTGGTTTCGTCCAATTCCGAGTTCGGACGGAGAAATGGCAGTCGAACCAAAATCGACTGTCTGGTTCAAGTGAACCAGACCGGTTCACTGCATGGGTTGGGTCTGCTGGGTCGGGTCGGGTCTGCAGTGCCATGTTGGGTCGGGTCGGGTTCAGGGCTAAACGGGTCGGGTCTGGGGGTTAAATATAACATAGGAAATTACCAAACCACCCCTCCTCTCCTTCTTCTCCACGCGACCAGCCCGAAGGGCTGGTTCCTGTGCGCCGACGGCCGACGGGAGGGGGCGGCCCGGAGCGCCGGCGAGCGCTCGGCCGGCCTCTCCCGCACCACCCCCACGGAGGAGGCGCGGTGGGAGGCGGCCGGAGCGGCCGTCGGAGCCCGAGGGGTCGGCCGGAGAGGGGCTCGCGCGGGGCTTGGTCGGAGGTCGGAGGTCGCCGGGGAGGGGTTCGGTGTGGCGGCGGTGTCCGCCCGAGCGGGCCGCGGCAAGGGAGAAGGATGGGCCGGGGGTTGCGGGTTGGGTCGCGAAGGGGATGAGAGGAGGAAAGGGGGCTGACCTTGGATCTCGGCGTGCTCGCCGGGGCTCCGGCGAGGGGCGGGTCGGGGTGCTCCAGTCTTCTCCACGATCTCTTCTCCTTCCCTCTCTCTGACTCTCGCGTTCTCTCTCTACTTCTCCCGTTCTCTCTATCTTTCTCTCGTTCTCTCTCTCTATTTCTCCCGTTCTCTCTCTTCTACTCTCACGTTCTCTCACGTCCTCTCTCTCTCTCTCTATCTCTCTCTATCCCGTTCTCTCTCTATTTATAGAGGGGGGAGGCTGTTGTGGATATGGTGAGATGGGCTGGGCGGATAGGGTCGGTTAAGGGGAAGGGATAAGGACTAAAAGATATGGGTTTATCAACCCAAAATCTTACCCGATTATTCTCATCCGAATTTCGAATTTAAATAACTGGGGAGGGAGGTCAAGAGAGCTTAAAATTATGCTAGGAGACCGGGAGGTAGGCTCTAGGGCTAGTCGGGCTCGGTCCCGAGCCCTGAACCGGGCTTGGTTGGAATCCGGGTGCGATTCGTCCATCAACCGGGCTAAAAAGAATAATCACTTGTAACTATCAAACCGGAAGTCGGAATAGGGCCCGAGAGGATTCGTTGGAAAGGTCTCGTCAACACGAACGCGTTAGCACTTGGTACATAATTTTCTAACCTCTGGATCTCCCGAAAAGAAGGAAAGACTCCAAAACTCAAAATAGTAATAACTAATCACCCGGGTGTCGGATCGACCCTAACTCATGCTCATTGGAAAGCTACCTCAGAGCCTCATCTAACGTATCCTATTTCGTTATGATCCGATCACCCGATCTCTTGTAAGAAACAAAACAGCTACAACTATCGCCCAATTATCGCTTTTCTAGGGTTTACCTGCCGGGCTGCTGAAACTGGCTGCGCATACACATGATCGTTGCACGAAACGCACCATCGTGACATGCTCGAAGTTACGGAGAATGTGAACGTAAAACATCTCATAGGTTTATGATCCATTTATTGGGAAAAAGCCCGAAGAAAAAGTCTGGCTGTAAAAAGACGAAACTAGCCATTGAGGATTTCTATTATTCTCAAATCTAACACCACAGGTGTTACAGGTCCATAGGCCTGGGCTTACCCACTTGAGATGTTGCATGGGCTCATATGAGTTTGGTCTGATCCGGTATAATTTTTGCACCCACAGTTATCCGCTCCTAGTCAAGCCAGGGTTTTGTTGGTCGGCTGGGATCTCCTAATGCAAATAAATCTTTTGTTGCGTGGTGTGGCTCTATTTCAGGCAGCCCCCGATATTGTGGGGTCGGTAGGCTCAAGCTAGCAGAGATGTTAATTCAGTTGCGGGTTAAGGAGTAGACTTCTTAGATTTAGTTTTTTAGGTGAGTTCTTACCCTACTTTGGTGTGCCACGCTTCGAGATGCACGTTCTAGACTTAGTTTTTTTGCTGAATTATTGCCTTGCTTCGGTGTGCCACGTTTCGGGATGCGCATTCAAGACTTAGTTTTTTCGACTGAATTCTGTCCGGTTTCGGTGCGCCACGCTTTGGGATGCATGTTTCAGACTTAATTTTTTGTCTGAATTCTTGCCCTATTTCAGTGCACCACGCTTCATAATGCACATTCCAAACTTAATTTTTTGGTCGAATTTTTGCCCTGCTTCGGTGTGTGACACTTTAGGACTCGCATTCTGATGTTCCTTATTTTAGGGTGTCTGAAGTTTGGGTTTCCTCCCTCATTCATTCTAGTCGTCGCCCTCCCTGTGCAGGTACGCTTCCTTCCTTCCTCTCCCTTTTCTTGAATTTTATTTGGTCCTTGGCGATGGAGGGTGAGAGGATAAACGGAGGGTTAGGCTATCCGTCCCCTCTCGTTGTCAAGGGCTGCCACCGGGAGCATGCGCGGGAGGGGGGGAGGGAGTCGTATTATCGTTCTCTTCTTCCCCAATCGTCGGCTACCGTCGTGCGAAGAAGAGCCTGCGGGGTGGGGGAGGTAGTCGGATCCCTCCCCTCTTCCTTGTGCCATGTGAGGAAGAGTCGTTGCGTTTATATGCGCAACCATCAGGCACCGCTCACCACACCTCTTGTGCTCATAGGACACCGCTGCTCACATGTGTTGTGCAGGCCGGCGCTGTCGCACGATGTGGACGCCACCGGCCACCGTTTCTATGTACCGTCAGGGGGGGAGGAGTCGGATCCCTCCCCCCTCCTCTGTTATCCATGGCTAGCGTTGGGTGGAGAAGTACACGGGGGGGAGTCAGATCTCTCTCCCCCGGGTCATCCCTGCCAAGTGGAGGAGCACACGGGGGGGGGGGGGGTCGGATCTCCCCCCGGGGTCGTCGTTGTCTGGTGGAGGTCGCACATAGGGGGGAGTCGGATCACCACCCCCACCCCCCCCCCCCCCCCCCGGCTCATCGCTGTCGGGTGGAGGTCACGTGTACGACGGAGTCAGATCTTCCTCCCTGGGTCATCGCTGTCGGATGGAGGTCGCGCACAGGAGGGGTGACCTCCTGTGCAAAGAAGGGAGCATAGTTGTGGGGGGGAGTCAGACCCTTTCTTTTTCTTTCCATCCATACGTGGTCACCTGGTGGAGGATGAGTCGTGAGGAGAGGGAGGAGCGTTCGGTCCGTTCGATCTCCCCCATGCTATCGTTGGCGGCTGCGAGATGAGTCGCATGGAGAAGGGCTGTGTGTGGTCCGTCCGACCCCCCTTGGGCTGGCTCGGGTAGCTGCGAGGAGGTCGCATAGGGATCGCCTTCGGTTGCTTCGTATGACCGCGAGGAGGACACGCGCGTGGGTCGTCTTGGGAAGCTGCAAGATGGAACGCGCGCAGAGGGGGGGTGGGGGTTCGGTTCGCCCGACCTATTCCGGGGTTGCTTCAGACGGCCGCAAGGAGCACGTGCACAGGGTATCTTGGGCGACCGCGAGATGGAGCACGCACGGAGGGGGGGGGAGGGGGTTGAGGGAGTTCGTTTAGCCTGACCCCCTCCCTGGTTTCTTCGGACGACCACAAGGAGGGTGCGTGTTGAGCGGCCAATTGGTGTTATTTATCCATTTATATTCATGCATTTGTCGTCACTTTGCTATGTAAAACCTTCATACTACATATAAACTGTATGATTCTTTTTGTACCACTGCATAATAGAATTTCATACGAACACTACGGCGTATTGGTCTGCTCTTATACATCTCATGCATAAAAATTATACAGCCCGATAGTCCATTATTATTTTTTTTATCAATTTTAGTATAAGAAACTGATCAGCGTCATTTTATGTTCGCTTCGTAGGGAATAAAACTTCCTTTCAATGTAATGAACCAGAAATGATGTTGGCATCAGGCGTAGGGCACACGTTGATAACCAGTAAAAACGACGACGGACAATGGATGAACAAGCGAAGAATAAGAGAAGACTTATTATCTACAGTGGTTTACCGAAGGAAGTCTATGTGCGTGTTAATTGATAGTCAATGGATGCGGTGACTGGTTCAGATGGTTGGAAATTGAGCTCGCAAAGGATGATCTCGAACCTCCTAGCCTACACCTTAGTACATACCCGATCGTCTAGCTTCTTAAGCATCGACCCACCTCATCTCATGACCCAACCTGAATACAAGCTTCCCAAATTCTCTCTCTAGCTTCATCTTTCACCAAACCACAAGTCATCACCCATTCTCAATTACCAATCCACCACACCAAGATCCCATTGCATCCAAACTAAAAACCCAACAAACCATGCACACCATCACAACCCTTCGTTACATGCAAATTCATCACAGCTATCCAAACCTAGCTCTCTCTCTATCAAATCCCACATGCATGTGACCAACACCAATCCTCTCTCTCATTCCCATTCTTTACCCGATCATAGCCAACCGTCTCTTTCCTATTCTCTACCCGATCCCAGCCGTCCAAGCCCATTCAAGCCATTCAATCCCATCTCAGATTTCCTCAATCTCCCTTGATACCTATAACGTCCAGCTCTACACTCTCTCTCTCTTACCATAACTGATCACCTCGGGAGTATCTCAACTGCTACCCCGATCAGCATTGATCGCAGCCGTCTCTCTCTCTTTCTCTCTCTAGATGTCTTTCCATTAAATCTCTCCTATTTTCCCCCAACTGAAACCAACTCACTCTCTCATCCCTTAAGTCTTAACCCGGCCGACCTGCATCTCATCTTCTCTCTCTATATATAAAAACGATCACAACGATGCATTCTCTTGTGATCCTCTCCTTCCTACTTAATCGCAGCCATCCATTCAACCCGACCCAGTTTCATGCCATCATTTCTCTCTCTAAAACCCATGTGAGAACTCTCTCCTCCTATTTTTGCTGCGATATCCCGATTTTTCTCTCCCGTTTCCTTCTCTCTCTCTTTATCTCTTTCTAAATCTGATCTCCTTCCTTTCTGTCACCCGACTCCACCCATGCACGTCGATCTCCTAAAAATCCTGCGATCCACTCTCTCTTTCTTTCTTCTGCTAATCCCAGCCTTCCCTTTAATTCCGACCGTCCCTCTCTCGTCTCCCTATTAACCCGGCGATCAGTCCATCTTTCCCGATCTTTCTCTTTCCTTTTTCTCCCCCTTTCTAGCTGCAATCCGTAATCTTCTCTCTCTAAATAAATCTCTCTTTTAAATGTATAATCTCCTCATTAAAAGCCATCCAAATCCTCCCCGATCTCTCATTCCCGTTCTACTTTCTCTCTCTAAATCTCTTTACGATTCTCCCTCTCTCTAAATCCCAGCCACCCAAAATCTCGACGATCAGCCCTTTTTTCCGATCTCTCTTCCCGTTTTCTCTTTCCTCGCGAAACCCACGCGATCCATCTGCTCCCTTCTTTATTTCCTCCCGATTTTCTTGCCTTCCGATCTCCTCTCTCATGCATGAACCCAATCACAGTCGTCCCTCTCCTCTCCTTCTCTCATGTGTCCGGACACTATTTGAATCCAACTAGGTATGCCTTAGTCTCTCTCAAGATCCTGTGATCCTCTCTCCTTCTCCATCTTTTCCTTCTCCCCCAAGTTTTCTCTCTCTATTTAAAGTTGGACCATGGTAGGCTTCAAAAAAGGGGGAGAAAGGACCAACCTCCCCCTCCTGCCAGGGAGGGGCATCCATTTTTCCAGAGTGCTTTCACCTTAATTTTATTCATTTGAGAGTGTGTGTGTGTAATGCTCTTCATTTGCGAAGAAATAAAGGAGTTGGGTGTAATCCGTTAATTTTCAGCAATAAAAATCTTTCTTTTTATTTAATCTTTTATTTCAGCAATGACATATGTTTTCTTTCTTGTTCTTATCTGCACCATGGTAGACTAAACCCCTCCCGCTAGGGAGGGGCATGCAGTGTTTTCATAGAGCTATCATCCATTAGTTTGTAGAAAGGGTGCGAAGCAAGTGCGCTATAGTGCTGAATTTCTGAATTAGTTGCTGTAACTGTCTGTGTTATTTCAATAAAGCTCTTTTATCAATTTTTTTTATGCATTCGTCTTCTCCCATAAGTTTTTACTTTATTTCATTTATTATAATGATAACCATGGTAGGCTAAACTCCCTCCCACCAGGGAGAGGGGTTCGATGCCATGGTAAGTAGCTGTCTTTATTTTCTTACAAATTTCTCTCGATCTACTTAATGTATACGCCCCTTAATTAATTGATTTTAATTTTGAAGAGAGAAGAAGCTTACCCGTGTTTCCGTTTAATTGGGACTCGGGTGATACTTCAAACTCCGATAGTCAATCATTGGTTAAGTAGACAAATTATTAATTTTATTATCTAATTTGTATTATCTAAATTCTCACAATTGAGCGAGTTATATTTCTTCTCTATAAGAAGGACTTTCTTATTGAGACTATGAGGGTATTATATAATAAAATTAGATAAAATGGATTTTAACTTTAAATTTTTCGCTTGAGATGATAAAAATTCCGATATCAAGTGTGGATAAATAAGAGTAACATTGCAAGAGAAGTTAACTCTGAACTATGGTTTTTCAATCCCTTTCCTAGGTGGATTTTACTTCTAGTCTACTTTTAATTTAGATTATTTATTTCAATAAAAGCTCTGTTGTCATTTTATTTTTATGCACTCTTCTTATTCTCCCGTAATATTTTACCAACTTAATAATTATTTCGTACGCATTTAAACCATAGCCGGCTAAACTCCCTCCCGCTAGAGAGAGGGGTTAGATGCCATGGTTAGTTGTTAATTTGTCTCTTGTAAGTTGTTCCTTATTGTGCTTAATGTTTATGTCTCTTTATTAATTGATTTTAATTTTTAAGAGAACGAAGCTCACCCGTGTTTCTATTCAATTGGGATTCAGGTGATACTTCAAAACTCCAATATTGAATCATTAACTAAGATAGCAAATGTCATGATTTTATTATCAAATTTTTATTATATAAATTTTCACAATTGAGTACTAGTCTTACTTCTTCACCATAAGAAGAATTTGGTTATTGAGATTGCGGTGAGAGGCGCGAGTCCTTCTCGCACGCCGGTGTACGGCCTACTGCGAGTTGGAATCGTAGCAAACTAGATTGAGGGCGTAGGCGTGACCATCATTGCCGTGTAACTTCTCTGAAGCTGGTCTTCGAAGATAAAGGTCTCGAAAGCTTTTGATAGCCATAACTTTTCATACGTGTGTCGAACCAATGTGTATAAGATGTCGTTGGGTCAGCACCGAAAAACTGATCAAAGTGGATGTGAAACATCATACACCTTAACATGTAATATTTTTTTATGCCTGTCTTCAAAGAAAAAGGTCTTGAAAACTTTTGACAGCCATAACTTTTCATACGTGCGTCAGATCAATGTGTATAAGGTGTCGTTGTGTCGGCGCCAAATAATCGATCAAAGTGGACTTGAAAACATCGTACACCTTGATGTGTAATCTTTCTGATGCCTGTCTTCAGAGAAAAATACCTCAAAAACTTATGACATCCGTAACTTGTCATACGTGCGTCGAATCAATGCGTATAAGGTGTCATTTCGTCGATGTCGAAAAATAGGTCAAAGTGGACATGAAACATCGTACATCTTAACGTGTAACCTTTCCGATGTCTGTCATTGCAGAAAAAGGCCTTGGAAATTTTCGACAGCCATAACTTTTTATACGTGCGTCAGATCAATGCGTATAAGGTGCCATTGCGTCGGCACCTCAAAATCGATCAAAGTGGATATGAAACATGGTGCACCTTGACGTGTGGCTTTTTCGATATTCATCCTCATAAGAAGGTGACTTCAAAGAGAGGGTTGGCCAGGTTTTCGGCTCGCGTATCTAAGACGCGTCGACTATCGATAATTCACTCGTCATTGTTCGGCCCCCCAATTGCACCTAGTTACTGTGTTCACTAGGGACTGTAGTCCGGCCCTGGTGATGATGTGGCAATTACTGCGGGTCCACCGCCAGATAAGAGGGAAGATTTCCATGTTCTCTTTTGCATATAAATAGTATCGGATGCTTATTCTTTTCTTTGACTTGTGCTTACAGTTTCTGATTGCTTTACTTGTAGATTTCCTTGTACTCGTTCTTTGTCTGTTATCATGATGGAGGTTGATGTGGTTGCGAGCGGCGCTGGGAAGCGTCATAGGTCGTCCCAAGAAGTTATTGATGTCCTGCCCCCTTGATAGGAGGAGGCGTCTATTTCAGATGGTGAGCTGGGGCTGCTGATGCCGATTGAGGATGAGGAGCTCGAGGAGACTGCTCCTGATCACGTTTGTGTAGATAAGAGACGTGCGATATATATAGCGGAAACTTTTGCCGCAATTTTAGGAGAATGATTAGAGGTCGTCGATCGATAGTGTGTACGTGGCCTTCGGCGTCCGCCGAGATGCCATTTTCTTAGCAGAGACGAGTCTGGAGAACATATTAGGGACAATTGTTACCCTGGGCAGATGAATAGTGATCTTTATTTGCCGTTTCCACCCTTCGTGGCCAGGTTCCTATCCGTGTCAGGTCTTTGCCTTGGGCAGGTGAGGGGCAATGCATGGAGGGTGATATATGCCTTTTACCACGTTGAGTCTGACTACCACGAGGAGGTGAGGGCTTGATACTCTCTGATTCCAGATGGCGAGCTCCTGATGATTGAGCTGTGATACTTCTTTCACCTTCAGGGGTGCTCGGTTGGTTGTCGTCCCATACTGGGCTTGGAGGCATCAGGCAGGTACTACAAAATATACCCCTTGTCCGTCACTGGAGCTTGGTCTCCAGTGATCAAGGTTGCTGACACTCCTGTGGTAGAGATTGACTCGATGGCCGCTCGATGCAAAAAGTTTGACAAGATCTTCAGGAGGCTCACTATTGGCACCAACCTTTGGGTGGAGTTCGTTCATTCACCAGTGCGACTTAACCATATGGGTCGGTTGGATTACGCTCACCATAGGACACCTGGGAATAGAGTAATGCTTTCCGATTACGAACAGGAGATCCCATGTGGTTTTGATGATCCATCCCGTGCCAACTTGATTCACTGGTTGATCGAGCCAGCGTGGGTCACACAGAGTGTCTTTCCCGAGGAGTTCAAGGCAGTGCAAAATAAAAGAAAAAGAGCCACCCGACCCAAGGCGAGTAAGGAGAGGATCATCCAGACTCGACGAGTTCGAGATTCTTGCCTCCTAGGAAAGAGTTTGAAGGCGTATGTTGCTCTAGCTGGCCACGTCTCTGCTCCTCGGGTTGCCGCCTTGGGTGGTCTAGGAGGTGCAGCTGAGGGTGCCAACAACTAGGAAGATGGAGGCGTATCTTCTGATGCTTCTGACGACTGTGGAGAGGATGTGTATGACAAGATTCAGTCACCTGGAGCTGGTGCTTTGGTTGTGCTTTCCCCCTCTCGAGATCCTCGATCTTGTTTGATTGAGAGGAACCTTAACGAGATAATTGATGGTGGCTAGCCGGCTACATTGAGCTACAGACCTGGGCGCCAGGTGTGCTGGATCAAAGTTGGAAGAGTGAGGGGAAGCAATGACCCCTTGGCTAAGGTAGGCGCCTTGACAACACGTTCGCCCTTGAATTCTCCCGTGAAGACAGTTGCTACCGTGGATTCTAGACCTACGTCTGGAAGGATCCTTCGCCCGGATCAGATGAGAGTCATGATGGCAAAGCTTAATGCCCTGAGGGATGAATGTTGCTTGTCCGGGCAAGTGACCGTCGACGCTGTTGAGGCTGAGGGCATCAATGTTTCGCATTCGATTGTCGTCAACGGAATTCTTATTTACCCCTTTTCGTTTTATTGGTTAGTTCTGGGTTCTTCGTACAGACTATGCCGCTTACTTGCAGTGTTTGTCGGGGACACTCAGGTGTTGGATGTAACGCTTTTGGCTCAAGACACACCGGTGACTTGGCTAGATGAGGCCAATGTTGAGGGCGTTGTTAGTGAACCTTTCGTCCCAAGGGACATTGCGTGAGGCAGAAAGGAGAATTCTGCTTCGGTGTCTTAGAAGGCTAAAGGGAAAGCTATGGCATCAATGTCTGCACCGAAGACGCTAGCTCATCCCTCTGCTTTGCCCTCAGAGCTTACCACATTTTACAGAAACCACATGGGATTGCCCCAGGCCCATCACCCGAAAGTGGTGGATGGTATTAAGGACATGGTGAGTCATCTTCTGATTTCTTCCTCCTTTCCTTTTTACTTGGTTGTACTAATTTATGGATCCTTGGAGCCAAATCTCAACCCTTTTGGATATCAGGATCCGTAGCGAGCCCAAAGGCCTCTATAGAAAAGTCAATATCCTTGAAAAAGAACTTAAGGCGGTCCTGGGTCAAGCTGAGTATGCTGAGAAGACGGTAAAGAAGCTTTCTATTGGGTCCAAAAAGGACGAGCATTCGACGGTGATGTGGCATACCCAGATGAAAGGTTTCGAGAAGGACAAAACCCTTGACGCAAAGAAGCTTGAGGACCAGGAGGTCAACATTGCCACTTTGCAATATCGATCACTACGCATACGTAGCTAGAGGAGTCGGTGACTGCTATGAGGATCCGGGTCGTCGAGCTTGAGAAGAAAGACGTGACTTGAACCACTCGGCTTGAAGCAAGGGAAGCAAAGGTCACTAGTCTGCACGAGCGTGAGTCCGAGCTTCGAAAGCAAATCGACGAGCTAGGGGTGAGTTGTCAGTCAGTTGCCTTTGCTAGGGAGTAGGAGGTTACCGGTCTTCGCGAGTGTGTTGCAGAGTTTGAGAGGGACTGCGGAGAGTACTATACCGGATGGCTTGAGTCGTTGGATGCCCTCAAAGTTGTCAAGGCCACACGTGCTTCGGCTCCGCCTGTTGCTACGAGGCCTTCATGAGCCTCACTTTCTTGACTTGTATCCCTTTTCTTTTTAGCATTATGTCGATCATTTGATGTAGTTACGTACCTCACTTAATAAAATATATTGTACTCTTTGTGTTTGAGTTTTTGACTTTATTTATGTGATAGCACTCCAGCTTGATAATTTGATGATTGATTTTCTTATATTTGAGGGTGCTAGCCATGAGAAGGTGTAGTTTTAGGGCTGTTTCGTGTTTATGCCTCGGATAAGTATAATTAACAACTTAGATTGATCTGGATTGCCAGGATCCTTTTTATACCGTTTTTGCTTCGAGCATCCGACTTGAATGGGCAGAATCAAATTATTTGGTTGACCTGAGTTGCCAGGAGCCTTTTTATCGGACTTTAGCCCCGAGGGGCATAGTCTAGTTTACTTCGAGCTTCTACCTTGAATGGGTGGAATCAAAGTCTTTGGTTGACCTGGGTTGCTAGGAGCCTTTTTATCAGACTTTAGCCTCGAGAGGACGTAGTCGATTTTGCTTCAAGCTTCCGACTTGAATTGGCAGAATCAAAGTCTTTGGTTGACCTAGTTTACCAAGAGCCTTTTTATCAAACTTTAGCCTCGAGAGGGCATAGTCGATTTTGCTTTGAGCTTTCGACTTGAATGGATGGACTCGAAATCTTTGGTTGATTTGGGTTGCCAAGAGTCTTGTTATTGGACTTTAGCTTTGAGAGGACGTAACCGATTTTGCTTCGAGCTTCTGACATAAATGGGTGTAATCGAAGACTTTGATTGACCTGGGTTGCCAGGAGCCTTTTCATTGGACTTTAGCCTCAAGAGGGCATAGCCGATTTTGCTTCAAGCTTCCGACTTGAATGGGCGGAATCAAAGTCTTTGGTTGACCTAAGCTACCAGAGCCTTTTCATCAGACTTTAGCCTTGAGATGACATAACTGATTTTGCTTCGAGCTTCTGACTTGAATGGGTGGAATTGAAGTCTTTGGTTAACCTAGGTTACCAAAAGCTTTTTTATCGGACTTTAGCCTCGAGAGGGCTTAGCCAATTTTGCTTCGATCAGCTTCTGACTTGAATGGGCGAAATCGAAGTCTTTGGTTGACCTGGGTTATTAGGAGCCTTTTTATCAGACTTTAGTCTTAAGAGGGCGTAACCGATTTTGCTTCGAGCTTCCGACTTGAATGGACGAAATCGAAGTCTTTGGTTGACCTAGGTTTCTAGGAGTCTTTTTATTGGACTTTAGCCTTGAGAGGGTGTAGCCGATTTTGTTTCAAGCTTTCGATTTGAATGGGCTGAATCAAAGTCTTAGGTTGACCTAGGTTGCCAAGATCCTTTAGGTGCCTTGAACGGGCGAAATAGAATTTCAAGAGACTTCAACTTCGAGAAAAGGAGGCATTTTATTAATAAACAAAATTTGAGGTTACAATTCTTTAGACCCAGCGGACGTTGTGAACCCACCTTTTTAGGCACTTAACCTCTTTATCGGAGGGTGCTTGCTGATGCAGGTATACATGAACACTATTTGCCTGGAGGATTTTATATCCACGTATCATGTTGACTCCCTTCCTTTACTAATATTATATTTCCTTCTCTCGGTCTGGTTCCTTATTGGAAAGGTAGCTATCGAGTCATTCTTCTTGGACTAGGTCTTCGATGTGATGCTTTAACGTCCGGCAGGTAGAGGTTGGGTGGCCGTGGCTACGATGGAACTCGCAGTAACCTGTCGTGTCTCCCGCCTGGTCAGAATTTGAAGGGAGAGGTTGTGGCCATTTGCAAAAGGGCTCATTCTGCAAGTAGGCGAAGATGTCTTCAATCGAGGTGTTCAACTCAATGAATACCCTTTGCTCCAGCAGAGTTTGCCTCTTCCCTATTGGAGGAGCATTCAGTTCATCATTTCATCTCTTGGTCGGTTCTTGCTGGTCGGATGAAGCATTGGCATACTTCTTGTAGTGTTATTTCTTCTGGGCTTCGTTAGTCCACTTGTGCCAGAGGTCATGAAGCTCATGTGGCTTGCGTTGCCTCCTGGCCTATTGGTTGTTCTCCACCTCTATCTCGCTCTATATGCATTTGAATATTGACTCCAAGGAGCTGGGAGGATGCCAGATAAAGTTAGTGCAAATGTGGAGCTCCGACCTAATATCATTATGGAATGTCAATATGATGGCATCTTCGTTTTGGGACCGACCAGTGAGCTCAAAATACTCATTGTGGAACCTCGTTGTGAAGCTCTTCAGGGATTCATCAGAGCCCAGCTTCAGCTAGTAGAGAGTGTCCAGCTTCTTTTTCAGCTTCATGTTCAACCGATAATGGTCTATAAAGAGTTCTACCAACCCTTTGAATATAGCTATCGTACCAGTAGGTAGCGTGTGGTACCAGTCGAGGGCAGGCCATTCTAGGCTTCCTACGAATAGAGGATGTGGTTCTTGTACTCGTATGACATCATGGCCTACTTGAAGGCCAAGATATAGAGAGCAGGGTCTCTCTTGATGCAATTAAACTTTGGCAAACTTGGTATTCGCCAACCCTTAGGAAATAGGGTTGTAAGCACCTCGAGACACAGAGGCCCCGCTATGGCGATTAGCAGCCTACGGTCTTGGTGGGGGTGCCTCATATCGATGGTATGTCTTAGTCGGTTGAGTAGCACACAGGCGTCAGTTACTTTCGAGCGCGAGTGAATAGGGCGTCTAATGGGACCCGTTGACTCTGGTTACCTTTCTCGGTGATGGCTTGGCTCGCCGTCGAGGTGATCCCATACCATTTGCCTTGGTGCTTGCGTGGATGCTTGATGCCTTTTGGTGCGATGCCCATGTGATTCCTTAAGTGATGACTCACAGCTGGGCGATTCATTGGTGGTTTTTTATCAACAGTGGGAGTATTATGGACTACAACCCTCACTTGCTTGGCTGCCTTCTTTAGGGAGTCCCTTTCTTGCTCGAGGGCCACATTTTTCTTGAGGATGACATGCTCCTTGCCTGGTCGGCGCCTTGGGGATAATGGTTTCTGTCGATTGTTGCGGCCTTCTGGATGGCGACCTTGTGGCCTTAATCGCTCCTGGACATGCTTTAGTTGGTTGCTATAGAGACTTTTTACTCATTTTCGATCGGAATATCGTTTGCTCGATCAGCAACCGCCTTTGGAGGGTTTGTGCTAGCCTTCACCATCGAGCATGTTGATGTCGGCGTGGTGAAAAATTAAAGTAAAACCTCTAACGTTGTCCCACAGATGGAGCCAAAGATCAAGGGGGAAATTTTCATATCGTCTTAATTAGAGACTTCACCCCCATAATTCTTGATTGAATTGGATGGTTTGTTTGTTGTAGAGATAGAGATTAGAGAGTAAAGAGAGATAGCGAGGCGATACGAGGAGGTATTGTCGAAGTTCGATCTTACGACATACATCTCTGGGTGAGAGGTGCCACCTGATTTGCACTATTATGTATATGAAATAGGGGAGAGCATTCTCTCGACAGGCCGAGAGAAGCTTCTTACAATGTGATTGCACGGAGCAACTAGAAGAGAGCAAGAAGAAGAGAAGAGAGCTCTTGCTTTGGAATCCCCTCTTCCTCTGGTTGAATGATCAACCCCTTCTATGTAAGCCATAGGGGTTCTTTTATAGCTGAGGTACGTGCCTATTATGGCGGTGATAATGTGGCAGTACTGAGGTGGCATGGGTCACGGGTCTCCTCGATGGGCTCCTATTGGGTCGTTGTTCGAGCCCAATAAGGGGGGCTTCATTTGCGGGCCCTGAAGAGTAGGTCCATAGGCCTGGGCTTACCCACTTGGGTCGTTGTGTGGGCCTATATGATTCTGATCCGGTCCGTTATAATTTTTGCACCCACATACTTATGAATATCATCCTAGGTATCAAAATTAAAAGGGATAATGAGTGTTATGTTCTGAGTCAATCTCATTACATAGAGAAAGTGCTAAAAAAATTTAGTCACTTAATTGTTAAGGAAGCGAACACCCTATTTAATCAAAGTATCAAATTAGATTATAATATTGAAAGAGCAATAACTCAACTTGAGTATGCAAGTACTATAAGGAGTCTTATGTATGTTATGCAATGTACATGACCTGATATAGCATATACAGTGAATAGATTGAGTAGATTTACTAACAACCCAAGTATAAAACATTGGAAGGCTATTGGTAGAGTTCTAAGTTATCTTAAGAGCAACATAAAAGTTAGTTATTATTATTCTGATTTTTCAACCGTATTGGAAGGATATACTAACGCAAGTTGGATATCGAGTACAGGGGATAACAAGTCCACCACTAGATGGGTATTTATCCTAGGAAGTGTAGCTATATTTTGAAAATCCAAGAAACAGGCTTGTATTCTACTATGGAATATGAATTTATTGCTTTGGTAGCTACTAACATACAAAGAGGCTAAGTGGCTTAGGATTTTTCTAATGGAATTTTTTTTTATACATAAGCCTTTATCGGTTGTATCTATACACTGTGATAGTCAAGCTACTTTGACAAGAGAATATAATGGAGTGTATAATGAAAAATCTAGACATATAAGTCTAAGACATTATTATGTGAGATATTTGATTCGAGAAGGAATCATTACATGTCATATATGTGAAATCAAGTGAGAGCTTAGCTGATCCTTTCACCAAGCCTCTTACAAGAGAGTTGGTAAGGTCAACATCCGAAGGGATGGAGTTGAAATTCATTTAATAAAGATCCACCGTTGATAGGAACCCAACCTAACTCTAGTAGATCAATAGATCTTAGGTTCAAAGGATAAAAATAAGTCACTGATAAGTGGATAGTTATCAATACTAATTTACTTTGAGAACTCATCTAGGATGAATAGTACTAGCTGTTATAGAATTTGGAGGTTGAGTTTTTAAACTCTTAATAAGTTTCAGTCTGAAATATTGACAATTGTTTATAAATATAACAGGAATACTGGAGAAACTTTACCTATATGAACATAGAGATGATGCCACCTCTCATGGGAGTTTGGAATTTTTTCAGGGAGTGTTCATGAAACCAGAATAAGTACAGGGCCATTAACGATGCTAAACGAGATGTGCAAATATGAATCGTTGACATGATCGTGTGATTATGTGTGTAGTGTTTTCGGTACCATCACATAGGGATAGCTAGTCCAAAGCTGCGACTACCAGAATTCCGATAGAACTTTAAGATATTGCACTAAGAATAGGTTCAAATCGAGAGATAACTATGTTTATGCATAATTACATTCTGACAGAGAATATTGTTTTAAGAACTATGAAGGCTTGATCCTGATAAGAACACATAGGCAATCACTTCGTGGTACATCACATGTCTTTTAAAAAAAAAACTTTATTTATTTTCTTTTAATGTATTTTAAAAACAGTGGAGGAATATTGAAGATTTTTAAAATTATTTAATATTTAACTATTTTAGTTGGGATTCTTTCAACAAAGTTATTGAGATTTCATGATTAGTGAGTGACTAACAAGGAAGGAGATTATGGATTCAAACTGGATGATATGCAAATTTTGGGCAAATAATAAAACTTGTGCCTATGAGACGAGGTATAGTACAATTGGACGATGCAGTACCAGTTGGTCCGTTAAATCCAAAGGGTGCCCGTTGATCGCACAACTGGTACCCTTTGGTCGGTTAAATCCAAAGGGATCCAGTCAGTCTTAGATATAGACAAGTTGGTCGCACAACTAGCACTATTTGGGCGGTTAAATCCAAAGGTTGCTAGTTGGTCAGTTGGGTCCAAAGGGGTGCCACAAACACCTGTTCGGGTTGGTGGTTGTGAACCGTCTGCCTAAGTGGATGCGACGATCCGAATGGGTGGGACACCTACCTGGGCGATTGCAACCATCCGCTTAGGCGGATTGGCACCCGATGGCCTGCGAACCATTGCATCTATTAGCTACTAAGGGGTACCTCGAGCCCTATATAACCAGGCTCATTTCAGCTCTATATAACCAGGCTCATTTCAGCCCTATTTTATATTCCGAAGTACTCCGAATCTTATTCTAATATTCTTATTTCTTCTTTATTCTCTGTCAAAGAAATCCATGTCGCAGATTCCTGATAGTGAGTTCTTCATCATTGCTGGGTGCAGTCTCATAAAGGTTGACGTATCCTGAGAGCGATTCGCGAGAGACCCGACAGCAACAAGTGGGTGCAAATAACACTTTAAGAAAAATGGATTATACACGCTTCGGCCTTTGATTTATATTGTTTTTCTATGTCTCCATGATTCCGATCCACAAGTTGTCCAACAAAAATAAGGTATGGACATATAGATGGATAGGTGTGTAAAAATAGCATGTCGGCTCGTGTGCTGACTCAACTTGATCTGAAAATCAACGGCCCAATCCTTCGACCCGGTTTTGCATGTAGTTGTTCGGTGCATTGAATAGAGTGCATTGAACAGAGGCTGCAGGTCATGTGTTCAAAACTTGTGGCCACATATTCTTTTATAACAATTCATTGCTATGCCAAAAATTCTGACCCGACTCGCACCGATACTACCCGGCCCAGTCCAAAAAAACCAAGCCTGCACTGACGGGATGGGCTTGGGCCTCTCCCTTGGACCAGTGGCTCGACCCGGCCCACGCATAGTGTCAGGCCCAAACAAAACAACTCTTTGTCGGCCCCACCTAACACTATAGTCTGAGTAACCAAATGTGAAGTACGGACCATAACAATTAAAGGAAAAACAATCCTAGGATCACCTAGGGGCAAAATAGTTTGTTATCACAATTTATCATTAGATCAAATGTTTATGATTTAAACAAAAACTTAGGGGGGTTTTGGCATCGTTCAGAACACATCTAACTTTATCTGAAGTTCCATATTTCAAAATCAACAGATACTATTTATTCCGGTGGAACGAAGGACTTGGAAACGATAATTTATCACTCTATCGTTTCTATGCTAAACCATCGAATTTACATTGGAAATGGTAATTAACAGAATTACCCTCCTCTGGATGAGGTTTAAGCAGAACAACAGTTCCTAATACGAAACACCCATTAGTGTAGGGGGTGAGGGACTATACAATCTCTACCCCTGACTATCCAACTAAAGTTTCCATATCAGGGGCCACATTAGTCGAGGTCAAGGATCGTGGGGTGCCCCGAAAAAATGGAGTAGATCGTGGCAAGCAGCTGGACAGAGACGATTACAGAAATGTGGAGTGGTGCTAACCTGACTTAAGGCAGTCATTTGGTCATCAAGCAAGGGGATTCGAAACCTTTGTCCCTCTAGTGTTTCTTTTCTCATAGCCTTTTCTGATCTTAATGTTCAAGTACCCTTGGTGTCCAAGGACCCTTCTCATAATTTTTGAGTCGAGGTTGTGGACCAGGGCTCTAATTTTAGGGATGGTGGAATCGGATTCCCCCCCCCCCCCCCCCCCCCCACACTAATAATTTTTTTTTTTTTAAGGGAGCAAGTAGTCAGTGCATCACCAAGTAGTGTGTCGGCACAAGGTCGACCAATGATCAAAATTCACCACAAGAGCAAGAAAAATGGTCCGATATTTAATAACCCCACATACTGAAAGCTTTACCGCTAAGGTGATAAGGAGGACGCCTGTACAAAGTAGGAGGAAATGCCATAGCATTTATTCAAACCCATGACCAAGACCATAGATTCAATGTTTTACAAACTAAACTATTAGTTTTTTGAGAGGGATATGGTTGCATCCCAACAATTAACCCATTGTTTCCCGCTTGGGATTGTAAGATCAAATCCCGGATATGTCTTACGTCGTGTGGCGTATAAATAATGTAGTGCACCTATGGGCAAAAACAAGGCTTGATCTTCGATGAGGAACAAACTTTGAGCTTTTGTGGTTGTTAGGCTTCGAAATGTGGTCTCTTTGGTGCAATAGCACTTATAGATGTTGCTCTAATTATGACTAAAATTGTATGAAGACAAGTAATACTTGTTATTTTAAGTGATTTCACTCGTAACAAACAATCAATCTAAAAGACGACATGTGAAAAACTTTTGGGTTGGACCAGTCCAACTATGCTCAATTGATACTATAAACTATATGAAGATAAGTAAAACTTATTATTTTGAGTGATTTTCACTCAGTCGTGCCAGGTTTGTTATTCTTAAATTTTTAATTTTTTCGTTGACAATCCAGAAATAATTTGCACTAAGAAAATCTAACTGTTAATATTGTAAACTAATTAATACTCCCGATTGTGTTTAATTGACACTATAAACTATATGAAGACAAGTAAAACTTAGTCATGCAATTTGCTTTTTAGAACACAATGATAATATGCAACATAAAATTTTACACAAATATAAATGTGATATGAAAAAGAAAATCTTCAATAAACTATAATTGATAATTTATTTTTTTGAATTGATACTCTAGAATTTTGCTAAGCATAAAATGATCCATATTATAAGGTTTTTCTTTAAATTATGAGTGATTTTCATTCACTAATGTCTAGTTTGTTATTATTTTTTGGTGATAATTCAAAAACAATATATAGTAAAAAAGTATAAATTTTTATATTGATATTTTACTTTTTTGAATTGATACCCTTGAATTTTAATAAGCATAAAATGATCCATAGTGTAATATTTTTTGAATAACATTCATATTATCACATCAAGCAAAAAAGTCAGGATGAACAAATTCAAACAATGAAAAAAAAATCAATATAAGGAATAAAAAAATATTAGTTCCTCGTAACAAACAATCAATCTAAAAAATGATTTATAGAACTCGAAATCAAAAGCAGTGCACCCATAAATAGAGTAAAAGAGAAGAAAAATATATTTGGAACAAAATGATCAGTTACAAAAAAAATAAAAAAACAAGCCCTACTCGGCCCGGTTTACACTCGTAATTATTCAATATGAATTTTTTATAGATATTGTTGTCCACACTGAGATCATAACCATTCGGTTGGGGTCGAGTGCGATTCAGCAGTCAAACCTTATTACTATGGATGACTATGATTTGAGTCTGTACAAAAATTATATACAAAATCATAGTTGAATAGCTTTTTTCACATGAAAAACAAGGGTTATTTAGTATTTTAATTCCGATTGGCTCTAATGAAGTCAGAGGATTCGACGAGGATTCCAACGCAATTGGAATCCTCGGGTCTTGTCATGAATCGAAAAAGTTATGATTTTTTGGACAAGGTTAAAAAAAGAGAAAAAGAAGTAGAGGTCCGCTATATAGCATCACGGGAATGTGCAATACAATAAATAGTTTCAACTAAGTATAGGTCTACAGAATAATAACAATTTCAAAAGTGATTCTCTCCTGCGGATGTTGCACATAACATATCATTCTCCAACCGTTTTGAATGATGTTTTTTTTAAATACTAAAAATACCCATGGGATCCTCAAAAACTAAATAGCAGTAAATAATATAGGGACACTTTTTTTAAAAAAAATAGTGGTGTGGGTCGCTACAGTGATTTTACTGTATCAGCTACAGTGAAATCACTGTTGCAACCCATGCCACTATTTCTCTTTTTTTTTTTAACGGGATATTTTTTTTTAACGAAAAAAGTTGCGCGGGTTGCTACAATGATTTTACTATAGTAGCTACAGTGAAATCACTGTTGCTGCTATAGTGAAATCACTGTAGCAACCCATAATTTTACTATGGATATAAAAAAATAATTTTCTATAGTAAAATCACTGTAGCAAAGTGCTTAATTTTATACAAAAAATACTCAATTGATTTGAGTATTATTTTGTATATTTAAGTATCATGTACGGGTTGTTATAGTGATTTCACTGTAGCTGCTACAGTGAAATCTACCATGGCAGCAAAAAATACTTCCCTATAGTGAATCACTATAGCAAAGTGTTCAATTTTATACAAATAATATTCAGTTGAATTGAGTATTATTGTGACTAAAATTAAGTACTATTGCTATACTGATTTCACTGTAGCAAAGTGTTTTTAGCAAGCTCAGCAAAGTCACTATAGCTACTACAACGACTTCACAGTAGCAAAAATACTCAAATAATACTTAATTAAATGAATACTATTGTTATCAAATTGAGTACTTTGAAATAGTGATTTTCTCTGTCGCAACGTGTTTTTAACAGCCATGGTGAAATCACTATACCTGCTACAATGATTTCACTGTAGTTGCTACAGTGTGAGTACTATTGCTACAAAATTGAGTACTATTACTATAGTGATTTTACTGTAGTAATGTATTTTTTAGCAACTACGATAGAATCACCTGCTACAATTTGAGTATTATTGCTACAAAATTGAGTACTATTTCTATAGTGATTTCACTGTGGCAACATGTTCTTTAGTAGCCATGACGGAATCACTATAGCATGTTACAATGATTTCATTGTTGCAGCACAGTGAAATCATTGTAGCAGCTATAGTGGTCCCACACTAGGTCGTGAAATTGTACGTTTTCATAGGGATCGGATAAAGTTATATAGACAATGGCAGTTTGGTAAATTTGATAACTTAACCATGGCTATTATAGTCTTTTATTAACCAAAAGAGCCGTTGCAATTAATATACTGAAACATGGACCTTGACTTAAAGGAAAAAATTGTTGGGATCTATACTAAAACGAAACCCTTAAAAAGGACTATTTGCGATCCGCCAAAAAAAAAAAAAAAGATGTTTTTTTCAATGTCTTGGCATGATCCATAAATGATAAATTTTGAATAATTTTACTACCCTAACCTTCCAATGGAATGAATAACAACATGGTCCTTATTTAAAATAATGTGCCACTAACACGCTATTAACGGGGTCAAACGGATCTAACATCGAGACTTTAGCTTAAACATAGCGTTGGAGGGGAGTACTATGCAAGTTACCCCAAAAACAATTTTCATACCTTTTAAATTTTAATATCTTAGCAACCAAATAGATCCAAGAATTTACATTGAACACGTCCGTCTCCTTTCGGTCACGCATTCATATCTCCTCCAGTCGGTGGGCCCGACGCCCATCGTAGCCGGCTGGAGTAGATTCACTTTCGGGTCGCCTGTCATCGTGCGGCTGTGATGTGTGTCGGTTTAATATCTTAGCAACCAAATAGATCCAAGAATTTACATTGAACACGTCCGTCTCCTTTCGGTCACGTATTCATATCTCCTCCAGTCGGTGGGCCCGATGCCCATCGTAGCCGGCTGGAGTAGATTCACTTTCGGGTCGCCTGTCATCGTGCGGCTGTGATGTGTGTCGGGCCCACTGACGGGAGGAGATCTGAACTGTTTTGTCACCCACCCGGTGTTTATTATCACAGGTGACAAATTAGTCCATAAAGTGTCAATTAACAGTTAGTCCATTCACGGAACAATCTATGTCCACACGCATATTGACCCCCCCGCATACAGTGCCATCAACAGCTATTCAACCAGACAAAAGAAGGTTTACAGACTTTCTCCATACCCATCACAGCTGTCTGTTGCATGCCTGTCGGGAAAGAGTGCGATCACACGGTCGGTCTTGGGTGCAACGGACGGATGTGATCGGGTCTGCGAAGAGTTTGTAAAGTTTTTTTTGTCTGGTTGAATAGTATTTATCTAACATTAAACGTGCCCTAAAGACAGAAGGTTGCAGTCAAAGAACGTAAAGGGTTTATCGATGCGAGATGGAGAAAGAGACGCCCGCATAAATGGCGTTTTATACTTTTATTATGATGACCACCGCATAATTGATTCCCCCGCCATGTTGCAAGGTGGAGCGCCAAATGGCGCCAACCTATAGACCCAGCATTCCGGCCATGACATCAACGACAGTGAAGCCAACTGTCCCAACCATAGAGGTTAGCTGTGAGACCCACACAGCCAACACTACTGCTAGATACACTTTCGTTGCACTGAGACTTGAGAGAGCACCTCCAACCCACTCCCAGGGCTGGGAGCTCCCAACGCGGCCACATAGGATGGGAGGGGGCGAGGGAGATGGGTGGTCTTCAAACCTCTTCCAACTGGAAGCTCCTAACACTTTTACACCCAGCTCCCTAATATTGGAAATAAACTAGTGCATGCCGTGCCTGTCGGCACTATAGTGGGCCGCCTTAGGCGGCAACACACCTATCGACCCGTGTCTGTGGACACTGTAGCGGACCGCCTTCGGCAGCAAAACACCTGTTGGCCCGTGCCTGTCTGCATCGCAGCGGTCCGCCTTCGGCGACAACACACCTGAACGCCTTCGGCAACAAAACACTTTCGACGACAACATTGGCATTCATAGGGACACCCATTTTCTCGCCCGTGCCGATTGGCACGAAGTGGGTGCCTTCGGCACGACCAACTTCCCCTCCCCCTATAATTGATCAATCATAGCTATCTCTGTTTGAGCGGATTCCTCGAGATCGACTCGATGGTTTGGTACGGTTGAAATTTCAGCAAGCGGGTTTATAGCCGTTGATACGAACAACGATTACGAGATGAGCGGTCAGGTTTAGTACAGTTTAAATGGGTCGGGATTTTAAAGATTTAGTGCAGTTTAAATGGGTCGGGATTTGAAACCAAGGGGAGGGAGTTGGTTGACGTGGAAATAAATATTGTGCGTTGATTTTTGAACGAATGGTTAGATCTAGTAGGTTCATTTTTGTCCAGTCAGCTTATCCAAGTAAGCTTTCTTGTTTCGTTTTGTCTAATCAGCACAAAATCGACGTGCCATGTTATATAGATACATTGTAAATAAATAGTAAGGAGGGGTTGATGTGCAAATAAGTGAGGACAAAACGGTAAAAATATGTGGGAATCACTTGTTGGAAGCTTCTAGCCGGATCTGAACCGTCAGGAAGTGTTAGGAGCTCCCATTGCCACATCACCTTTTGGGAGTCGATTAGAGAAGCCAATAGCTCCTAAGACCCACTTGGAGAGAGGACCGAAGATGCTTTATCCTTTTTATTTTTACTCATCAAAGTTGCCATACCATCAATTTAAGTACTGAGGAGGAAAAACCCTTCTAACCGACTCTCTATCTCACTCCCTATTATATTTTTTATTTTTTCTTAAGCCAACCACTGTCATGCCAAAAGACCAAATGCTTGGATTTTTCAAAGATAAAATTAAGGAGTGCACAAAGGAGTCAATTGAAGGAGTATTTTGTTGACGCTCCTCCTTATATTCGTCTCAACGGGCCACATAGGGAGTCAGTTGGAGAAGCTCTAACCCAAGCGTTTGCCTCTCGACATGATGTGCATCCAATGGCTACCATCATGAACCGTTGGATGCCGCAATAGTGGAGGATACGGGCTCCTAGCTAAAAAAGAAATGCTATTCAGTTCGAAGATTTGTCCTGATTTTGCTGGCCGGATTGACGTGGTAGCGAGCAATTTGTGCTGTTAAAGATTTTAAAATCGCTAGTGTGTTTTCAGCCACCAGTTGCACGCTGCCATGTCAATCTGGCCGGCAAAATCGGGACAAACCTTCGGGCTGAATAGCATTTCTCTGGCTAAAAGCATGTGGGACCCCACTAGACATGCTGCTAGATGTCCGCTGTCCATTTGTCGTAGAAGCTGTTTGCTGTTCCTCCTTAAATCCTCCTCTATCAACTTCGGCTTCTGTTCCACTTCCAGGCCGTCGTCACTGGTCAGCACAGCGATGACCTCGTCGTCCGCGGCCGCGTTTGCACTCGCCGCGGGTGCTGAGCTGGCGTACCGTCCTCCGTCACTCTCCGTGTACTTTCTCGGTGGTGGAGGTGGGTGGGAAAAAGTTAAATGAACGCTTGAAGGAGAAGAAGGAGCGGGCCCCACTCATAACACCCGCACAAACTGACGCAACCACTTTGCCATTAACACCCACCCACTAAGAGAGAAAAGATTAGAACCGTAACCAGATCGGATTCGGGTTGGATCCATACCCGATCCAACATGACAAGCTAATCAGGTTCGGATCTATACTCAAATTGGATCCTCAGTCTTTCTTATTTGAATCATTCCTAACCTCTCTCATAGTAAACTCCAGTATGTTCTCGAAATAGGATGGTGTTCATAAATCATGATGAATTCTACCATGCCATATTTCGAAAAGCATAATATAGTCTCCCCGAACCAAGGTAAGCTGTGGTCCGGGGGTTAATTAAGGAGTGTTTGGCATCAATCCGGAGCCGCCCATTTCTACTCTTAGTTCTGGATTTTGAAAATAACGGATAGTGTTTATTCCGGTGGACTGAAGATTTGGAAAGGAGATTTTATTGTTCCGTCAGTTTCTCTAACAACCGGTTGCCAAAACACTAAATTAACATTAAAAAAGATGATTTATAGAAATACCCTCATCCGGAAGAGATTCCAACGGAACAGCTGTTCTGCATGCCAAACACCCCCTTAGTTGACGAGTGTCCCCGAGGTCATGTTGTCAGCACGTGAGGCTTCCTCCTCAGGCCCGATGACAACCACCTCTCCCGTAGCTTGTCCATCCGGTGTATCTGGAAAATGGCACCTTTGACTGGTGTATCGCACCCTAGCCTGATTAGGCTGTTGGGTTTGAATTTAACCGCACACAAATAAACCCGATAAGCTTATTAGACTCAAATCAACTGATCTTTTTAATAATTGGATTCACACTTGGCAAAATTAGAAGAAACTAATTAACAAAGATGGGCATAAAAACCAAACAAATAGACAAGAGAATATATTTAATTAATTTTTCTAAGAATAAAATAGTTTTCCTATAAGGGAGAGGCGTGGGCCTAGATTAAAACCGTCTCGACAGCGACCGAGGACCGGCAAAATGTGACGAGTACGAAAGGGTGGAGAGAATTATGAATCCAATAACATTATATTGAGGAAAATCGGCCATTCCAAATGATTCTGGATATGCTCTTCTTGTTGATTGTTTCTTCCTTCCATTGCATTGCATTGTTATCATCCATTATCATTGGCTTCTCGAAGGACCGGTGGGGTCCAGAGCTCGAATTAGCTCGTCGGGCAGTCCATATAGCAATTGACTTCGTCATGATTGTGGAGGAGACGACGATGAATGCCACATTGCCAGGCTTCGAAGAAAAGGGTGCGTCGGAGGTGGCGGGCGAGAGCATCTTTATTCATCCTCCACTCTCATGATCAGATACCTGGATCCCAGAAGCCATGATGAAGGGGAGGGGAATCATGGGTCGGTTGGTCAGTTGGTAGACTCTCCTGTGCCAACAAACAAAACCAATCATTAGCTTCCTTCTAATATTGGCACTGATCCCACCGGAGCTGGGGAGCTGCCCTTCGACAGTCCGAGGACCCACATGCATCGTGCCTTCTTCTGGCTTGGTATGGTGTCGGCAGCGCGGCTTCTGGTGCTGTTCTGCTCCATCACAGGTCTCCGGATTGGCTCCTGCAGCACTGACCCCCAAGATGGTAACTCTTGTGATTCTCTTCAGTGAATCTAAATTCTGGTTCCGCTGATCGATACGAGTTGACGGTGGATCGGATGAAACCTGCAGCCGCCGCACTGCGATCTCTGATGGATCAATGGGAGAACACACCGCCCAGCTGGGGGCGGTCGGATGATCCCTGCGGCGAATCGTGGGATGGGGTGGCCTGCAAGGATTCCAGGGTCACCACATTGTGAGACTGCTCCGAACTCGGATCTTTTCTTCTCCGTTGCGACCGATCAATCGATCAATTACCTAACTCGTAGTGTTCTTTCTCAGGAAACTGTCAAGCATGGGCATCAAAGGCATGCTGAGTGGAGACATCAGCCATCTCACCCAACTGCAGTCACTGTAAGCCTTTGCTTCTTTAAACTGTGTTACAAATCATCACAACATCATATTCTCGCTGAACTCGGTGATGTTACAAATCCGATACCTGCAGGGACATGTCCTACAACAAGGAGCTCGGCGGTCAACTCCTTCCTAATATCGGGAACCTGAAGCAGCTCACCACTCTGTAAGTCTGAGTTTGCTACAAGGAACCATCTGTATCTGTTCGGATTTAACCCATCTCGTCGTGGAACTGACTCGACCCTTGATAACCCCCGGCGCTGATCCTCAGGATCTTAGCCGGTTGCAGCTTCAGTGGTAACATCCCAAGTGAACTAGGCAATCTAGCGCAGCTCTCGTTCTTGTAAGGATCACTTGATTTTATCTTGTTGAATCATTTTGATTGCTCTTCGTTGTGTGTCGATCTTTCATGTTGATTGGCAGAACAAGAATCCCACTCTTTTTCAATTCTTTTTTTCCCCTCGATCTTGACCCCAGAGCTCTCAATTCAAACAAGTTCAGCGGTAGGATACCTGCGTCCCTCGGTGGTCTCTCCCATCTTTACTGGCTGGACCTGGCAGATAACCAGCTGACAGGACCTCTCCCCATGTCCACAAAGAAGAGCCCTGGCTTGGATCAGCTTGTCGGCACAAAACACTTGTGAGTCTCTTTCTCTCTTAGCTTCATCATCCCCGTAGAAAAAAATTCTTAATTTCAATGTTGGATGCTTGACAGTCACTTCAACAAGAACCAGCTAACGGGTTCCATCCCAGAAAATCTTTTCAGCACCGACATGACACTGATACACATGTAAGCTGCTGATATCTGCCCATTGTCCGCTCCCTTCGCTTAGCTTGATATTTCTTCTGAGATTTTATCCACTCTGCACACAGACTCTTCGATGGCAATAACTTTACTGGAGGGATTCCGGCCTCGTTAGGGCTCGTGCAATCACTTGAGGTTCTGTGAGTAACCAACTTCTCTACTGTTTCATCCACAAGTAATCTTCTTTCCATGGTTATGATCTACTCTTTTGTGACAGTCGGCTAGATAAGAACTCTCTGAGCGGTCCGGTTCCTCCGAATATCAACAATCTTACACGGATCAATGAACTGTAAGTGATCCCCACACCCAAAATCAAACCCAATGTAATTCCGCCACATGCAGTTGCAGCCGCTACACTCATCAACATGATGTGTCTTTCAGTAATTTAGCGAACAACAGGCTCACCGGACCCATGCCGGATCTGACAGGGATGGACGCTCTCAATTATGTGTAAGAACTCATCCAAACTGCATCTGAACTTACAGCATGGTTGATCAATATAGACATGAATGGCAATGCCTGGATATGGTCTGCAGGGATTTGAGCAACAACACATTTGATCCTTCAGAAACTCCACGCTGGTTCTCAAAGATTCAGTCTCTCACTGCTCTGTAAGTTATCTTTGTACCCATTTGATCCTGTGAGCTGTGTGATTTCTCGGCCAAGGCCTAATCAGCGTTTGGGCATCCAGAGTGATTGAATCCGGAGGGCTCTATGGGGAAGTGCCGCAAAGGCTCTTCAGCTTTCCTCAGTTACAGCAAGTGTAAGTGGGTTACGACAAGCTATCGATTGGATGTAAAAAGGATGATGTAAATTTAAGGAGCATAGTAGAAACTGATCCTACGACACCTTCTTGATTGTTTGAACCATGGCAGGATACTAGCCAACAACGAATTCAATGGCACACTTGACATGGGCACCAGCATCAGCCCGCAACTACAGATCGTGGATTTCCACAATAATGGTCTCAACTCGGTTGTGCTGACCTCCAGCTATAATAGCACACTAATGTGAGATCATATTTCAATTCCCAGATTTCTCAAAAAAAAAAAAACTTCCAGTTTCCAGTCTAATACAAGAGAAATGAACCAATTCATGTGACACACATCCTTTATCCTTGGTGATTGCAGACTTGTTGGGAATCCTGTGTGCAATGCCGAGCTCTCAAATACCAACTACTGCCGCCTTCAGCAACACCAGTTAAAACCTTACTCAACCAGCCTCGCACATTGTGGGCCCCTAACATGTCCCCCAAGTCAGAGTCTCAGTCCTCAGAGTTGCAGTTGTGCCTATCCATATGAGGGGCTGATGGTCTTCAGGGCACCTTTCTTCCGAGATGTCACCAACAGCACACTGTTCCAATCACTGGAGTTGAGTCTGTGGACGAAGCTTGGCCTTACTCCCGGTTCAGTGTCTCTTCAGAACCCCTTCTTCGACGGAGATTCTTATATGGAGTTGCAGCTAAAATTCTTCCCATCCACTGGAATGTACTTCAACCGATCAGAGATTCTGAGAATTGGGTTTGATCTGAGCAACCAAACTTACAAACCTCCACCGATGTTTGGACCTTACTACTTCATTGGATCTCCGTACCCTTTCCTAGGTGAGTATTCAATTCTTGGCAAGTAACATTCAGAGATTTTTCTTTTCCCATAGAATACCAACCAAACTTTTTGTCCCAGCTGTCCATGAAAGGCCCTCAGTCAGCACAGGCTTGATAGTTGGAATAACAGTCGGTTGTGCTCTTCTGGTCATTGGACTTGTTGGAGTGGGGATCTATGCCTTAAGACAGAAGAAACGGGCTCAACAAGCCATGGAGCTAAGCAAACCTTTTGGTAATACAGATAAACTGATCCAATAAAATAGATACAAACCAATATTTATCCGTTATATATTTTCATTGTGTATTACTGAAGAAAATCACTATGATCTGACAATATTCTTGATGCTTCAGCCTCATGGGCACCTAGTGGTAAAGATAGTGGCGGCGCACCACAATTGAAAGGAGCAAGATGGTTTTCTTATGATGATCTCAAGAAGAGCACCAAAAATTTCTCAGAAAATAATGAAATTGGATCTGGAGGCTATGGAAAGGTAATCTCCCAGTGAACCCTGTCGGACTTCTAGGACGACATTTTCATAAGGAAGCTGATATTGAGATCACTTTACTTCCACTTGCAGGTCTACAGAGGAATATTTTCCAATGGGCAAGTAGTTGCAGTCAAGAGAGCCATGCAAGGATCCATGCAAGGCGGACTCGAGTTCAAGACTGAAATCGAATTGTTATCGAGGGTCCATCACAAAAATCTAGTGGGACTTGTAGGTTTTTGCTTCGAGCAAGGGGAGCAAATGCTGGTATATGAATTCATTCCTAACGGAACACTAAGGGAAAGCCTGTCTGGTATGTCCTCCAACCACCCTCGAAAGATACATTACTCTCTTCTCGGTATATTTACTTACACTTCTCTGCTTCTGCACTATCGGTCGCAGGAAAGAATGGCATACAGCTGGACTGGAAGAGGAGACTTAGGATTGCACTAGGCTCGGCAAGAGGATTAGCTTATCTCCATGAACTTGCTAATCCTCCGATAATTCACAGAGACGTTAAAACTACCAACATCCTTTTGGACGAAAATTTAACAGCAAAGGTTGCAGATTTTGGTCTCTCAAAATTAGTATCAGACGGCGAAAAGGGTCATGTTTCTACTCAAGTGAAGGGAACATTGGTGCGTACTTGCTCTATCGCTCACCCTCTCGCAACAACACATGCTTCTTTTGCCATACAGTTCCAAAACAGCTTTCCTAAATTATATCATTTCATAGCAAGGTTTTACCTATATTAATGGCTTCAGTAATGAATTTAGCTTAGATCATGCTTAGGTCTATTCAACTAAGAACCATTTCACATACAAATTTTGTCTTCCATCACGGCAATACAAAATAGGGATATATGCAAATTCCTCCCCAAGTAATAGGCTAATTATCAAAACCTTCCTCACTTTTCAGTAATTATAGAAACCTCTCTCATGTACACAGGTGCAGTCCTGCATGTCCACAGTGGCATTGCACCTGTGTACATGAGGGAGGTTTATGCAATTACTGAAAAGTGAGGGAGGTTTTGGTAATTAGCCCAATAGTTGCCGAAGAATTTGCAAATATCCCTACAAAATATAGTTATCTGATTATTTTTCCTATTGTGTCAATCTTCACAGGGATATCTGGATCCTGAGTACTACATGACGCAGCAGTTGACAGAGAAGAGTGATGTCTACAGTTTTGGCGTGGTCATGCTAGAACTGATAACCGCCAGACAACCGATAGAGAAGGGGAAGTATATTGTCCGTGAGGTGAAGATGGTAATAGATAGAAGGGATGATGAATACTATGGTCTGAAGGAGACACTCGATCCCGTCATCCGAAACACAACATATCTCACAGGTTTGGGGAGGTTTGTAGATTTAGCCATGCAATGCGTCGAAGAATCCGCTGCAGATCGTCCGACGATGAACGATGTTGTGAAGGAAATTGAGATGATCTTGCACAACGATGGACTGAACACAACCTCAACTTCAGCGACCTCATCGGCTACAGACTTCGGAAATGCAAAGGGTGCTCCTCATCATCCTTATAATGACTCACTCCCTAGGAAGGATGAAAGCAGCAATGCTTTTGAATACAGTGGTGGGTACACAATTTCAGCAAAGGTGGTTCCCAAATAGCACATTTTTCAGCTGTTCTATTTTGGTTTTTGTTTGCTATATTCGTTTGGTATAAAATTGTAAGGTTCTAAAGAAATCTAAGTGGATAATGACCGTTATTGTATTTGTTAAGTCTGGATGATCCCCCCACCCCCCCCCCCCCCCCCCCCCACCCCCCAAAAAAAAAGCAAAGCCCAACCTCTCTTTGCTTTTCAATAATGCAATTCCCAATTTCTTCAATGGCATTAAGTTAATCAAACCACGAGCACAACTCAGTGATTGATTCCATTCGCCACACTAGCACTTTTGATATTCAATTTACCTTTATTTCTTGTCTAGTTCTGCATTTGAGTCTGATAAATAATCAGTATTTTTTGTTTTGATGAAGTGAAAGTGTTTTCTCATTCATGATTACCTATTATCACAGTAGCCATCCAGCTCTTGGAAAAATCATTGAACGAGCTATGTAAATTCTTCAATCAATGATGCGCATGAAATTTAAGTGTGTTCATATGCTCAGCTATCTTCACTGTGAAGCGTCAGCTACACTCTCACATGAAGATGCCTATAATTTGTCAATAGAAACATGCTCCAAATATGTACCGGGAATGAAAATATGGCGATAGCCATGTAAACCACCCTCACACACGGATCATGCAAATGAGAAAGATGGTAGTGTTGAGTTATGGCTCAATTACTATCAAGGGGGCCTTCCTAAGGGACGAGGGAGGGTCGAAGACCCGATAAGCGCAGGAGGCAGATTCAAGTCATGGAGGCACTGATCCAATTAGGGTTTGCACAAGGCACTGAAGGGTTCGAAACTAGCAAAAATGAACGACAATGACTGGGAAGAATTTATCTAAAGGTGGCAAGTAGAACACATGTGTCTTGCAAAGTGCGTCTTGTCAAACGTGGCAAGTGAAGTTTCAATAACGAAACTTTGGGCAAAGCTGAAGAGTTTGTACATAAAACGGGTGCTCACTAATAGGTTGTACCTAAAGTAGAGACTGCTCACAATGTGAATGGAAGAAGGAACGAGAATTAACGAGCATCTGAGTGCCTTTAATCAGTTGATCTCAAAACTGTTGAATCTCGGTGAAGACATGAAAGAGGACGACAAGACATTGCTTCTTTTGGTTCGCTTCCCTTGTCTTTAGAGCATCTGAAGATCACGTTACTTTATGAGAAAGACTACATTAACTTGGAGGATGTTACTAGAGCATTCTTTCAAACAAGTTGCGGATGAAGGGGAAGTGTTAGTAACGAAAATCAAGTGGTAGGCTTGGTGGGAAAAGGGGGGGGGGGGGTGAAGAAGAAGAAGCAATATCTTCGTTGGAAGTGCAAGCACTACGAACACTATAAAAATGAGTGCAAAAGGAAAGGTAATTAACTGGCTCTGAAAATAGCTACAAGTCAGTCAACGACAAGGTAGTTGTCGATACTGATGATGATGTTAATCTACTTTCGTCAGGGGATTATGAAAAATGTCTTGACAGCTACCGGTGATGAAACATTATGCAAAGGCTGAGTACTGGATAGCAAGGCCACATATTATCTATGTTCCCACAAGGCATGGTTCAACAAGTATGCAGGTATGAGGAGGATGACAATGGGCGATGGCTCCAAGATGCTGATACGAGAAATCAGTGATATTCACTTTATCAAATGATTTTAAATAAAATATTATTATTTCATAATAAATGTTTTAATATTAAAATATTTTCATCAGTAATCATAAAGGAATGAGAAGTTGAACTGAATGACATGAAAGTACAATGTGCGCTCTGGTTAGGACAATTTCTTCTTTCGGTCACTATTTGTGAATACTAGATAATGAGAGGTCTATGTGTAAAATAGTAGGAAAGAGTGTTTGCATAATTTCCAATAACCACAAATTGCAGTCATGGCTTGATAGTGGTTCTAGACATGATTAATTAGATATAGATGTGATGACAAGAATCATTGTACAATATGAGCTGGGGTTTTGGAGTCCTAACGGATCAAAACTTCTAGCCCTAGCTAGTAGGCTAACAAATTACTATTCCTAGTATGAGTATGAATGTCAATCATGGTCTAATCCGTACTAGCTAGACTGAATGACTTCCTTAAAAATAGGGATTCCTCTGTTGATCAAGAGCCCAGTTTGACTGGGATTTGGAGCAGTCAACAAGTGAAAGTCAAAAAATCCTATAAATCCTCAAGTTCTCAAGAGACCCAAGTCCGCAAAGAGAGGACCTTGTGATCAGCCAAAGAGTCCAAAAGAACTCCCTAGGGGTCGGCCACATATCTCCTAAAGGGACTTAAAGTCTCAAGCAGGCAAACCCTAACATGTAGGAGTTGATCTCCTTGAGTGTGGGATTGCATCCCACACCCAAGAGGAGACCAACCACCACATGAAAATAGGAGGGGTCAGGCACCCTTGGCTTTAAAAGGCCTTGTGGTCGGCCTCCTCAGTAGGGCTATCAAGGGGCCGCACTCGTGCTAGGCCTACATAAGCCCAGGCCCGGCCCTTAGATATATAGGCGGGCTCATGTCTTGGCTCTTACGGACCTAAAAACAACAAGCCCTAGCCCAGCCCTTTCAGGGTCTGGGCCGGGTCCGGACCTATCAATCCAAGGAGAGGGGCACCATGGTGAGAGGATCAGGCAAAAAAAACCAAATCCTTGCAATCGAACAGCAACCGAATGGTTTGTATCTTAAGAGGTTTTCACCACAGCCGATTCGGATCTGTGAGGAGTACGGTTGTTCCAGATTTGGGAGAAACAAGAAAACAAAAAAGAATAAAAGAAAAAACAAGAGCCACCTCAGCCACGTACATCCGATGCAAGAGGCAGGTGCATCGGACGGCTGCGGACCGCAGACCGTACCTAAGCATCCCCCTATATATATATATATATATATATATATATATAGAGAGAGAGAGAGAGAGAGAGAGAGAGGAATGTTACAGTGAGCTGTGAGCTACGGGTGGAGAAAATGAGCTGCCTTCATTTTGATCCCCCTAGGAGTTTTGGAATTTGATGAAATTTGGTGAGGGTGTTATCTAGGATAAGATGATCATCCTCACCAATTTTCATCAAATTCCAAAACTTCTAGGGTCATCAAATGGTAGAAGCATTATCTACCGTCCATAATGCTTCTACCATTTGATGACCCTGGAAGTTTTGGAATTTGATGAAAATTGTTGAGGATGATCATCTTATCTTAGATAACACCCTCACCAAATTTCATCAAATTCCAAAACTCCTAGGGGGATCAAAATGTGGGCAGCTCATTTTCTCCACCCGTAGCTCACAGCTCAACGTAATAGCCCTCTCTCTCTCTCTCTCTCTCTCTCTCTCTCTCTCTCTCCCTCTCTCTCTCTCTCTCTCTATATATATATATATATATATATATATATATATATATATATATATATATATATATATATATATATATATATATATATATATATATATATATATATATATAGGGGAGGGATACTCTTACTTATGGCCTCTTACTCATATGGTTACCTATGATCCGGGCCGTCCATTAGATCCTGAAATTTTGGACGACCGTTGAGGGGTGGGGTACGCCGTTGAGGGGTCGCACCGTAGAGGTGCCGGAGAACCTGCACCGTAAAGGGGTGGACTGTGCCGTAGAGGCGCCGTAGAGGGGTGGGCTGCGCCGTAGGGGGCGGCCCGGGTGGACTGCGCCGTAGGGGGCACCGGAGAACCAGCGCCGTAGAGGGGGAGGGTTTGGGGAGGACGCCGGAGCCGGATCGAGGGTTTGGGGAGGACGCCGGAGCCGTAGAGGGGGAGCTCGCACGAGAGAGAGAAAGAGAGACGGGATCGGCTGCTATTATTTGACCCGATCTGCTGCCTTTCGACCCGAATTCATATCAGCCACCGGATCAACCTTGATCCAACGGCTACCATCTGGTGTCACTGCTGGGTTATTAATTGCTGGGTCAGTCGATCCTGACCCTATATATATATATATATATATATATATATATATATATATATATATATATATATATATATATATATATATATATATATATATATATATGGGTCAGGATCGGATGACCCAGCAAATTTTGACCCATTAATAACCCAGCACCCTTTGATGTACTTAGACGTTATAGAATGGGCTGATTTTTTGTAGACATGTCGTCTATGGTATGTTGATCATCCTCACAAAAAAATCAGCCCATTCTAAAATCTCTAGGTGCATCAAATGCGCTCTTCAAATCAACGGTTTTTTACTGTCAATTTTAACCGTTGATTTGAAGATCTCATTTGATACACCTAGAGGTTTTAGAATGGACTGATTTTTTGTGAGGATGATCAACATATCATAGACAATATGTCTACAAAAAATCAACCCATTCTAAAACCTCTAGGTGCCTCAAAGGGTGCTGGGTTATTTCCTGGGTCAAATTTTGCTGGGTCATCCGATCCTGACCCTATATATATATATATATATATATATATATATATATATATATATATATATATATATATATATATATATATATATATAAAGAGAGAGAGAGTAGTGATACATTGCGGCCGGTAACATGCGGCCACCCCCTTCGGGGGTATTTTTGAAATTTTTTTTTGGAGGTTGATCACCAACCCTTGGATAGCACACACAAAAATTTTTAGCTCAATCCAAGACCTATAGGCCGTTCAAATGTGATCGACTTTTATCGATCGTTCATTTTTATCGTCATTTTGATCAACACATTTGGACGACCTACAGGTCTTGGATTGAGCTGAAATTTTTTGTGTGTGCTATCCAAGGATAGGTAATCAATTCCTTTTTTTCTTTTTTGAAAAAACACCCCGAAATGGGGTGCCGCATGTTAAGGCCGCACGTTACCGGCCTCAATGTATAGAGAGAGAGAGAGAGAGAGAGAGAGAGAGAGAGAGAGTAGTGATACATCGCTGCCAGTAACGTGCGGTCGCCCTCTTTGGGGGTATTTTTGAAATTTTTTTTTTGGAGGTTGATCACCTACACTTGGATAGCACACACAAAAAATTTCAGCTTGATCAAAGACCTACACTAGATCGCGTGTTGATCGAATTTTATCGGTCGTTCATTTTTACCGTCATTTTGATCAACACATTTGGACGGCCTACAGGTTTTGGATCGAGCTGAAATTTTTTGTGTGTGCTATCCAAGGGTAGGTGATTAATTCTATATATATATTTTTTTTTTTGAAAAACACCCAGGAAGGGGGTGCCGCACATTTAAGGCCGCAATGTATCACTATATATATATATATATATATATATATATATATATATATATATATATATATATATATATATATATATATATATATATATATATATAGTACGGTTCAATTGCCCGACGTTGAGCATGCTTATCTTGTCCGACAAAAAAATTTGAGGGACCTAGAGGTTTTATAATTTGCTGATTTTTGGTGAGGATGATCATTATGCCATAGATAGGACCTCCATCAAAAATCAGCAAATTACAAAATCTATAAGTCCCTCAAAGGTGTTTTGCATTATTGACCGTCTATTTAATCGTAAATTGAATAGCATATTTGAGGACCTAGAGGTTTTATAATTTGCTGATTTTTGGTGGAGGTCCTATCTATGGCAAGATGATCATCCTCATCAAAAATAAGAAATTATAAAACTTCCAGGTCTCTCAAATTTTTTTGTCGGGCATGATAAGCATGCCCTACGTCGGGTAATTGAACTGTACTATATATATATATATATATATATATATATATATATATATATATATATATATATATATATATATATATATATATATATATATATAATATATATAGGGTCAGGTTCAATGGACACTGTTTTTGCACTCAATTTTTTACACCGATTTTCAAACCATTAGATAGAGGTTTCAGAATTTCTTGATTTTTTGATAGCATAATCATCTTGTCTTAGATAACACATCTACAAAAAATCAGCACATTCTAAAGCCTCTAGACTTATTAAATGTGCTTTTCAAATTAACGATTAAAATGGATGGTTGATAAAGCCTTTTAATTTTGATGTACTTGGAGGCTTTAGAATGTGCTGATTTTTTGTGGACGTGCTATCTAAGTCAAGGTGATTATGCTCACAAAAAATCAAGAAATTCTGAAACCTCTATCTAGTTGATTTGAAAATCGGTGTAAAAATTTAAGTGCAAAAACAGTGTCCATTGAACCTGACCCATATATATATATATATATATATATATATATATATATATATATATATATATATATATATATATATATATATATATATATATATATATATATATATATATATATATATATATATATATATATATACGCACGGGTTGGCCGGGCTAGAAATCACTAAGCCTAGGCCTGACCAGCTGACGGAAAGAGCCGGGTCGGGTCGGGCTTTGGTCGGGCCGAGCTTTGACGGGTTGGGTCGGGCCAGGTAACCTTCTGGGAGGGTCTAATTGATAGGCCTACTCCTCAGCCCTAGTCTAAGAGGAGGGGCCGATCACACAAAGAAAAAAATAGAAAGAGGAAGAGAAGGTAAGAAAGAGGAAGGAGGAGGAGCTCCCACAAATTACCCTTGTCAGACTCTTGCACGAAGAATATGAGTTGTATTCCCATGATCGCATCACATTTTTTTCATCACATCATCTTCAACGCATCTTCTCCACATATGACTTTGTAAATCATGTGAGCTATATATCATCCTCCATAATCCATAGGTGATAAATTTGTTGTTGCCTATAGCTCTCATCTATTGCTCTAATTAGTTATTTATAGGCACACGTTCGTATCCGTCTCATAGGAAGAATCCCACGCGAAACCGCAGGCCGAACCGTCTCAATCGTTTGCTGCCAGAGTCGATCATGCGCACGACCTGGGTAGTTGTGCGCACGATCAACCTGTCAATTGCTCGCCTGACTTTTCTGCCGATGCATGTTGTGTGCACGACCTGGGGAGATCGTGCGCACGATGTGCCTGGCAAACCAATCTTTTGCTTTGTTGAACAGTTGGCGGTGATCACAGTTTCAACAGTTTTGATCTAACAACGCGATGAGCCTCGAGGATCACATGGAGGAGCATGAAGGCGGTGAGCAGGAAATTACGACACAGTAACAGCATGATGACTGCTTATGGCCATCAACTTCAACAGACCCACACACCATAGGAGTATGAGGTTGTGGCAACCGATGCATGTTGTGACATGGAAGCAATCACCAAGATATTAGCAAATCGATGGAAGTATGTCGATCACACCATAGAAAAAACTAACACAAATGACTACACACAGGAGCACACCAAATATCAGCAACAACGATATTGAAATTCACTATTATGAGAGTTTACAAAGATACAAGTTGAACCTCACCACCCTCATAAAACCCTCTCATAACAACGAATATAGAAAACCTTGAGATGTGAAAATTACTGAGAGATCAACACAGGAATCGGCACCAAGAGAATTCGGCACAAGAAAGAGCACCAAGAAGAATACCAGAGAAACTTGAGATTCAACTAGAAACTCCGACGAAAAAGACCGTCAATCTCTCTTTCTCCTATCTCATTCCTCTTTCTTTTTCTCTATCTCTCTCCCTTTTCTCTCTTTTCGTATAAGGGAAAGACCTCGTACTAGATTGGGTGTCGATTTCTTGTGGGACATGGCTCCCTCTCCACATCTTTATCTCCTATCAAACAAAAGGGTGCCCCCCCCCCCCCCCCCCCCCCCCCTCTTTATTTAAAAGCTAACAGATAACAACAATCTCCACTTTGGATTTTGAATATCAAGCCGACCAGAAGAACATCTGAAGACTCCAATCGTCACCTCCTTGATATATTCTGAAAACCTGTGACCATCCATGCCTATCGTTGTTGCCACCTTTGCACCCATCCAGGTGCCCAATTATAATGTCTAATGATTGATCAAGCCCAATGAATCTTTGAACTTACCCACTGGAACCCACATCTTAATCAACCTTGTTGCACCCAAGATCTGTTCATCTGTAGTCTTATTATATACTGAACCCTCCTCACTTGAAGTTATCTTCCCAGCAACCTTGTATAAGCCTCTACTTAAGGCTCCCTTCAACCATGATCAAAGAAGCATAATCCCATACCTCCACAACTCTAACTTGACTGGTAAACTTGTACCTGAGAGAATCTAATTTGGAAATAAAAATTAGATTATCTCTCATATCCGGAACATGATAAACACCTTTGAGTGTCTGAACTGACACGTCAAAATTATTTGCCTTAGCGCTCAGTAATGATTATCTGACATGAGAGTTACTTAAGGGAATACCTTTTATCCAGTAGAGAGTTCAACATTCCTCGATAATGAATGTGTTCCCAAGGACCGAGTTTAAGCTACCCAAGATTATCAGCTATTGACTAGCAGAGCGGTCTCACATAATTGCAACTCAAAGTGACGAAGATTAAACCATGAGTTCACAAACATCTCAGGATTGAGAGTCTATCAAAACAACAAATAAGAATCACATCATCATATGACAATCATTTAGATGATTTGTTCTCACAGTGATCCATGTTTATTATGTTTCAAACACATCAACACAATTTACTCAGAGTCACCACTCTGATAGCTAAGACAAACCATCTCACTAAGAATCCGATGAACTGCTGTAAGGTGAGCTGACCAAGGGGCAGCCATGAAAGGCTGACTTTCTTAGGAACAACTAAGGGCAATATCTGCGTAAGAGATTGTCAGATAAACCAAACTACCAATTTTATAACGTATAATATACCGATAAGCTTAGACTTTCTGTACGTGAATCACATCCACATATCTAACTTATCTAAGTTATACAAGATGAATTATATATATTATGTATCACATACAATAACAATATATAATGATGGAAATCATGTTACTTCATTATTAACGTCAAAATAAATATAATTGGCATGTAGAACACTACCAACCCTAACACCATGCATATTAGAAAATCAACCTTACAGTTACAGGTCAGTCCCTGCGAGACTCTCCTAGAAACATGTCTCATTTCCTAACACCCCATACCGATGCTCTCTAGATTACGATGCATGGTATGCGCAGCATTTCGGCAAGCGTCTGCCATTTCTAATCATCATGGTCATATCGATTTTGGCTAAAAGTAGTTTCTTAAGAACAACTTGATTAATGCGGCAATGCTAAAAGGAGAATTGGGACATTTGCTGAGAGAGAGAGAGAGAGAGAGAGAGAGAGAGAGAGAGAGAGAGAGAGAGAGAGAGAGAGAGAGAGAGAGAGAGAGAGAGAGAGAGAGAGAGAGAGAGAGAGAGAGAGAGAGAGAGAGAGAGAGAGAGAGTTGAAAAAAAAAAGAGGATTCTTGCCACAAAAAACATATTTGTTATATAAGTGTTAGATACCCTCACACCTCAAAACCCGGGTTGTAAGGGGAGGTCCACAGCGGGTATATTAAGCGGGTGATGGGTGCCTCCCTTACCGATGTGGGACTATCCGTTAACATCCCCCCTCACGCGGAGCATGCGTGGCAAGGCATGATCGGTGGGGAGCACCCGGAGCGGGAGCAGGAGCAGGAGACGGGCTAGCTCTGATACCATGTTAGATACCCTCACACCTCAAAACCTGGGTTGTAAGGGGAGGTCCACAGCGGGTATATTAAGCGGGTGATGGGTGCCTCCCTTACCGATGTGGGACTATCCGTTAACAATAAGAAACCGATTATAATGAGCATTTATGCTGTTCTTAAACCGTTTATGTGGCCATAATTAAGCCCAATTACTCTGAGTATAATGTTACCTGAAATTGAATGTAAGGTAGCTGCATGGGCACAAAGGGGGAGAGCTTGAAGAATACCTGCTGTTGTGGTTGATCGCTAAGAGTGAAGAGCACAGAAGCAACAATCTCGCTCCGAGAAAGGACAGAAGCCATAGCTCCTGCTGTGAGGACTGGGGACAAGCAGACAACCACCGTTCAGATCCTCCTCCTCCTCTACCACCACCACCACCATTGTGGTCAGAGAACGGCAGCGACGAGCACTAGCAAGACGGAGGAGAGAGCGGCAGCGGCATCACGAATTACGAGGGAGGGGTCCCGAAGCCGCGGGTGAAGGAGAGGGCGAGGGCCTCGGACCCAGGGGGGACATGGGCGAGGCTCTGGAGGTGGGGAGCGGGGTAGTCGAGGCCCCCAGTAGGCGAGGTCATTGGCGGTGCTTGGGGGGTGGCGCCTGCCCGGAGTATGGACCCTGCGACACCAGCACCACGATGAGGGCCAACGGACACCGTCGGCGCCCGCCGTGAGGGACGCCGTCGACCAGGGGAAGCCTCCGGCATCCTCGATGGCGCTTTTGAGCTCGATCCGGTTTTTGTTGCTCGAATCATTGTTCCAACATCCGAGGACCTCGGTCGGTTGGTCGGTCGGCCCCTCGTTGGCCACTCGTGGGGTTTGGATGGGGGCGACCCCATCGAATCCCGGTTAGGAATGTCCCGACCCAAATCCGACCCTAGTCCATATCGGACTTAACGAGTAAATTGTTTTTTTTTGGGAAAATTTTATTCATACCCCAAAAATCTGTACTTAGCCCCCATTTCCAACAAACTTGAACACACCCCAATTTTTTTTTTATACCCCATTCCTATCCCAAAAATACCCTTCCCCCCTTACAACCCACCTTCAATACACCCCAGTCAAATAGCCCGCTCCAACTTGATTATACCCCAATCAAACACACACCCCTTTAAATATACCCCAATTATATACACTCTTAAATACACCCCACTCTTAAATAAATCCCATACAGTTGGTTGGTACTTGAAGGCATAAGGGTGGGCCAACCCGAACCTGAATCCAACCCGAGTCCAACCTAGGGGTGGCAACGGGTAGTGCCGTGTCGGGTTCGTGTCGTATCTAGTTTCGTTCGTGTCCAAAACCCCAAGACCCGGACCCGACCCGTTTAACTAATCGTGTCTAGATCCTAAACCCATACCCGACCCGCTAGTAAACGGGTAGACCCGTTAAGACCCGGTATGACCCGTTAACCACTCGGGTCTATTCAGTTGACCCGATCCGACCCAATCCGACTCGACCCGAAAGACCCGCTGGTATTATATATTATAGTATCAGATTGCGGGTAGGCCCGACACGACCCGTTGAATACTGAACGGGTCTTCCCGGATCTACCGTGTCCAGACCCTAAACTCGGACCCGACCCGTTTATTAAACGAGTCTATCGTGTCAACCCGTTTACAATCCGAACCCGTTTAGTCCTGACCCAGACCTGCTAACTTCGTGTCGGGTCTGTCGTGTTGGGTCTGAAATTGCCAGCCCTAGTCCAATCCGAACCTAACCCAATATTTCTCCTTTACCATATTGAAGCCGGTCAACCCACCTTGCACAACCCGATCAACCCGGCCAACCTGACGGGTTGGGTTTGGGCTAAGAAACCTTGGGTTTAGTTGGGGGTACAAAACACATTCAGTTAGGGCTTTGGGGTTTGGGGTACAAAAGAAAAGAGCATTGTTGGTATTAAAGGGTTTTTGAGTAAGTTATTGAGAAACGATAGGGTGACGGGGGCTAATTACAGATTTTTGGGGTACGAATAAAATGTTCCTTTTTTTTGGGTTATTTTGACTTTGCCCCCCAAATTTGGCCTTGAATTAGATTTTAACCCCCACTATTTCATTAATTAGACTTTACCCCCCTAAACTAACTGTCCCGTCAGCTCACCATCTAAGAGAAACAATGGTCACTGTCTATAGGTGGATGAGCTTCTTGACCCTCTCCTCAACACTTTCATATGTGGTGGTGCTCTTTGAGTGGAAGACCATTCTTTTCCTCTCCAACACTATGCACCAGCAAATAGCTATGAGAGGATGTACCATCCTTTTCTAATTGCCAGTGAGATCTTGTGAAACTAGGGAACTAGGGTGCGAGTGCTGGATTATGTTGGACAAGAAGGAGGCCCAAATCCTCTTCAAGTAATCGTATTGCAGCAGAAGGTGATCCGATGTTTCTTTCGTCAAGCTGCAAAGGAGTGGATAAATTTCCGCTCCAAGGGGCTCTTCCAACCGCTCGCCAATATAGGTTTTCGTTATTCGCAACTTTTGATGAGTGGAATCCAATCTCTCGTATGTGAGTCATAGTGCACTCATGGCCAATGTTTGAAATCAGGCGATTGTGAATTTAAAAAAACCAACAACATCGGCGACTAGCATTTGGTCATTTCAAATATTGCTCCCTATAATAGGGAGTCCCTTGGAGCTTGTTCCAAAAAGTGGCTCCCTATTTTGTTGGGAAGTTCATATAGATCCCTATAATAGGGAGCAACTTGAGTAGCCCCTTGGAGATGCTCGAAGGCCCTCCATTTCTAAATTGATAAATATCCACTATTTCTTCAACCTCAAATTAATAAGGGAAACACTTTCATACCTAACGGACGATGTCGAGTAGCTGGCATCAGAACATGGCTGCCCCAGCTAAGCATGACCAAGCATCCACACATACACATCTCTCTCTCTCTCTCTCTCTCTCTCTCTCTCTCTCTCTCTCTCTCTCTCTCTGTGTGTGTGTGTGTGTGTTTGTTGTGCGATGGTGCTCGGATACAGAGCTGGGGGTACAGTGTCATTGAATTGGTAGAAATCTCAATATCCAACTACCCAAAATGTCAACTGGAAAAAGATGATCAAATAAGAGAAAAATAATATATATGTATATATAGAATCCCTCAAGTGAGATCACCTAGTGCGATCCACTTCGTGTGACCTTGACCAATAACAAATGCATTAAAAGGCCTGCAACATATATAAGCACAATAGGTCCTCTTCGTATGCTCATCTATTATTATATTATTGTGCACTTGCATTCTTCTAGTGAGAGAAAGAGATAGAGGTGACTCCAGGCCACAAACCCAAGCAAAACTTTCATTCTAATGATGTTTTGGAAATATATAGCTGAACTGAAATATAAAAGAACTCTCTAGTTAAATAAGAATCATAATAAGCTTGACACATGATATAGATATGTTCACGAAAACTACAATATCATGGATGCTGTGGTCGCGGAAAAAAGATTCGGGTCGTCTTTATTGCGGATCACACGAGATTACAAATTTTCTTTGATCAGGAGATTGTGGGAGAGATCCTCAGGAGGGTCCCTTTAATCCGCGTCTCCACGTGGTATTCGTGCGAGAGCTCTGAAGGGGTTGCCCAGGACAGAGGTCTTTACAGGGTGAGGGTTTTTGAGAGGCTAAGGAGTTCCGCCGTTGATCTTGTCCCGTCCGTGCTTCGCGCTTTCTCGGCTAGGGAGGTTTTGGGCTTTGTTCCTCGACCTTCGTGTCTTCCTCGATCCTTGCTAGACCTTGGCGTCCTTGATCGTCGGTTCGCGGCGTCAATCGTGTTTTTGGCTTCGGCTTTGGCTTTAGCTTTCGGCTTTGGCGTAGCTTTGGCGTGGCTCTGGCGTTTACTTTGCTTTGGCGCTTGCGCTTGAATGTAGACGGGTAGAGACTTGCGATGCTTTAGTTCTTCCGGACTTCGCGTCGTATCGGCTAGAACGTGCGGTGCTTTGCTCGTGACCGTCGTAGTTGCTTGGCTTTGGCACGTGCGTTGCTTTAGCGCGGGCTTTACCGGTGCGTTTGCTTTGGCTTCTTGCATCGGCTTTGACTTTAGCTTTGACTCGATCTTCTTCTCGAACGACTGGCGTTACTTCTTCAAGGCTTCTTTATTCTTCCGGCTTCCTCGACGGTTGTGGCGTCGGTATTGGCTTTTCGGCGGGGGTAGCACCGATCTTCGTGCGACGGTTGTAGCGTCGGCTTTTGTTGATGAAGACGGCGGGTGTAGCACCGGCTTCGGCACGACGGTTGTAGCGTCGGCTTTTGTTGACGAAGACGGCAGGGGTAGCACCGGCTTCCGTGCGACGGTTGTAGCGTCGGCTTTTGTTGACGAAGACGGTAGGGGTAGCACCGGCTTCAGGCCTTCTTCTCCCGGCTTTCTTCTTCGTGCGAGGAGTCGATGCCTTGATTGAAGACGACGGGTGTTGTCGGCTTCGATCTTCTTCTCCGGCCTTTGCTTATGGCGTCTTCGGAGCTGATGAAGATCGTTGGAGCAATCGGGTGATGACGGCTCCGGGTCTTCTTCTCCACGCTTTCTTCTTCGTGCGAGGAGTCGAAGCTTTGACCTTCGAGTGCAAGGTCTTCACGTTGATGAGGACTTGAAGGGCCAAGGACTCCCGTAGGATATGCTTGCCGTGCCTCGTGAAGCCTTCGGTCGTCGAGCGTTGGAGCTTCTCTTACGGAGCTCTTTCGTCTTCGGCTTTCCGGACCTTTGATGCCTTCCCCGACCCCTTCTATTTATAGGCAAAGGGGGGCGGTTGGGGGAGATATTGCTGAAATCTTTTTATTTCCTCCAATATCTCCCCTCATAACCATCGAGATATTGTTCCCTTATTTGGGGAAACAAACCCGATTTCCTCCTTTTTAGTTGGAGTGGTTATGGGCTAGATGTGACTTGATCTTTAAAGATCGAGTTGTTATTTTTGTTGCACTTTTGGATCGGATGGCGACACAACGTCATCTTGTCCGTTGGATCGAGGGATCGTCGCGGATCTACGGTTGTGTAGACGTCCACGCCACCTTCCCCCGCATCAAGGCGGTTTTGATTTTTTTTCTTCTTTTCTTTTCTTTTCTTTTTTTTCTTTTTCTTTTCTTTTCTTTTTCTTTTCTTTTCTTTTTCTTTTATGGCCGGCCCCACCTTTCTTTGATGAGGGAGGCATGGTTTTCAAGAGGGGGGGGCGGTGGGCCCCCCTCTTTTTGTTCGAGTCGCGGGTCCGGTGGGACCCGTTTGCTTCGAGTTGGGCCGCGATGCGCGAATTGGGTTTGCACGCGGGCCGAGTTCGCATGCGGGCCATTCGTGTGCGGGCCCAATTTCGCATGAGGGCCGTTGTGTGTGGGCCGAGTGTGCATGCGGGCCGTTGTGTGCGGGCCGAGTGTGCATGCGGGCCGTTGTGTGCGGGCCGAGTGTGCATGCGGGCCGTTGTGTGCGGGCCGAGTGTGCATGCGGGCCGTTGTGCGCGGGCCGAGTGTGCATGCGGGCCGTTGTGTGCGGGCCTATTTTTTTGTGTAAAAATCGGGTTCGACCCGTGGGCTAATTTCGATGCCCACAAGTGCCCCCTCAAGTTCGAGTGCGCCCGCGGGAAACGCGTAGCGGTTGGACTTGAGTCGCGTATTCGTGTGGGATTAGGTCTTTAAAAGGACCCCTGTTTTTCGTTTCTCTTCATTATCAGCGATTCCCGGCGGCTTGGAGTCGAGAGCTCTGCTAGGGTTTCTTGCTTTGCAACGATGCCGAGGAGGATGAAGGTGGTGACGCCATGGGGTTCACGGAGGAGAGGAGACCGCCGGCCCGTGGAGGGCGGAGGGCTGCCGGCGAGGTGATCTTCCTCCTCCTCCTTCTTCTTCTTCTTCTTCTTCTTCTCCTTCTTATGGCGCGGGAGGGCGCGACGGGCGCGGCCGGGGGCTGCTGTGGCGGCCGGCGCGCGGGTTCGAGGCGCGGGAGGGCGCGAGTCGGAGGGTACGGCCGGGGGCTGCTGTGGCGGCCGGCGCACGGGCTGGAGGCGCGGGGGCCGGAGCCGCGGGGGCCGGAGGCGGCCGGGGCTGTGGGCGCAGCGCGCGAGCGGCGCGAGGGCGCGGTGGCGTGGGCGCAGCGGGCGGGTGCAGCGGGCGGGTGCAGCGCGCGGGGGTGCGGTGGCGTGGGCGCAGCGGGTGGGTGCAGTGCGCGGGCGGCGCGGGGGCCGGGCACAGCGGCGGGCTGTGCGGGCGGCGCGGGGGCCGGTGCAACGGCGGGCTGTGCGGGCGGCGCGGGGGCCGGGCACAGAGGGCGCGGAGGAGCCGGCCGGGGCAGCGGAGGCTGGCGGCGGAGGCGGCCGGGGCTGCGGGGGCCGGCAGGGGGTGCGGTGGCCGGTGTTTGGTCGGGGACGACGCACCATCCCCCCCCTCTGCATGCTAATAGGAGAGATAGAGAGTGGGGGTCGTGGCTTTTTGCCATGACCCCCCTCTACTTCCTTTATTCGCTCAAGGCCCCCCCCTTCTTGCTGATTTAACAGGAGAGATAGAGAGAGGGGGTCGTGGCTTTTTGCCATGACCCCCCTATGCTTTCTTTATTCGCTCAAGGCCCCCCCCTGCATGTTTAATAGGAGAGATAGGGGGGGGTCGTGGCTTTTTGCCATGACCCCCCTCTGTCTTTCTTTATTTGCTGAAGGCCCCCCCCTCTTAATTTTTTTTATTTCTGTACCCGGAATCCATCTGACTTGGGCTTTGTGTTTTTTTCTTTTTCAGGCCTCGTCGTTACGAGAGCTTTCCGAGTTCCGGCTGGATCGTTGATGCGGTCTCCCACGGGAGTACGCACCTTCGCTTCCCCTTCGCGCAAGTCTCCCATCACCGTGCTTCGAGACAGGAGACCGGGCTGTCAGTGCTTCAGCTTTTGACGCACGAGCGAGTTTGCGAGGATGGCGTGACCGACGGCTCTTGTCGAGTGTTAAAACTTGGCGAGCGCATCCTTACTGACGAAGGATCTTCCCGGCAAATTGTCCGGCCGAGCTTGGGGTTACCGTTTCACCATACTGGAGATGAGTCAGTTCCGGTCCCTGTTGTTGCTTTGAAGATATGTTCCCGCCGTACGCGATGGGGTGTGGGGATTCAATCGCGTGGAGATGTCACCTATCTGGGAGGTTTCCGGGACTGGATGAAAGAGCTATCCAGCGCGTTGGAGGCAGAGCCAGGGATGGAGCGTCTGGCGAGGTTTGTGGAGCCGGCTTGTTGGGAGTACAGCCGTCCGGATGGTATGTACCGGGCTCTGTCTGAGCAGTGGTGCCCTGAGACCAACACCTTCTTGACCGGAGCTGGTGAGATTGGGATCACCCTTCGCGACGTGCATGTCATCTCTGGGTGTCCAGAAGTTCGGAGCTACTATCAGGAGGAGGTTCCTTCTCTGGAGGTTTTGACGGACCCAGACGAATCTCCTAGCTTCTGCCTTTTGCTTTTTAACGCACGAGAGGTCAGACCGGGTACTTCACTCAGATTGGGTGGACTTCTGGTTTCGAGGAGAGTATCGTCACGCTCCCCCTTCGAGTCACCCGATGTGGAGATACGCTTCGTCAAAGAGACCGGCGCCTGGCACCTTTCGGCGACCGATTGAATCTCTGAAGAAAGAGTGGTGCTCGATGGCCGGGGCGCAACGTCCCTGGGAAGTTTTGGGACTTGAAGAATGCAGCGACGATTGGCGTGCTGTTTACTGGTCAGCGGGGTTAGTACTTTTCCTCTGCCGCTTTGCTTTACCCTGGGAAGGGGATGTGGTACGTCCTGGGACCTTCCTTGCGGCTGCTTGGATGGTGACTGGAGATTTTCTTAACCTGGCGCCGGCAATTCTCTGCTCGTTGTACGGTGGGCTTAGCGGCACCTACTGGAGTTTATCGAGTACGGGTAATGCAAGAGGGGAGGTAGGCAGAGCCAGTTCTTTTTGCCCCCTGCATTACCTCTATGGTTGGATTGGGCTTCACTTTCCGAAGGGGATCTTTGCGGCGCGTGGACCTTCGACCTCGGTGCCCTTTCTTCCTTGTGTGGGAGGTGTAATGAACGCTTTTTATGCATGGGAGCGTCCGAAGCCTAGTGCCCGAGAGTGTTTACGGCGTATGGGCCCCTCTGACTTCGAGTTTGTATCAGAAAATGCACTGGCGCCTTCTATGAAATCCCTGGTGTGTGATGAGGCGGAGATGTCCGAGCCTTTGTACTGGAGCATGGTGAGTTGCAGGCCTGGGTATCTTGTTTGGCGCCGTGGGGATGTAGTGGAGGTGGCCCGGTACTCTTCCCACCGGTTTGCTCGTCAGCAGGGTTTTCGGCAGGAGTTGCCTGGGACTCCTTTGCGCCTGCGGTTACGTTACACTCCGCAGGAGGCGTACCGCCTCTGGGGAGCGCTTTACGATCGATTTACTGGAGGTACTTTCTCACCGGGGATTAAGTCGGGCGGCAAGGATGCCGCAACTCCTGAGTATCGTCGCTGGGTCAACGGGTCAGTGCTTCCCCTCTTGGCTGGCCTTCCGCTAGACGTCCTTGCTAGCAGCGAGCGGGCTGACTTTCCTTTTGACTCTTTGGCGGGGTCAGAGGATCGCCGTCTTTGGTCCAAGGAGCGATGGTCAGAGAACTCTTGTGGACGTCGAGAGAGTACTTCCCAAGCTTCACTTTCTGTGCAAGAAGTTGAGATGGCTCCGTCCTCCGAGGTTCAGGGCCTTCCTGAGACTCAGGCTTCTTGGAGTGGGGGTGCTTCTCCCAAGAGGAGAAAGTTGGACCTCTTGTGTGAGGCAGCTTTGACTGGTGCTGGCGAGGCAGGGCCAGCTCGAGACGGAGAGCCAGGGCTTTTTATCGATGGGGTAATCCCTCCTTCTGGGGTATCTTCATCGGACGCTGCAGGTATATCTTGTTTTTAGTTTCTCATGAATTTCTGTGCTTGTATTCTTACTTCGTTGGCTGAGTTGTCCAGCTCTCATTTTGGCAGGGTCTGCTGGACCGGACTGCGAGTCTGCCCCGAAGGGGGTTGGGCAGGAGTGCTCTCCCATCAGAGCAACATTGATTGAAGGTGGCGGGCTGGATGTTCCCTGGGATAACTTGGAGCTTTTGGGAGCGTGTGGAGCAGACTTTACCGGCAGTGCTGTCAACCTGGATGATATTGACATGGAGCAGTTGGGCTTTGGGGAGGAGGATGAGGTCTCTAGTGTAGGGAGAGAACAGACTCCTCCAGCTAGGTCCGGTACTCCGGCAGAGGCTACTCCCGCAGTCGTTTTGTCGGAAGGTTTGCCTGTGCCTCCTCCTTCGGCTCCGGTGGTTCCGCTGACTGTTATCACGGCGATGGTCCAGGAGGCGGTTCCTTCACTTGAGCCTTCAGGGCCGGAGCCCACCTTGCCTGTGCACTCAGAGGCAGACAAGAGAAAGTACAGTTCGCGAGACCTTCTCTCTATGCTTCTTTTGGAGAGCTGTCGGAAGTATATCCAGACGACGCTCGCATCCTTCCAGGAAGAGGGCTTTGCCGCTTTGAGCAGCTGGTGGGTCCTCGAGGGGCCTGAGTTTTGCAAGAACCTGGCGGCCTTCCAGGTCGATGGCTCTTTGTTTGAGGCACAGATGCGTGTTCTCTTGGCGGATAGTGAAGCTCATTGCTTGAAACGGGCTTCGATGGAAGATGACCTTCCCCTGATACTAGCAAAGGCCGAGGACGAGGAGCGTTGCCTGGAGGCACAGCATGCACTTGCCACTGCGAGCCTTGTTCGGGCGCGGAAGAAGCTAGAGGCTGCTCGCGCATCTTTCGAGAAAGCTGAGACGATCTAGAAGTCTTCTGGAGCAGACCTGGCAAAGCAGTGTATCGAGCTGGCGACGCATCGGGAGCGGGTAGCTTCTCGGTCTTTAGAGTTGGAGCGCATGGAGGTTACTGACGGTGAGCTGCTCCAACGTCTCAAAAAATTTGATTCGTTTTACTAGCAATGTCACATTTTCTTTTCTTTCTTGTCATTTCAGCTAAACAGACTTGTAGTTCTGCTTCTCTTTATCTGGTATCATGCATCTATCTATATTTTCTTTTTTTTTGGACTTGTCTTCTGGAATGGCAGAGTTTGGTTGTGTTTTTTTTTTTGTTTGGACTGAACCTTTACAGGCTGCCTACGTACCCTACTGAGAGGGATCAAGTCACACGTAGTTCCTTTTTTTTTTTTTTGCAAGGAATGTAGCCCTGCTTTTAGGCATAGTACCTTTTGAGGTACTTGCCATTGATGGGGCCGAGTGTGAGCCCTTCTGGCGTGGTGAGAAGATATGCACCGTTGGAGTAGACCTCTTTGACAGCGTGCGGTCCATCCCACTTAGCGTCGAACTTCTTTCCTCCTCGATGCGAAAGGATGATGGGGCGTTTGACTGCGAGCACCAATTCTCCTTTTTGGAAAGATCGAGGGCGAATCCTTTTGTTGAAGGCTCGAGTCAACCTGGCTTGGTAGCATTCCAGGCGTTGCTGGGCTTCGAGGCGCTTCTCATCCAGGGCTTCCAATTCTGCTAGGCGAAGTTGAGCTTTGTCGCCGTTGACGAGGCCTTCCTGGACAGCTATTCTGAGTGACGGAATCTGGAGCTCAAGGGGGAGGACAGCTTCTACTCCGTACACTAGTGAGTACGGAGTCGCCTGTGTTGGCGTGCGAAAAGAGGTGCGATACGCCCACAGTGCTTCGCCCATGCGTTCATGCCAGTCTTTCTTCGACTTCGAGACGACTTTCTCCAAAAGTTTGCAGAGTGTTTTGTTGAAAGCTTCAGCTAGGCCGTTGGCAGAGGCGTTGTACATGGTTGAACACCTTTGCTTGATATCGAACTTGGCACAAAATTGGCTGACGGCGGCGTTTTTGAATTGCTTTCTGTTGTCCGTAACGATATAGCGAGGGATCCCGTACCGGAAGATGATGTCGTTCTGGATGAAGTTGATAACAGAGTGCCTGGTAACTTCTCGCAATGGTACTGCCTCAGCCCACTTGGAGAAGTAATCTGTTGCCGCCAGGATATAAAGATGCTGTTTGGATGACTTGGGTAGCGGACCGACAATATCGAGTCCCCATCCATCGAAGGGCCATGATGCGATGGTTGGATGCAAAGGTTCCGGAGGCTGACGGATGTAGTTGCCATGCAGCTGGCAAGTGTGGCATCTTTTTGCAAACTCGAGGGAGTCCTTGATCATAGTGGGCCAGTAGTACCCCATCCGCCTGATGCGGAAGTGCAGCTTTGGACCGGACTGATATGAGCCACAGATCCCGGCATGGACTTCTTCTAGTGCTGTTTCTACTTCTTCTTTTGCTAGACACCTCAGGAGTGCACCATCGTAGCTTCGACGGTACAACTCGTTGTTGAAGTGGAAGAATTTCAGAGACCGTCGGCGAATGTCGACCTTACGCTTCGGATCTTCAGGGAGCTTCCCGTGGACAAGAAAGTCTATGAATGGTTATCTCCAGTCTAGCTCGTCGGTCACGAAAACGTGTACTGTATTGACTTGGTCCGGGATTCCCATAGGGAGGTCCTCCTCGGTGATCACTATTCTCTTACAGATAGGGATGATGAGTTGGCTTTTTTCTGGGAACGGAAGTGTAGCCGCCAAATTTGCAAGCGCATCAGCCTGCTGATTGAGGTTTCTGGGAACATGCTGGATTGAAGCATCTTTGAGTGTACCAAGGAGTTTCAGGGCTCGTAGGTGCAATGGCACGAGATCTTCTTTGTTGACCTCGTATGCCCCCAATATCTGCTGAATGATGAGTTGAGAGTCGCCGAAAATTGTGAGCCCTTGAAGTTTCATATCATTGGCGAGTTCGAGGCCAATTATCAGAGCTTGATATTCCGCCCTGTTGTTGGAGCATGGCTCTGATAGTAGAAACGAGAAGGGAAGTACTTCGTCGTTTGGTGTGACGAAGATAACTCCCGCTCCTGCTACATCTTGCCTGGCCGCACCGTCGAAGAACATTTTCCAAGAAGAGGCGATGTCGATGCAGAATACTTCTTCGTCTGGGAGATCTTCCGATAGTTCCCATTCTGCTGGAAGGGGGTATTCTGCTAGGAAGTCTGCGAGAGCTTGACCCTTGACCGCTTTACGAGGGACAAAGGTGATGTCAAACTCAAGGAGGAGCAAAGCCCACTTGGCCAGACGTCCGGAGAGCACTGGTCTCGACATGATGTATTTGAGCGGATCGGCTTTTGAGATGAGCCTGATGGCGTGAGCTAACATATAGTGTCGCAGCTTTTTTGTAGCGAAGATGAGCGCCAGACAGACCTTCTCAATCGGGGAGTAGTTTAGCTCCGCGCCGATGAGAGTGCGGCTCAAATAGTAGCATGCTGTTTCCTTGCTTAGCTCGTTGTCTTGAGCCAGGAGTGCCCCCAAGGACTGCTCCTGGGCGATGATGTAAAGGACCAATGGCTTTCCTTGAACTGGTGCTGTCAGAACCGGGGGCTTGAGTAAGTAATCCCTGATGTTTTGGAGGGCTTCCTGACAAGCTTCATCCCACTTGAATGCCGCTCCTTTCTTCATGAGGCGACTGAAGGGCCTGCATTTTCCAGCTAAGTTGGCGATGAACCTTCTGATATATGCTAGATGGCCCTGTAGATCTCGGAGGTCTCGCACGGTTTTCGGGATTGGCATATTGAGGATAGCATCTATTTTGGATTGATCTATCTCGATGCCTCGATGGCGTACGACAAAGCCGAGAAACTTTCTAGAGGAGACCCCAAATGCGCATTTAAGTGGGTTCATACGGAGCTGGTACCTTCGAAGTCGCTTGAAGATTAGCTCGAGGTCTTGAAGATGTGTTGACTTTTGTCTTGATTTTACCACGAGGTCGTCGACGTAGCATTCTACATTCTGATGAAGGATATCGTCGAAAATTTTTTGCATGGCTCGTTGGTAAGTGGCTCCTGCATTTTTCAAGCCGAAAGGCATGACTTTGTAGCAGTAGATCCCTTTTGGCGTGCGGAATGCCGTAAGCTCTTCGTCTTTGGGCGCCATCCGGATCTGGTTGTAACCCGAGGATCCATCCATGAAGGTTAGTGCTTCATGGCCTGTTGTCGCATCCACCATTAGTTCTGTGATTGGCAGTGGGAAGTCATCTTTGGGGCATGCATTGTTTAAGTCCCTGAAGTCCACGCATACTCTGATCTGGCCGTTCTTCTTCTTGACTGGGACCACACTGGAGATCCATGTTGGGTATTTAACTTCTCGGATAAAGCTGGCTTCAATGAGCTTGTTGACTTCGCCCTCTATTTGCGGTACCAGTTTCGGTCGGTAGCGTCTTTGTCCTTGCTTGACGGCGCTGGCTCCATGTCTGACAGCAAGCTGATGTACTGCAATCTTGGGGTCAAGTCCGGGCATTTCCTTGTAGGACCATGCGAAGATATCTCTGTATTCTTGGAGTAGCCTGATGTATGCAGCTTCCTCTTCGGGAGTCAGGAGTGCACTTACGAATGTAGGCCGAGGATCCTCTTGCGTACCCAAGTTGATTTCCTTCAAATCGTCGACGGTAGATTGCCCCCCTTCTTCGAGGACCGGCGGGGCGTCGAGCAACTCGTCGTCCGAAGTAGAAGATGCATCGATTGGAGAGTCGGAAATGGTGATATGATTAACAGAGACCATGATAATGTCGGTGATGTCGCCAGTTTCGTAGAATGAGAAGGGTGGGTGGGTAGGAATGATTTTTCTCACCTCAGTGGGTGGCTTTCCCAAACGGTCGAATACTGACCTTTGCTTTGCTTGTCTGATTGGCCCAAGTCTTTTGAATACTGATATGGGATTTTGACTTGCCTGGTTTTTGACGCTCTTCTTTTGCTTTTGAGGTACGGTCCGACGCCGAGCTCGATATCGCCTTCTTTTGGCGCCTTTTGTACCGGGATGAATATTGGTGGAGCGTGCATCGGAAGCTGACGATCCCTCTTCCGCTTCATTCACCAACTTCACCTCAATGTAGTTAGAGGTGAAGGTCTTCTCTCCTGTTATCTTGATGACCATCGGGGTTTGACGAGAGCCGATGCCTCGCCGATTTGGTGGGATCTGCTCGCCACCCTGGAGTAAATGGGCTTGAGTCTTAGTCATCCCGTATGGTATTGGAGCTGGCAGGAGCGTACTCATATGTGCAGCACTGTCTTTGTCGTAGCCAGCTTTGAACAGCAGCTTGGCGGCATTTTGCCCCCAGCTTCCTTTTGGCTTGAATGTGAGTTGGCTGGATTCGAAGGGATTGATGGGTTTTGGCGAACTTGAAGCTTACCCCAAGCTGGGTAGTGGCAGTGTCATCTCTTGCAGAGTGATGACATTAGCTTCTGATAGCGGCTGGACCATCCCTTTTGGCGGGGCAAAAGGTGGTGGTTCATCTTTGCGAAGCCACTGAGGCGTGAGGCGTAAGACTGTCGTAGCTTGGGCAGGTAATGGAGTGTGCTTCATGGATCTTGGCTTGGAGCTGATGCGCATTCTTCGTCTCGGCGCTAGCACTTCTTTGACTTCGCGTATCGCCTTAGATAGTGGTACTGGATTTGGAGTTGGCAGAGCTTCTTCCTGCTCCATCCTTTTAGCTTTCTGAGTTCGAGGAGCTTTAGCTGGAAGGATTTCTGCAACAAGGTCCTTTGTTTGGTAAAACTTGGCATCGGCGAGGTGCGCTTCAGCCTCATTGAATGGTTTGTCGTCTGCAACGATGCACTTCTCCAGACCTTCCTCGTAGTACTTGAGGCATTGGTGCCAGGTAGACACTACGACACCGTTTTCGTGCAGCCACGGTCTTCCCAGCAAAAGGTGATATGATGTTTGACAGTCAATGACGTGGAAAAGAACCGTCGTGTCAAGTTGACTGATGGAGAGTTTTAGACGAATGATCCCTATGGTGGACTGTCCTCCTTGGTTGAACCCTTGAATGACCAGCTGGCTTTGTGAGAGCTGGTCGGTGGTGATGCCGAGCTGGCACATTGTTTGGATAGGCATGATGTTGACGGGCGGAGCCACAGTCCAACAGGATTCGATTTACCGGCTTCTCGTCGATGTATCCCGAGACATAGACAGGTCGATTGTGCAGTCGTGCTCCGAGCTGCAGATCTTCGTCCGAGAAAGTTATTGCTGCGTTACATGAGACAATAGTTTTGCCCTTCTCGGCGTTTTTCTTCTTTCTTTTGTAGCTGTCTGGGTCTGTCAAAGCCTCGGCCATTGCTAGGCGAGCTTTCTCTGGGAGGTGTAGTGCTTCTATGAGTGGCAAGTGCAGGATTGCCTCATCATAAGCAGCAGTACTGTCTTTGTCGGAATCATCCTCCTCGTTGTCGGTGTTGCTTTCTTTGGAAGGCTTGATCCTATCTTCTTCGTCCGGCGCTACGTGAATCTCAACCATGCAACAGGAGGCTTCGTGCTGCTGATTAGCTGGGAGGAAGTAATCGGGGAAGAACTCTTGCAACGTTGTCGGTTCTGGAGGGTTTTGCAGGAGGAGATCATCAGGATCTGCTGGCGGTACTTTGAATACCTTCCTTCCTGGAGCTTTGCTTTTCTTTTTGTAAGTTCTTCATTCCGGAAGCTTCCTTGTTACCCGATCGAGCTTGCGATTTCTTGGCATCCATGGCCTTCGTCTGCGGGGCAACATGACCCAGGCATCTTCATCAGTGGATTCTTCGTTACCAAGGTGAAGGTGTGGAATGGCAGCTGTAGGTTCTTCATGGGTCGGGGAGACCTGCTTCTCTGGGGACCTTGGTGGTTCGCCTTCTGACTCCCAGTCGGTGGGCTTGATTTCTTCTATTGAGACAGATGGAGGTTTGGAATAGAGGACATAGTAGTCGAATTTACCTGAGGGCTGGCCTAACAGGCCGACCTCCGGGTCTCCTTGTTCGTACCTTGTCTGGAGATTCGTGGGTTCTCCGTGATTCGGGGAGCCTTGCTCCTCTGGGGACCTTGGAGGTTCGCCTTCTGACTCCCAGCCGGTGGGCTTGATTTCTTCTATTGAGACAGGCGAAGGTCTGGAGTAGAGGACGTAGTAGTCGAATTTACCTGAGGGTTGACCTAACAGACCGACCTCCGGGTCTCCTTGCTCGTACCTTGTCTGGAGATTCCGTTGGGACATAGCTTTGTTTGGGGGAGACGTCGATGTAGGCGACGGCTGCCCCCAAGGCAGTGACGTTTCTTGCTCAGCGAGCTTAGGAGCGTACTGCTGTCGTCTTGAGACTTTCCGTCGTAGAGCCAACTTCGCAATTGGCCTTTGGCGATTGATGCGCAACTTGGGCCTTCTCTGGTGGGTGGCAACGAGTACCGGTTGAAACGAACCGAAGGTGATGGATGTCATGTTTGCTGTTGCAACGTCGCTGGAGTCGATCTCAATTTTTCCTTGCTTTGCGAGCGCCATGATCTTTTCTTTGAAGACGAAACATTTCTCGATAGGGTGGCTAACCAGTCGATGGTATTTGCAGAAGAGCGGATCATTGACACGATGCATCTGTTTGGGCCTTTTTGAAGGAGGAAGCTCGATCATCTTTTCTTGTAGCAGTTGATCGAACATGGAGGAGACTTCCGAGTCTGGAAAAGGATACTCTTTGGCCTCGAGTTCTTCTAGAGTCATCTTCGACTGCCTTTGGGATGGAGGTGGTGGTATGGCAGCTCCCTTTTCTTGATCCGGCTTACCGCTGATTTTGAGTGGCTTGGAGACCGAGGCGATGTCGGCGACGTTAACTTGCTTTGATTTGGGCGCCGGCGGTTTGTCTTTCTTTTCCACCTTCAGGAAGTCTTTGGTCTTCGAGTCCCCGCGATTTGCTAAGCTGAGCTCCATGTCGTGGGCTCGAGTTGCGAGTTCTTCGAAGGACCGAGGCTTGATCCCCTTGAGGATGTAGAGTAAGCCCCAGTGCATGCCTTGGGTGCACATCTCGATAGCCGAGTCTTCCGACAAACGGTCTCGTGAATTCAGGGCGAGATTCCTCCATCGATCGATGTAGTCGATTACTGATTCGTCCTTCCTTTGCTTGACGGCAGTAAGCTCGGTCATGCTAACGATGCGCCGAGTGCTGTAGAAGCGGTTGAGGAATTCCCTCTCCATATGATCCCAGCTGTCAATGGATCCTGGAGGAAGATCAACATATCAGTCAAAAGCATTACCTTTGAGTGTGCGAACGAACTGCTTCACCATCTCATCGCTGTATGTGCCGGCGTTGTTACAAGTTTCGACGAAGTGGGCAATGTGTTGCCTTGGGTTCCCCTTTCCGTCGAAGTGTTGAAACTTTGGTGGCTGGAACCCGGTAGGGAAGCGCAGCTGCTGGATCCTTGCGGTATAAGGCTTTGAGTATGCCGCCGTAATAGGAGGTAGGCTGCTGCCGTGGGAACGCATCATGTCTGCCACCAGTGCTTGTATCTGCTGGGCATTCATCGTCGCTGCCATCGAAGGTTGCGCGGCCGCCGAGGCTGGCACGGGAGCCGAGGAAAGTGCAGGAGTAGTTGCTAGTATTGCCGGGCCAACTTCTGCAAGAGCAGGAGTTGGAGACGGGGCTGGAGCAGCTACTGGAGAAGCAGGAGGTTGACCGAATGTTGCGGCATCCCTGGCACTCAGCCTTTGAAGCAAGGTATTGATGTGACGATCTTTCTCTTCCATTAGTCGGGTGAGCTGAGCCATGTGTTCACCCATTTGCATGACTTGGAGCTGGAGAGCGGACGGAGGATGATGTCGCAGGACGTCTTGATATTGTACTCCCACACCCTCGCCATCGTCGTCGGAGATGTAGTTACGTTGACTTGCTTCTGCTTGATGACGGATGTTTGCCCCCGGCAAAGGAGGTGCAAAGTCCGCTGGAGAACCCGAACGGGTTCGGGGTTGGGGCTGGTCCTCCCTAAATTTCTGGACAGATGTTCCAGGATTGAGGCTTGTTTCTTCATGCACCAAGGCCTCATTGGCGCCTTGGCGGGCATCTTCGGCAGCAGTTTCTGGCGTGAAGAAGTCCGCGAGAGTTTGAGTACGCCGAGTGTAGACGTATACTACCAGGGGTCCTCCGGGTTTTCTGGATCACCGTGTTGGAGTAGTGGAGACTGGGCGATAGGTGAGAGGCTTGTTGGAGCAAACGTATCATCATTCGTTCCAGCCATGACGAACTTGAAGCAACTCCTTCAAACGTACGGATGAAAGGAGAGGATGTCCCACCGGGCGTGCCAGAAATCTGTGGTCGCGGAAAAAAGATTCGGGTCGTCTTTATTGCGGATCACACGAGATTACAAATTTTCTTTGATCAGGAGATTGTGGGAGAGATCCTCAGGAGGGTCCCTTTAATCCGCGTCTCCACGTGGTATTCGTGCGAGAGCTCTGAAGGGGTTGCCCAGGACAGAGGTCTTTACAGGGTGAGGGTTTTTGAGAGGCTAAGGAGTTCCGCCGTTGATCTTGTCCCGTCCGTGCTTCGCGCTTTCTCGGCTAGGGAGGTTTTGGGCTTTGTTCCTCGACCTTCGTGTCTTCCTCGATCCTTGCTAGACCTTGGCGTCCTTGATCGTCGGTTCGCGGCGTCGATCGTGTTTTTGGCTTCGGCTTTGGCTTTAGCTTTCGGCTTTGGCGTAGCTTTGGCGTGGCTCTGGCGTTTGCTTTGCTTTGGCGCTTGCGCTTGAATGTAGACGGGTAGAGACTTGCGATGCTTTAGTTCTTCCGGACTTCGCGTCGTATCGGCTAGAACGTGCGGTGCTTTGCTCGTGACCGTCGTAGTTGCTTGGCTTTGGCACGTGCGTTGCTTTAGCACGGGCTTTACCGGTGCGTTTGCTTTGGCTTCTTGCGTCGGCTTTGACTTTAGCTTTGACTCGATCTTCTTCTCGAACGACTGGTGTTACTTCTTCAAGGCTTCTTTATTCTTCCGGCTTCCTCGACGGTTGTGGCGTCGGTATTGGCTTTTCGGCGGGGGTAGCACCGATCTTCGTGCGACGGTTGTAGCGTCGGCTTTTGTTGATAAAGACGGCGGGTGTAGCACCGGCTTCGGCACGACGGTTGTAGCGTCGGCTTTTGTTGACGAAGATGGCAGGGGTAGCACCGGCTTCCGTGCGACGGTTGTAGCGTCGGCTTTTGTTGACGAAGACGGTAGGGGTAGCACCGGCTTCAGGCCTTCTTCTCCCGGCTTTCTTCTTCGTGCGAGGAGTCGATGCCTTGATTGAAGACGACGGGTGTTGTCGGCTTCGATCTTCTTCTCCGGCCTTTGCTTATGGCGTCTTCGGAGCTGATGAAGATCGTTGGAGCAATCGGGTGATGACGGCTCCGGGTCTTCTTCTCCACGCTTTCTTCTTCGTGCGAGGAGTCGAAGCTTTGACCTTCGAGTGCAAGGTCTTCACGTTGATGAGGACTTGAAGGGCCAAGGACTCCCGTAGGATATGCTTGCCGTGCCTCGTGAAGCCTTCGGTCATCGAGCGTTGGAGCTTCTCTTGCGGAGCTCTTTCGTCTTCGGCTTTCCGGACCTTTGATGCCTTCCCCGACCCCTTCTATTTATAGGCAAAGGGGGGCGGTTGGGGGAGATATTGCTGAAATCTTTTTGTTTCCTCCAATATCTCCCCTCATAACCATCGAGATATTGTTCCCTTATTTGGGGAAACAAACCCGATTTCCTCCTTTTTAGTTGGAGTGGTTATGGGCTAGATGTGACTTGATCTTTAAAGATCGAGTTGTTATTCTTGTTGCACTTTTGGATCGGATGGCGACACAACGTCATCTTGTCCGTTGGATCGAGGGATCGTCGCGGATCTACGGTTGTGTAGACGTCCACGCCACCTCCCCCCGCATCAAGGCGGTTTTGATTTTTTTTCTTCTTTTCTTTTCTTTTCTTTTTTTTCTTTTTCTTTTCTTTTCTTTTTCTTTTCTTTTCTTTTTCTTTTATGGCCGGCCCCACCTTTCTTTGATGAGGGAGACACGGTTTTCAAGAGGGGGGGCGGTGGGCCCCCCTCTTTGTGTTCGAGTCGCGGGTCCGGTGGGACCCGTTTGCTTCGAGTTGGGCCGCGATGCGCGAATTGGGTTTGCACGCGGGCCGAGTTCGCATGCGGGCCATTCGTGTGCGGGCCCAATTTCGCATGAGGGCCGTTGTGTGTGGACCGAGTGTGCATGCGGGCCGTTGTGTGCGGGCCGAGTGTGCATGCGGGCCGTTGTGTGCGGGCCGAGTGTGCATGCGGGCCGTTGTGTGCGGGCCGAGTGTGCATGCGGGCCGTTGTGCGCGGGCCGAGTGTGCATGCGGGCCGTTGTGTGCGGGCCTATTTTTTTGTGTAAAAATCGGGTTCGACCCGTGGGCTAATTTCGATGTCCACAGATGCATACTAAAATTACACTCTCATCATCGAAAATGTGCTCTCTATGCAACAATTGCAGCTTGTCATCACCACCACTCTTGTCGCCGTCGCTACTCTTGTCGTTGTCGACACTCCTCCTGTCGTCGCTGTCTCATTTGTAACCGTAACCGATAACGTTGAACAGCTTGACACTCTCTCTAGACTACCACATCTCGTATCATGTTTCTCTTTTCAACCTAACGCTTTAAGACACTATGAACCACTCTCCCTGAAAAAACAATCTCTAGTTATCATCAAATCTATGCATTTGTAAAATTATACATGCTATTTTAAAATATTTTCTTTTGAAAACACATACGATTCAGTTCCATCTCGATCCATGCTCTTCTAATTAAGATATTCATATTACGGGTGCTTAACCTGATCCGCCAAGCCACTCATCGCTGGTGCCCATCACACTCACTTTGTCCATACACGGCTGTGTGTATGAGAAAGAACAATAAAGTTAGGTCGTGTTGGCCAGGGTCCCCTTTTTGGTGTTTGGTGCCTCTTAGGCACAATTTGTACATTCTTCTTATTTTAATAAGCTGGTAGGGGTCAAGGCTGAACCCCCCCCCCCCCCGACTAAGAGGGATTGCTTAAAAAAAACTACTTGTAAACTAAGGAATGGGTCCTTAGTTGGATGAAGAGCACTACCACTCCTCACTATTACAAGTAATCCAAATAGCCGCCCCTTTTTCCTTGTTGCATCATCTACACCCCACATCATAGCCGTCAGTTGCACACATAGCCGATTGTCGATTGGTGAATCGCACTCTGCCACAAATGGCAAGCAAAGGGGCTGCCGCGATCTGGCACCAAGCAAGAACCAATGTCGTTGGGACAATTGTATTCATCCCTTTACTTGTAGGCCGGTTGGGGCGGAGTGCGATTAATGATAAGGTATGGTGCAACGGATGGATGTAATGTGGGGTGCAGACGATGGAACAGACGAAGGGGGTAGACGCTTTGGATTCCATTACTAGACGTCTCGTAATTGGAGGGTGAATGGCAACCAGCTATCCGATGCAGACACTTATAGACAAGTGATACGCACTCGACCCAACGAGTACTGCATCGGACCAATCCCTTAGCACCGGACATTCAATTATTAGCGAGGAGTCAGATCGAGAGAACCAACCGATTTTTGCTTGAACATAGGTTCTTTTGTCAGCAACAAAGAAAATTTTATTTTTTATGGACCGATCAGGCAGTTAGAGGACAGGACGCTACAGCACGGGCTTAAAGAGATCCCAAGATCGAAATGGGGAAGGCAACTTAGGGGGTGTTTGGTATCAATCCGGAACCGTCCGTTTCTATTACTAACGGGTAGTTTTGTGCCACGATCGAGATTGAAGATTTGGGAATGATCTTTTCTTGTTCCGTGCGTTTCTCTACCAACCGAAACATTGAACCCTCAATTTACACTAGAAAATGCAATTGACAGGAATGCCCTCTGTCGGATGAGGTTTAAATAAAACAGCTGTTCCACATGCCAAACTTTGTTCCACATGCCAAACTTGGTATAATGGTATCACTCCGGAGCCGTCCGTTTCTTCTTATTTTAAAACTAACTGATAGGTTTGGTGCCGCTGGAATAAAAACTTAGGAATGATCATTTATCGTCTACCAATCGGAGCGCTGAAACCTGGAATTACACTAGAAATAGTAATTGATGAAAATACCCCCTGCCGGATGAAGATTAAGCGGAACAGCTGTTCCTCATACCAAACGCCCCCTTAACTGTAATTTTATCACTCTATAATCCCTTGAACACGGCATCAATGGCAAGGAAACAATGGCATCGAGGCAAAGTTCACGCCCCAGTGTCCCTACCGGGAGTCGAACCGGGGACCTCTTTATAACAAGGTAGAGGGGAAGTACCACTAGGGGTGGCAATGGGTCTGGTCGGATCGGGTTCGGGTCGGGTTGAGACATATGTATAAGGGCAAAACACCTAATCTGAACCCGACCCGTTTAATAAACGGGTCAAAAACTTAAACCCAAACCCGACCCGTCTAATAAACGGGTTGACCCAACCCGACCCGTTTAACCCGTTTACTAAACTGGTCGGGTCATGTCGGGTCGGGTTGGCTCAGGTTGGGTCAACAGAACCCATGTAAACTTGTCGAGTTGGGTCAAGACAAGTCGGATTGGGCCGGGTTTGATCGGGTTGGGTCAGGTTGGCTCGAGTTGGTTCGGGTTGGCTCTGGTTGGCTCGGGTCGGGTCGGGTCGGGTTGACACGACCCATTTGTTAAACGGGTCAATCGGGTTATAAGTACAAACCCGAACCCAACCCATTAAATAAACAGGTCAATCGGGTCGACCCGTTTATGACCCGAACCCGTTTAGGCCAAACCCAAACCCGCTAACTTCGGGTCGGGTTCGGGTCGGGTCAAGAATTGCCACCCCTAAGTACCACCACTCCCACAAGAGCCCGTTAGGGTAATAAAAGAACTGAGAAACGTTCTTTTGTACCACTAACATTTAAACTCATCAACTCGCGCCTAAAAAACCGTTTATAGAAGCGGTCAACCACAGCCCAAACGGGTCCAGTTGTCCGAAAGGCCTTTTACATGCACGGAGGGCCCTCTCCCCCTTTGGGGGTAGGACTTAGGAGGAAATAGAATCGGTTACGAGGGAGGGGACGCCATGCGCGGAGAACCAGTGAAGGAGAGGCCGCAGCCGCGCGGTCCACAACCCCCTTGCTGTTGTCGAATCATGGATAGCCACCGGGGGTGCCCTATAAATCGTAGCTCCGGCAGAGACGGCCCCGAAGAGATCGAGAGCAACCCGCAACCCTCCCCGGCCGGCCGCCTCGTCTTCCATCAATCGGGGATCCTTCCGATGGCCTCCCGCTAAATCCCCACCTCCCCCCTCATCCTCAAAAGATAACAGGGTGCCGATTATTGCTCTCTATCTCTCTCTCTCTTCCTCCTTCTTTCCCTTGAAAGGAAGAGAGCAATAAGAAGCAAAAAAAAAAATTCAGATGGCTCGACTCGCTGCTGCCGCGCTTGTGCTCCTATCGCTCCTGGGCCTCGCGGCCGTCCACGCGGAGGACCCGTACCTTTTCTTCGACTGGAACATCACCTACGGCACCGTCGCCCCCCTCGGCGTCCCCCAGCAGGTCATCCTCATCAACGGCCAATTCCCCGGCCCTAACATCAATTCCACCACCAACAACAACATCGTCCTCAACATCTTCAACAATCTCGATGAGCCCTTCCTCCTCTCTTGGTACGTTCAATTTGACCCGCTAAACCGAACCTAGCCGACCTTATAATTAGTTCTGTTCGGATCATGTTTTTCCGAACATTCGGTTTGGTTTATGTCCAAATATTAAAAAACCTATAATTTTTTTTTTTTAAACCCTTTCTAAAGAAGGAAGGATTAGGCAGCCCCCGCCCAATTATAATTAAGATCTAATCAGAAAACAATATGGTTACAAAAATCATTCGCCTCCCCATTACAGTTATATTAAGCGTTATTTTGACTTTGCCCCCCAAATTTTGCCTTGAATTATACTTTATCCCCCATATTTTCATTAACTAGACTTTACCCCCCAAAACAAACTGTTCCGTCAGCTCACCTCCCAAAACTTTATTTCTTTTCCGTTAGCTCACCCTTTCTCTTAGATGGTGAGCAGACGGAACAATTTGTTTTGGGGGGTAAAGTCTAATTAATGAAATAATGGGGGGTAAAGTCTAATTCAAGGCAAAATTTGGGGGGCAAAATCAAATTAGCCCTTATATTAAAGATATAATCAGGAAACAATACGGTTACAAAAACCTGTACTTTTGTAGCTATTCGGTTCTAGTTTTGGGGGGTATATATGTGACATGAACAAACCCGAACCGAACTAGAGATATATGTGTGTTGAATAGTAGCCATTTGATCCGTTTACTTTTGTTGCTCACATTATGCTTCATGAATTGTTGTTTGGTTGAACTTAGGGCCGATGGAGTCTGGATACCGGACTCGACCTAGCCTTAATCCGAGCCCAAATTTTTTCTTCGACCCAAGATCATTTCATAACGACGATTAAGATCCAAGTCCAAGCACGTATCAATGATTCTGGCCTCGGCAATGATCAATTTTTTTTAATAGTTTCAACCCCAAAATATAGGCTCGAGCCCATTACAAGGTTTTGGATATAGGCTCAAACCGGTTGAAAGTGGGTCAGCCATTAGGTTTACATAAGTTGGATGGATTGGCAGGAATGGAATCCAACAGAGGAAGAACTCGTGGGAGGATGGGATGCCCGGGACCAACTGCCCCATCCCGCCGGGCAAGAACTTCACCTACCACTTCCAGGTGAAGGACCAGATCGGCAGCTTCTTCTACTTCCCGTCGGTCGGCATGCACAAGGCCGCCGGCGCCTTCGGCGGCCTCCGCATCAACAGCCGGCTCCTCATTCCGGTCCCCTTCGCCGACCCCGCCGACGACTACACCGTCCTCATCGGCGACTGGTACACCAAGAGCCACACCGTCCTCGCCAAGACCCTCGACAGCGGCCGCAGCCTCCGCCGCCCTGCCGGGCTCCTCCTTAACGGCCGGACCGGCAAGGACCGCGCCGGCAAGGACGAGGAGCCCCAGTTCACGATGGAGGCCGGCAAGACGTACCGCTACCGCATCTGCAACGTCGGGATGAAGACCTCCCTGAACTTCCGCATGCAGGGCCACACCATGAAGCTGGTGGAGATGGACGGGTCCCACACCGTGCAGAACGACTACGACTCCCTCGACATCCACGTCGGGCAGTGCCTGTCGGCGCTCGTCACCGCCGACCAGTCCCCCCGGGACTACTACATGGTGGCGTCCACCCGCTTCACCAAGTACATGCTCACCGCCACCGGCGTCGTCCGCTACGCGGGCTCCACCGTGCCGCCCTCCCACGAGATCCCAGCCGCGCCGGTCGGCTGGGCCTGGTCATTCAACCAGTGGCGCTCCTTCCGGTGGAATCTCACCGCGAGCGCCGCCCGCCCCAACCCCCAGGGCTCCTACCACTACGGCAGCATCAACATCACCCGCACCATCAGGATCGCCAGCTCCACCGGCGTCGTCAACGGGAAGCGCCGCTACGCCCTCAACGGCGTGTCGCACCAGGACCCCACCACGCCCATCAAGCTGTCCGAGTACTTCGGCATCGCTGGAAAGGAGTTCCAATACGACACCATCACCGATGAGCCGCCCAAGGCCGGTACCCCGATCACAGTCGCCCCCAACGTCATCAACGCCACCTTCCGCACCTTCATCGAGATCATCCTCGAGAACCCGGAGAGGAGCATCCAGTCCTACCACCTCGACGGATACTCCTTCTTCCCCGCTGGGTAAGTACGCCGGCCGGACCTAAGTAGCTAATAATGTGGACAAGAATGGGGGTGGTGGTAGTGGAAGATTAGTCCCACCTCGGTAAAGTAGAGGGCGGAAATGATCCTTGTGTGAGATTTCCCCTATCCCAAAAACTAGGTATTGAGATAAGGTCCCAACATACATATAAGGATTGTTTCCACCCTTTAGTTTATCAAAAATTGTCCTTGTTACGTGGTTGATAGATGTGTAGGGACCACACCCAATAGGTGAGTGATACCGTTAGGCTCTGATACCATGTGAGATTTCCTCTATCCCAAAATCTAGGTATTGAGATGAGGTCCCAACATACATATAAAGATCGTTTCCGCCCTCTACTTTACCGAGGTGGGACTAATCCTCCAACACCTTGTATGTTTGATGAGATCTCATCTCAATACTTGGGTTATGGGATAGAGGAAATCTCATATGGTTTCAGTTCCTAACCATACACTCACCTGCCGAATGTGATCCCCACACATCTATTATCCACGTGACAAGGACCACAAAAGATTGGCCTGCACTTGGGGGGATTGTTGGAAGATTAGTCCCACCTCAGTAAAATAGAGGGCGGAAACGATCCTTATATGTATGATGAGATCTCATCTCAATACGTGCATGGGTTTTGGCATAGACGAATGTTAGAAAAATCTTTCAGGAGCGCGGACTTATATAATTTGAAAATAATCCTAACTAATACTTTTGCTGATGCTGATCCTGATGCAGGATGGGGCACGGTACGTGGACGCCGAAGAGCCGGAACAGCTACAATCTTCTAGATGCGGTAAGTCGGCACACAATACAGGTGTACCCGAGGTCGTGGTCGGCAATCATGCTGACCTTCGACAACGCCGGAGTATGGAACTTGAGGTCGGAGCAGTGGGAGCGGCACTACCTGGGGCAGCAGCTCTACGTCAGCGTGGTGTCGCCCGCACGGTCGCTGAGGGACGAGTACAACATGCCCGACAACGCGTTGCGCTGCGGCGCTGTCGTCGGCCTCCCGCTGCCAGCACCTTACACCTAAACTTGGATGGCCTGCCGCCACCCAACGCCGACCGGATGCCGCACCTTTCTTCTTCTAAGGGATACATGTACTGGTACCAAGTACTAATTAATCAAGAAATGCGGGGGGAGAGGATATATTATTTACAAGCAAGGAAGAATATAGGCGGGGCCTTTCTTCCTTTTGTTTTGAGATTTTTCTTTCTTGTATTCATTTGCTGATCGTGCTGATGTTCAACTCTCTCCCTTTATCTTTTTTCTTTTTCTTGTTTATGTGTAATTAACAAAATAATCCATAAGGTTTCCATCTACTTATTGTGTATCGAGACTGTTTCCTTGGTGCTTGGGTGAGGAGGTTGTGGGTTCAATCCCGTCTCCCCTCCATTCATCCAGAAGTGACGAGGGAATTGCTCAGTGGGTTAGGCTTCACTTCCGGAGGGATTAATCCAAGTCTGAAATGGATCATTGCTAGAAAGGTGTCGGTACACCGGCTGATCTAATTAAAAAAATGACGGTTGGAAATGGCCGATCATTGCTAGAAAGGTATCGGGACACCGGTTGAACTCGAGCCCACACATGTCCAGACCTGACTCTACTAGGACCCAGACCTGACTCGACTAGGACCAAGACCTGACACAGCCAAAACCTAGCACGACCCACAAGCACCCCCACCAGGACTCGAGCCTGCAGACGACCTGGACGGGTCAGGTTCGCCATCACAAATCTAATTTTGTGACCAAACACCCGCATTAGCCTAACCTAATTCAATGAATGTGCCCCTGCAATTGCCGATAGCCACATTTGAGGACTAATTTGGCGGCTAGAACATCAATTATAACTTCATATTTTTCTTGTAAAAATAGAGCATAATTGATTATTTTAACATTGACCGCCGATTATGCCGCCCAAAAAGAGATATTTGTTGTAGTGACCATATACTTTTCTAAAGGAATGACTAAAATTGCGAGATAAACAATTATGGCCAAAATTCCATACGTAAACAATCTAAATTAGTAGCAAAAACTAAACTAGACTTTGAAAGAGAGTCAATTCCAATCGTTCCTTTATGAATGCAGTAGAAAGTAAGAATAGAAGAAAAAAATACATTTAATTTGTTTAAAATATAAGAGGGTATATCGATTAATACAATAGAAGGTATCTAGGAATATAAAGGAAAAATTGGAGAAAATCCTAAACCCTAATTTACCTAGGATAGTCTGATCTAAGATGAAGAGAGAACGTTCAAATACGTGATTTGATCTTGTTTTTTTTTTATATTTGAAGTTTGCACAAAATGAAAGAGAAACATTTCAGAGAAAATTTATGGTTTTAGGAGGGATCTTGTGCAACTTTTGTTTTTTTAGATAGTTTTTGAGCGGCTATTTAAATTTTAAAAAAATGACAAGAATTATAAATTAGATGAAGTTTTACGGATTATTTTATATTCTGAAGTCGGTTTTACAACCAAAAAAAAGGCTTTTGGTTTATAAGGTAGTTGTATGGAGTTATCGCTAATGGGGATCTTTGGGCGTCCTTAACACTAACTTTGTTCTCTATCAGGCACTTAACACTAATTACCCCAAAAGAAAAAACTACTTTATGCCCACAAACAACACATGTTTGCAGTGTTAAAAAATCCACTGCATGTTTGAAACGTTATTGAACTCAAACAGAATCCAAATGAAAACAATTAGTATGAGATAAGTGCCAGATAGGTGAGTTGGTACATGTGGGTGCAAAATTTGGCTAAGGTTGAGGGTTGAGGGTGAAGAGTGAGGCCCGCCATGTACAACCCACGAGGGGCCCACGAGGATATCTCGGGACTCCGACTCTATAAGGGGCCCACGAGAATAGCTCAGTGCTCAGCAGTCCACTGGGGAGTCACGAGATGACGATGTCAGCATGCAGCTCGACCAAATGAAAGGTAGCACGCCACCATGCAAAGCCTACCGCACTTCTGGTCCAACTAGCAACGGCTGATTAGTGTGACAATTGGCAGTTCGCACCAACAACATGTGGAAATTAAGAGACTCAATAGCGTGGAAAAGGGTTAATAGTTCACAACTTCCCAGCAAGACGACAAACGACCCATCCGACAATCAAAGAGACGGTAGGTCCTGTTCCAACGCTATGTGACCACCTGGCAACCACATGGGTGAATAGGCCCTGCTCCAACCCAAGGCGGCCCACCAAGAGATCACGTGGAACATGTCGATTTCTTGGCGTCCACCGAATCCTATAAATACACCTCAGTACAACAATTGAAATATCTTTTACCAATTCGTGCACCTTCAGCCTAAGTTGGAGTAGTAGAGCTCTGCATCCAAGCCGATCAGTTTTGAGACCACGTCTCATTCCCTGACCTTCTTCTTCTTCTACGGCTTCAAATCTTCTTTTCTCTGATTTTCTTATACAAGCACTCCTAGGTCTTGACGGAGTAGCTCTACTTTTTCAAAGATATTGAGCTTCAAAATTGCACCTTACCGCACAAACGTGTAGGCTATGATCGAACTTCGATACCAAATCTCTGTGTCTACTCTACTCTTTATACTCTCTACAGTATTCATATAGATTGATTGTTCGCGGGTATCACACGATGGAAACGAATTCCCCAAAGTTTGGCGTCGTCTCTGGGACCGAGTGGACAGCTTCGTTCATTTGTTTCCAACAACTGATTGGTTGTGCAGAAGCAATCAATTTGCTTCCTACATCTCGATGTTTCCTAGTGTCCATTGGTTGAGCAGAAGAAATCGATTGGCTTCAGCATTCCGAGTGCTACCATTGCTTTTCGGCAATGGCGAAGGACAAGGAGCTCATGGATCAGCCCGAGGAAAGCCAGTTGCAGTCGGATCAATTAACAGCAACCTATGACCCACAACATGAGCCGCAGGCAAGAGGTGAACCACCAGAGGACTAATCAACAACCCGTTGTGAACTCTCGTAGTCACAAACCAGTCGGCTCACCTCGATTCGAAGGCCCCCTGTCAGTCAGGCGCAATGCCCCAACGAGTAGGAAAGGCACTCATCATCCAAGCGGAAGATCAGCTGACAATGTATCGAGTATCTGCAAAAGACTTCCAATTCTCGATGATCATGAAGCAGAACGCTGCTTTTATGGGCGAGCGAGATGCGATCTGAATGACAGCCTCAGAGGGAGGGGTGAACCTTCAACCTTCCGTGGCTGGCATCAATGAAAAAAAGATGAACGTCCAGCAATCAAGAGACCCTACCCCTGATCCTTTAAGGCTATCGGTCGTCGATACCTCCAGACGAGCAACGGATCCTCCGCCAAGGGAAACCTTAGTGGAACCCCCGAGGCGGATACTGTGGAATCGCATCGAGGAATCAACCCGACGAGGCCGTAGATGGAGGTCGGGCACAAGCAAGACGGCACAGGCACACAGATGCAGAGCGCAGGGTGCGACAGGCAAGCATACAGATGCCCACAGATCTGACCTTTTTTTTTTGTGCGTGTTGATTTCTTCACAACAAGACAAGACAAAGCTTAGTGTTTCCCTTGTGTTGAGACCAGAGCTCTGTGACGAGGTGAGGCGCAGCGACAGAGCCGCGAGGTGAGTCACGGCTGCCGCAAGGTGAGGCACGGCGGCAAGGCCTGATCGTTAGGGTTGCACAGCGTCCCTTAGGGTTGCAACAAGGTGAGACTCTGATACACGGCGTCGATCACACACGACGTCAGCACAACGATCGGCACAGAGAGGGTGCTACCTGACGTCAATCACATGCGAGGGGTTGCACGGCGGAGGAAGTATTAGAAGATGACGGCTAGGGTTTGGAGAGAATGGAGTTATCTTTATTGAGAGACTAATGCCCAATATATATGTACATCAATAGCACATGAACCCGACCCGACTATACATAAAACCCGATCCATCTCTATACATTAACACTCCCCCTCAAACTCACGGTGGATCATATACCGAGAGTTTGTTGACAAAATGCTTGAAGCGAGCAACTGTAAGAGCCTTCGTGAGAAAATCAGCAGTCTGTTCCATCGAATGAATGAATGGCAAGGAAATGGTGCGGGTAATGAACTCCTGGCGAACATATAATAGTCAACCTTTATATGTTTTGTCCGCTCGTGGAAAACCGGATTGCTAGCAATCTGAATAGTACTCTGGTTGTCACATAATAGGGGTGTGGGCTCAAATATCACAACTCCCAGGTCAAGGAGAAGGCGATGAAGTCAGACAATCTCTGCAGTGGTGGAAGCCATAGCCATGTATTCGGCTTCAGTGCTGGAGCAAGCAACAGACTCCTATTTCTTACTGCGCCAAGAAATGAGGGAGTCACCAAGAAACACACAGTATCCGGTGGTAGAACGACGAGTAGCAATATCTCCTGCCCAGTCTGCATCGGAGTTGGCGTGCAGCACTAGAGCAGAGGTAGAGGGGAGAAGCAAAGAACGAGTGATGGTGCCCCGGAGATAGCGAATGATCATGAGTACTGCGTTTTAGTGAACAGATCGGGGAGCCTGAACAAACTGACTGACAATGCCAACATCATGAGCAATGTCAGGTCTAGTCATAGTGAGATAGACTAGCATACCAATCAATCTCTGATATCTGGAGACGTCCCGGAGAGGCTCACCATCTGTAGGTAGGAACTTCATGGGTGTGTCAGCAGTGCAAGAGTCAGTGAGATCAGTATCGGCAAAAATATCGGAAATATATTTCTGCTGGGATACTAACAAACTACGGATCAAGCGGGTAATCTCAAGGTCAAGAAAGTATCGAAGAGGGCCCAGATCTTTCATCTCAAACTGACTCTGGAGGTGATGCTGAAGGGATGCTATAGTGGCACTGTCGTCCCCAGTGATGATCATATCATCCACATATAGTATAAAATAACAAGACCCTGACTAGAGGAGCGAGTGAATATGGCATAATCAGAATGTCGCTCAAACCAGGCACGAGGGGCCTGTTTGAGCCCATAGATAGCCCGACGTAGACGGCAAACGTGCCCTGGAGGAAAAGGAACTCCCGGTGGAGGAGCCATATATACCTCCTCGGAGAGGTCACCGTGAAGGAACGCATTGGTGACATCCATCTGATGGAGAGACCACCCTCGAGCAGCTGCCACAGCTAAGAGGGTGCACACAGTAGTTATCCGAGCAACTGGAGCAAAAGTCTCCTCGTAGTCAATCCCATACTCCTGGGAGAAGCCACGAGCAATGAGGTGAGCTTTGTGCCGCTCAATGGAACCATCAGGTCGAGTCTTGATCTTGAAGATTCATTTGCAACTGACAGGCACCATGCCAGAGGGACAAGGAACCAAGTCCCATGTCTGAGTCCGCTGAAATATTGCAAGCTCCACTGTCATGGTATGTCGCCACTCTGGGTGTAAAACTACCTCACGGTATGACTGGGGCTCCCGATGGGAGTGAAGAGCAGTGAGAAAGGTCTGGTAGGACGGAGAGTAGGAAGCAACAATGGAGTTTCCAGTGGTGTCAGAAGAAGCAGGGGTAAAAGCAGAGTAACCAAACTTGTCAGGGGAGTAGTCATATCTGTCAGGAGGGTGATGTTCGCACAAAGGGTAGTGCCGAACAGGACCAAGATCCGCGGCCGGAAAGGTAGGAGCAGTTGCAGGCAAAGTAGTACCAGTAGAGACAGTCTCGGTGGGAGGAACTGTGAAGTGACGAACGTAGACACGCGTGACAGGTGGTGGTGGTGGAGGAGACGGGGGAGGGGGAGGTGGTAGAGATGAGGGAGGTGAAGACAGGGGAGGTGAGGAAGGTAGAGGAGGCTCAACCGGAAATGTGGGCGTGGGAGCAAGATACGGAGGTAAGAAGGGGATGGTGAGAGGGGGTGATGGCGTAGAAGATGACGTAGGTGGTGAGAAAAGATCCCGGGACTCAGTGGAAAAGTACGGGACATCCTCTACATAGGAGATGTAACGAGAGACACGGATCCGGCGAGACAAGGGATCATAGCATCGATATCCCTTGTGTTCCCGACTGAGTCCTAAGTGAACATACCTAACAGACCTAGCAGAGAGTTTGGTACGCTCATGGGGAGGGAGGAGGACGAAACACGTGCACCCAGAGGTACGAAAAAGAGAGTAGTCAGGAGATATGGAGTAAAGCCGCTCGTACGGGGAAACACCAAAGAGAGAGGAGGACAGAGTGATATTGATAAGGTGAATAGTGGTTAGGACAGCTTCAGCTCAGTAGGAATGTGGAACAGAAACAGACAGAAGTAGAGCTCGTACTGTCTCGAGGACATGGCGATTTTTGCGCTCGGCGACTCTGTTTTGTTCATGGGTGTGGGGACACGACTGTTGATGAAGAGTGCCGTGAGTCTGAAGGATCTCACGCATCTCAGAGAAGAGATACTCTTGAGCACAGTCAGTCCGAAAAGTCTTAATACGCTGACCAAACTGAGTGTGAAGCATAGTAGTGAAGGTCCTATAAATATGAGGAATCTCAAAGTGGTGACGCATGAGATAGACCCAGGTGCAGCAGGAGTAATCATCTATTAAGCTCACATAATACAAAAAACCAGTAAAAGAGGCAACTGGAGTAGGACCCCACACGTCAGAGTGTATGAGATCAAAAGGGGCGCTGGAACGGAAAACACAAGTAGAAAAAAAAAGAGCAAGGTGCTTTGCTAATTGACACCCAGTGCAGACAGAGAGAGAGAGGAGAAGGGCACCCAACCCAAAGCGCCAGAGCGAAAAATGCTTTGGAGTCGATCACTGGATATGTGACCTAACCTTCTGTGCCACAAATCGACATCAGAGGTAACAGATAGAGCTGATGGAGTGAAAATAGGAACTTGAAGGTGATCCAACTAATAGAGTCCCCCTGCTCTACGACCCATCCCAACTCTCTGACTGGTCCGTGAATCCTGCACAGAACAAGAAGAAGAAGTAAATGTAACGATCAGCCCGGAGTCACAAAGAGAACTAACAGATATTAAGTTAATATTTAAGCGGGGAACAAGGTGAACATGAGGTAAGGTTAGCCGACCAGTGGGATCAAAGGCAGGGGTGATGGATCCACACTGTGAAATGGTTACAGGAGTCCCATCAGTAGTGTGGATCCCCAGGTGGGTAGGAGCAGGGCTACAGTCCGTGAGTTCAGAAGGGTCGGAGGTAAGGTGGCAGGAGGCACCCGAGTCGAAGATCCATGGAGCAGTAGTACCTGGAGTGGCAGAGAGACTGTGATCTGTCGAAGAGCTGGTGGAGTAAGGTATCGAAGCAGTAACTCCTCAAAGCGCTGGAGGCGGTCAGAGTAAGACCGAGACTGAGCAGGAGTGGTAACAGATGGTGCTGGAGTAGGAAGATCAGTGACAGTAGCAATCCCGCCATCATGGCAGAGGGGACCCTAACGACGTCCACAATCGACTGACGTGGTGGAGGGACTTGGCCTGAGAATACCATCAAAATGAGGAGACGGAGGGACTCAATGATCAACTACTGTGTGCAGGCAGTACGGGAGCCGAAAGATGCTGTAGAAAGCCATACCCCTGAAGTACGGGGATGAGCCGGCACAAAGGAGGTCCTGGGCAGTCCAGTACAGAGGAGATGGGCTGGAGGGAGGGACCTGCAGTGAAGGAGCGATGGGGTGATGGGGGGTGGCAGTGGGTGCAGGAGGGGGCGGCGTGGGTTGTAGGGGGGGCAGGAGGGGCGACGGGGCTTCAGGAGGTGCAAGAGGAGGTGCAGGAGGGGCGGCAGGGGCTTCAGGGGGTGTAGGCGGGGGTTGCAGGAGGTGCAGGAGTGGGGCGCACGGTGGCTTCAGGAGGTGTAGGGGGCTTCAAAAGGTGCAGGAGGGAACGGCGAGGCTGCCAAAGTGCTGGAGGGGCTACCGAAGGGGGGAATCGGGTGCAGGAGGGGGCTGGAGGGGTTGCCGGTGTGGGTGAGAAAGGAATAGGGTGTTGGAGGGCCTGTCGGAGTACTGGAGAAGCTACCGGAGGGGGAATCGGGTGCTTGAGGGGCTGCCAGAGGGGGAATCGGGTGCAGGAGGGGGCTAGAGGGGCTACCGGAGGGGGGAATCAGGTACAGGAGGGGCTACCGGAGTGCTGGAGGGGCTGCCGGAGGGGGAATCGAGTGGGGAGAAGCTGCCGGAAGGCCGGAGGTGGAGGAGGTATAGACCAGGTGGGGTGTAGATCTAGAAGGGGAAGGCCGGAGGAGGAGGAGACCGGTGCCGGAGGAGGAGATGCCAGAGGAGTCGCCTTCACCGCGGAGAAACCCTAGAGCTCTGATACCATGTTTAGGAGATGACGGCTAGGTTTTGGAGAGAATGGAGTTATCTCTATTGAGGGACTAATGCCCAATATATATGTACATCAATATCACATGAACCCGACCCGACTATACATAAAACCCGATCCATCTCTATACATTAACAGGAAGACCGAGACGATCGACACAATAGCGTGGAATCAAACCTGCTCTTATACTATGTTCAGAAGAATAATCTCCAGTATTAATCTCAGAAGGGCCTCTCTTAGAAGTGAGTCGCTGAGGAGCGATTTTTCTCCCCCTTTCATCAGTAGAGTTAGGGTTTACTTCGTCGGGTTCCTGGCCTCCTCGGCCGCCGTCGGCGGCGTCGAGGAGACTAGGCCTTGGGTTTTAGTCGTGATGGGGGTGGGATCTGGCCCCCTTTCCTTCTCGTTGTAAGTAGGGCATCTCGGGCCAGCTGGGTTTTTGTGTTTACAGTGCTGGTGTAGCTCGGAGCTTCCTCCTACTCGATCGGCGGTATACTTCCGACGGCGGGGTCGGATCTTTTACCAGGTGCGGATGGATGGTCGAATCTGGCCCCAGCGTGAGGCTCTCTGTCGGTGGTTGTCTAGGGCACCTCCTCCGTCCAAAAAGCAGCTCCTGGCAGTGTGGTGAAGTCGACGCTTCGACGGTAGGACGACGGCCCTTGGCGACTCCACCATTTTTGCCGGTTGACTGGAAAGAGCAGTGATCGCCAGTTTTTTTTTTTGGTTGGTTTTTTTTTTATATATATAAGGATTTCCTGTGGTGTTTGAGCCTTGAAGCCAACTGGTGTGGTGGTCTTTCATCTCGCCGAAGTGGCGTTTCGATCAGCCTTCGTGGCTTTGGTTTTTTGTGGTTTTGAGTCTCCTGTACTTTCCACCGATGTGTGGCGGTTATTGGTTTGCACCGACCTGTGGCGCCTTCCAGAGGCCCAATTGTGGCCTCCCCTTTGCAATGAACCAAAAAAATAAATAATCTCCTAATTGCATTAGGTAAGTGCCACACGTGTGTATATACACATGAATATGTGTAGGGATTCAGTCCCATACACCTAGAGCAGTGCTCCTAACATTGGATGAAGGGTGGGCTCGATGGATTTGAAGTAAATATGGTAGGAGCTAGTAGGGACGAGCCAGGGACGGTCTCCTTTTACTGCATCAAATAGGCAAGTCGGGTGCGATCGCAATGGAGCAACCGTAGTTGCCTTCAGCTTTTTTTTTTTTGTTCATTGCAAGGTGGAGGTCACAATTGGGCCTTCGGGAGGCGCCACAAGCCGGCATAAACCAAGAACCGCCACAGACTGACGGGGAGAACAGGAGGCCCTGAACCTCTAAACACAAAGCCACAATGACCTGAAATACCACTTCGGCAAAAACCACAAGCAATTAATGCCCGAGGCGTCACAGACCACAGGTCCGCCACACCGACCGGAGGAAACACTAATCCGCCACTTTGGCTAATTAAGTATGTAAACTTTTTGCATCAACTTAGTAATTTCTATTTCTCAAATAAAAAAAACTTAGCAATTTCTCAGGCTCAACAATAGTACTGATTATCAAGTGGCGGTGGACTGGCTGCCTTTGGATATTGAAGCCTCCAACTAAGATTTTGATATTTTTTTGAAAATTATTGTAAGAAAAAATCTACACGAACATGCAATTGTTTCTATTATCGAGAACCATTAACCTTGAAAACGATAAATATAGAGATCATAGACGGAATTGATAGATCAAACGTACATCTGGTCACAACTTGCTGTTGGAATTAAATCATATTATAAGAGTCACAGTGGAATCAAAAGATAGATCCGAAGATCTTACGGTGTATGTTTCATTACAATTAATTCTACAAAACAATCTACATGCAAATCTATGATCTTAGCATATGTGCGGACACCCTAGAGGCATACTACGATCTACAGAAGACATACATGCATCTAGTTAGGTGTCTAGAATCATCATACCTTGTGGACCTATGATCCGAAGAGAATGGAACGACGATGAACCGCACGTGAATCGCAAGGGAAGCTATTGGATGGCACCTTGTCCTTTGCGAAGGGAGGAATCCTCGAAGTCCTATATTTAAGTGCAAGGACTACGAGCCGACGGAGGAATTCGTTGTGAAGACGATGGCGAACTGCAAGATCTCCTCCTTCTCTTTCTCTCTTTTTCCTTCTCCTTTCTTCCTCCTTCTTCCTCTTTTATCTTGGCCGAAACCACAAAGAGGGAGAGAGGGAGAGGGGTTCGGGTTTTCTAAAAAGGGGAGGCCCCTCTCTCTATTCCTCATATAGGGCCGGTTCCCAACTGCTCTACACAAGCTAGGGCCGGCCCCAAGGGGATTAGGATGAGGGGGGGTTGGTTTTAGGGTTTCAGCATGTCTATCGTGAAGCCTGGACGAAAACGCCCTTCACGAAAAGTGATACACTATAAGAGAGATTAAGTGAGGTACGCTACTTGGAATCGAGTTCCGTCAGCACCTATGAGCTCCTAGAATTATTTTGCTCATTTTAAGATCCATATTCAATATGTTCTGAGCCATATTTTATTATTTACCAAAATACCCCTATGACCCCTAACACTTGTGAATTAGGTTCTCAGGCTCCGAGCTTGCGCTCCATCGCGCTACTTCGAATCCAATATATCCAACTAGGTTGGGGAATAATTTCTATACCCAACGACAGGGTGGAACCTTTAGGGTTCAGGATCTCCAGCTCTAACCGGATCCCTGATTAACTGTTCCGGTGACACACCGAAAGTTTCGTTAATCAGCCCTAATCCGATTAACCCGCGTAGCCACCCAGAGTGCGATGCGAGTTGAACTCTAGTGATCCTAAACTTATGTTACTCCCTCGTAACCCAGTTCTCTACTATACTCTGATAATCCTTAGTCCCTCTTATTATCGATGCCATGATTCGACTCGGGCGGTGGGGAGCACCGTCAGATCCCGATCAATCATCTGACTAGGATTTGATGACTTGTCATTTATAACACCACACACCTTTCGGTGCTATGCCTAGCATCCGGAACATCGTCAGTCATACTGACAACCACCAGACCTGGATTAATTGTGTGGACAGATTGACTCATCAAAACGTACCCATCCAATACTGGATGTCAGATAACCTGTAGGGATTGAATGCTACTCAAGCGCCAGCCGGGTAACCCAACGTACCGTGGTATTGGACTATGGAAGGTCCGCACACATTGGTATATCAAAGCACCACACAACTTATTGGCCCAGTATACATGGTCCTTTAGGGTTAATGATAGATTATCTATAGTAGTAAGACGGTTTATGCATCAGTGCCTGAATCACTGAACTATGCACCATCTTGGTTCCTATTCAACACGATCATTATGCTTGGTCAGGTGAACGGGAATCCCACGTTCCCGTGGTGGAGACTTCACCACATCCTCTACCTGCCATCAGCTTATCTCGGTGAAGCGACCGGCATCACCAAAGCTGTGAACTAGTTCTAGGTCTATACAGAACTGATTCACTGGGTCTCCCAAACATGGATCCACAATGCATCTCAGTGGCGTACTGTGTTCCCTAGGGTCCTTTATTATATATGTATTAACATATACCAAAGTAATATTCTAATTAGAGCAATAACCAAAGTCATTTTTATTAATGTTAATACAGAAAATCCTTGCTCATGACACACGAGCTACAACACTTGTCAGGTGATGATCCGTAATTTACTTGATGAAAACTTGCGAGATCCGAGCCATGATAGAGGAAGAAATCAGAAGAAATGATATCCGATGATCCTGGGTGGAGGCCTTCAACTCCGGTTCTTCTTGGCATCCAAACACTATATGGAGAAACTCGTAGAAATCGACAAGACGAGAGAGAAGAGCCTTGAACCAAGAGGCTTCTTTCTCTTTCCATTGCTATCTAAAGAAGAGCAAAATTTGAGGGATCGCTATTCTCGTACACATACCACCGATTGAGAGAGAGGGGATCGGTCCCCTTAAAAGCCCTACCACGTACCGCACGTCCACACCCCTTTAGGTCCTTTCCACTTTAGGTCTCCCAAGCATTCGAGTTTGGTTTTACTAATGGGGTGTGCTAGGTGTGACGCATCCCCGTTGCACCAGAGTTGGGACCCACACCCTCTTAAACCCTAGATCTAATTCTGACACCTGTAGGATTAGGGTTGGCTTAAAAAATCATTAACCATATACCTCTAGGCCTACAAATTATCCATTAATCCGACCGAGTCCAAGTCCGGATGGGTGAAGTTGAGCCAAAACCCAACACTCTCCCGACCACTTGACAAACGAAACCCAAAAACAAAGCAAAATTTTATTTTGGAAAACAAACACACTAGTGGGTAATGACTCAGTTTAAAAAAAATCTTAGTGTGCACACACTTTATTTTATAAAAAAAACTAGGCCTATATCCTTAAGATGTATTCCTTCACTTAGACAGAGATTCACAGTCACATGAATCGTGATGGTTATATTAGTATGTGCAGCCACTCCCTTCCATGCATTACGCTATAACCAATTCTCTATGAATAAGCACTTTATGTGGTTATCAAATTTTTTGAGTAAAAAACCAAGTCTTAGTTTAAGGTCCTACTGTATGTCTCATGAACTTAAGTATACTTATCAAGAGTGAGACAAAAATATAAACTTTATTAGCTGCTGAAAGAAAAAAGTACAAGCATAATCAAATATACAATGAGTTTTGAAATCCCATGCTATCCACATGACACTTATACTGAACAGGTGGTAATCCCTTGGTCATTGAATTTGAAGCCATAAGTTCTATACCAATATGCTCAATGATGATCTTATCAGCTAATTAATCATTCCATACGATAAGATACTTTATATCGATATGCTTGTGGGTACAAAATTTATACTAGACCGGATTAGACCCATATGGGCCTACTTCAACAAGTTCACGTTTCTTCTCTCTCTCTACTCTCTAACTTCTAACTCCATAAACCATACAATTCAATCAAGAATTATGGGGCGAGGTCTCTGATCAAGACAACACGGAAACTTTCCCCACAGTGCTTGCTACGACTCCTGCTCTTGTTGTTCTTTGATAGAACACATTACCCTTATTGTCACAATAGATCTTTATAGATCTTGATATGGAATCCACAATCCTAATCCCAGAGACAAGCCATGAAGTTTGTAATGTTGCCTCATAGAGCGCAACTAACTCTACCTCAGAGTGTCTAAACATAGAATCCTTTATCCCCTAAAGATATCTCATAATCCTTTTGGCACCCCTAAAGAATTTTTAAGCCAAAAAGTCTATAGTGTTTCCAGGGGTTTCAAGCTTTTGGGACCTTTTGTTTTAAGGGAAGTTTGACATAAGTCCTTTTTAGAAATGAATTTTGGTTGCAGGACACATATTAATTTCGAAATATAGCTCAAGCCCCTCCTGACAAATATATACTTTTTTCTGAAGACAAATATATACCTTTCCTGAAGACGAATGTATACTTGTAGGGACCTTAGTTAATATAGCAAATTATGGTGTCCTGCGACATAAATAAACAACAGGCAAAGTTCGTCTTTTAATAAATGACGGTCAATACATATTTTTTAGTGGTAAAAAATGACAGATATTGAAAAATGACAGACTGAAAAACGGCATACTGAAAAATGACAGACTGAAAAACAGCATACTGAAAAATGACGGTCATTGTCCATCCCTTTTCAACATAATTGGTATAATATTGCAAAATAGGTAAGAACCTATACCTAATTTGTCTTTTTTTATAGGGATCTTAAGATGTTTAAAACATTTTGGGCCCTGAAGAATCATTGTTCATGTGGGGCCTTAAGTGACCGCCTTAATGGCCTTGTGGTTGAGCTGGCCCTGAGGGCGAGATGTTCAAAGTTATTTGCTCACTCGACTCCCGTGGAGGCTTCACCTATACAATTTGTGAGGGAAAATGTTATTATAAATAGGAGGATGTTAAAATCGACTCAAAAGCAAAGTGATTGAGATGATCACCATGAGCACAAAGGGTGGGTCCCGGATGTACAACATTAGTGATGCGATGACAACAGAGGATTCAGTGGATTACTCAAGGCCACAATCTATGTGCGGATTTCTTAGGAAGATCGACTAGGGTGTAGGGCTCAAATGGCTTTTGGACATAGGACTTCCCGATTGAATTTTGCTCGCTAGCTGAAACGGACATCTCGCTCATCAGATTATGACCACTCCCTTGTATCCCAAAAGAAAGAAAGAAAGAATAACGGTGTTACCCTTAAAACGCATTAGATTTTGTGTACCAATACCTATCTCGGCGCTACGTTGATGTCTTCCCCGACGACTCTATTCTCGGCCTCAGACGACAAATCTCGTACTCGCTCCTCCCGTGTTTTTAAGTGGCCGCACCATTCAAGTTGTTGAGCAGTTAGGCGAAGGTTGTGTCTTCATATATCCGTTGCCCCTCCCCCTCATGAGTTGTTTCGATAGGGTATAGGATTTGTGGTATTAGAGCTTAGGTAATGTTGGGTTGGGCCCTCCGAAGCCCACACTCAAGTGCCAACCCCAAAACCGAGCCTGGGCCCAAGTTCGTCCGAGTGCCAAAATCAAGGGGCACCTATATGTAAATATGATAGAAGTTGTGGCGGGGGGAGGGGGTTGTTAAAGTCCCTCGGGCGCCTGTATTGGGCGCTCAGTTTTAAGTTGGAGCTGCAGGTTAAGTCAAATTTTGGCCAATTTTTAGGGTGTTTCTGGGTCTCCCATGGTCACACGTTTGCTCCCCTATTAAAGGGAAGCGAGGGTGGCTCTAGGGTTTGATCTAAGATCATGGAAAACCCTTGAGATCATCGACAATTGCTATCTGGAGATTGAGATCATCTACAAGAAGTAGAGTTGGCCAAAGAAGAAGGATCCGGGGGGGGGGGGGCAAGACGTACAACGCTCCCCCCGGCCTTTGGGAGGCTCAAGTAGATGGTGACATGATAGAGTGTGTATTCTCTATAGAAGGTTGAGAGAGCAAAGAGAAGGACGATGAGAGAAGGGAAGCCCAATCTAGGGTTTGCCACAATAAGAGAAGAGAGATGAAGGAAGGAAGAGAGGAGAAGGAGGGAGAAAGAAGCAGGAGGATAACGATACGGTGTGTGGATCATCATCTGATTTCTTCGGTACGTCTTCCTTGGCTTCAACTTTAGGCGTTTCATCTCTTGACGTATCATCCGTTTCTATATCTATCAGGCAGGTTCCCTACTTCATGGGTGTTCCGTGAGAGGATCACAGAGGGTTTTACAAGGGTTCTATAAATGGTGACCCACCGCTTGTGTAATCATTAATTGATGATAATCCAATCCTTGTTGCCGGTGATATTCTCTTGTTTGTTCGATTGTGTGATTGATCCATATTCTTTGTGCCAGTTTTTTGGTGTAATCTCAGCAGGGCTCCCGTTTCTCGATCCATAGCACACGACGCTTCTGGTTGCACTTAGCTGATCGATGTGGTGCGTGCACGACTCGACGTGGTCCGGGGCTTGGTAACCGTCTGACTTGGGGCAGGTTTTGAGGGATCCGGATCCCCAACAATGGTATTAGAGCTGAAGGTTAGGTGTGGGACATCTAATACCCAACAGTGGTATCAAAGCTAGGCTCAGTGCAAGGATTCAAAACGGGTTGAGCAGGGTGGGCGACAAGTTGAAAATCAATGAATTCAATGGTACATAATTTCATATTTTGGAAGATGCAGATAGAGGGATTTCTATTTTTTGTCTAGGTGGAACAGCGAACAAGGCGAAGGGGATGTCCAAGAATGATTGGGTTACTCTCAACAACTGAGGTTTTGATTCGTCTCTCTCAAGCCTCAAATGTCTCCAAAGGGAAGACCATCGTGGGGTTGAAGCCCGGGCATGTGAGTGCGGAGAAAAGGTGGAGTAAGTGTCGAAATGGCTCCGAGTAGGTCGAAAGCAAGTGGAGATGCGTAGGTCGACAGAATCATGCGTGAATATGGTTTGGATCATCGGGTTTTGAAAATTAGTATCTCTTGGCGACCACTGATGAGGCCAAGGATGTGAACATGATTGTGGAACCATGTGTGGTCACATAAGTCATGGTTCTGCAGTCATGTAGGAATGAGGGTGATGGCAGATGATGAACAACGATGGCTTCAAGATACAGACCCGAGGAACCAAAAATAGTCACTTGAGGACATCTGATGGCTCAGATCGGCCAATCATGGCGTTTGTCATGTTTCGGGTTTCGAGAGGTGCCAATCTAAATCCATCTTTTGGGATTAGTTTCTTTTGGATAAGGGATCACTGGTTTAGGTGGAGGCATGAAAGTTTCAGATGGCAGTTTTTCAGTCTTGAATAGAGTCTGCAATGGAGACTACTACAAAATCACAACGAAGAAAGTTCCAAGAGTGATGGGTTTAGTGAGGGACAATTCCGTAGGTGGAGCTAACCCATGTGGGCGGAAGACGAAGAAGAAGTAGGTTCCGGGACAAGTCAATTAAAAGCGAATTAGACTTAGTCGATCATTGGGCTAGATGATCGGGCAATGGTTGAGGTGTGGGCACTTGGTGTAGGTGTGGGGAGGAAAATGTGGATCCTCCTTGGCACACCTGATCGTCAGGCAGAGCTTCCACCGCGCCTCTGCTGCCTTTCTGCTAGAACCTGCAAAAAGACCGAGGCTCACCTCCGAGCCAAGGCCCCTTCGACGCTCAAGTCAGGGAATGTAATCACGTCCTAATGTCCTCCATGATTTGAGAGCAAGAAATTGCTTATCTAGGGTTTGAATTGCTTACCTACCCATGAAGGGGCGGGGTTTCTTTTGTAGACTTACATGAGTGCAATCGCTGTGGTCTATCCTCTGATGATCTTAGGTCAGTTATGGCGGATCCCCTCCAATCGGACGCCATTCAAACCTTTCCTTCTATGCTCTCGTGGATTGTGGGCGTTACACCGCATCACGGGTAACCCACGATCCCAACGAGCGAGATATCCTCGAGATCGCCCAGCCTGGTGTGCATCCTGGCCGTTACAGTATCCTTTGATCTTTCCTCGCCTAATGGTGGTCCTCCAGCATCGATCAGGTCGGGCCCTTCGTTCGTCCGGGTAGTCGAGTCAGGTGCATGACTTGATCAACTTCCTCCCCGACCTAGTTTCTGCTGAGGAGCCCGGGCTCCCTTGATTTCCCGCCTTGACTCAGTCTTCTACTGACGACATGGCGCGCAGACCAAATCTGGTCGATCTGGACCCAGTTAGGCCTACCGGGCGCATTGGGTCCCCCATACTGGACCAAGCCGAGTGGTCCAGCTGTACACGTATCATCATCTGGTGGGCGTGGCAGTAAACCCCTTCTACAAAAGCCCCCATTCGGTCCTTGGTCTTTAGACCAGGGGCCGAAAGCCTCCTTCGTTTGGGTTTTGCCATGCGTCCCTAGTCAGGCTTTTGGCTCGTAGATGCGACGGGCAATCATTACTGTGACGGGGGCTGCGATCCCATCACTCTTAAATACGGAGATCGGCTATCGAGGCGGTCGACCTCCTGACCATTGGATCTTCTTCCTTTCAATGCTTTGGATCATACCAATGCTCTGGCTTTGTCAATTCTGAAAAACTGGCGTCTATTCAAACCTTCAAATACCTTATTTAACGCACGAACGGGGCTCCTGTCCTTCACAGCTTCTTTCTCTTGCTCTCTCCTTCTATCGTGCCTTCTGTACCTTCGTCCATCTTCGGATAATGTTTCGTCGCGTGGATCTCTCAGTACTCACTCCGGAGGCCGGGCTTGTCGTGCTGAAAGAGATGTTCCTGTTCCTTTGCCAGTGCGAGGTCTGGTCCACTGACATCACTTCCTTGGCAGAGTCTGGGTATAATGTTATCTTCGGCAGGCAGTTGTTGGCCGGGCTATCGTTGTCACTGAGATCTTTCTCGGGGCGATTACTCTCCCACCTTCAACTCTATCCTCGTCAATTAGGTGGGAACTCTTGGAAGGTTCTCCACTGTTTCGATGTCCTTCATGCCCACGGGATCCCGGTCGACCTTGACTGGTTCTTCAATAGGTACCTCGTGAAGAGGGTGGCGCTTCAAGGGATCCAGGGGGTGTACTTCAGCAGTCCTTCGGCATCCGCTGTGTTCAATGGACTTCCCGAGTCAGACCTGTCCTGGATGGACATGCCTTTGCAACTAGACAGAGAATGGCAAGGTGAATTTGCTAGAGTACCAGGGTTCTGCTCCCTTGTGTCCGATGGACTCCCCCTTTGTTGTGCCTTCGACAAGGGGAGGAATGCCCAGCAGCGACGTGATTTCTTCGAGGCTCGAATCACAAAGCTCTTCGTGCATACGCTGGTTTATTAGATCCAGGTCTTCCAGTCCGATCCCTACATGCCAACGTCGGGAACAACGACCCTTGCTCACGCCGAGGTAATCCCTCTGGGTCTTCCTTTTGGTGGTAGCAGTCGAGCGGGAAGACTCCCTCGTGACGGTGGCAGCGAGGGTGGCAACGATGGAGACATTGGTGACGATCAAGCCATCCCCAAGGATTCGACAGGCGCTGGTGGTGGCAGCAATGGTTGCAATGATGGCAATGGTGATGGAGGAGGTTCCGAAGCTAATTCCCTGGGCCATGATGGCGGCGGCAATGAGATCAGCAGTGGGCATCAATCTTCTTCTTTTTCTTCCTTTCTTCTTCATCCACGGACTCGTGGTCTTCATTGTAATCTCTTGATGTAACCAGAATAATAAAAAATCCATAATTTCCCATGAGTTTTGTCTTCCACGAGTTTTGTGTTCCACTTTTCTCTGCAAGATCTTGGAGAATCTGCTAGGTTCTCTTTGCCAGATATGTAAGGAACCCTGGCCCCCAAGGACATGCTTCGTCCTGTCAAGGGTGGGGAGCATCCTTTCGTGGGGGACTATGAAGAGTCGACCCCGTGCACTTTATTTTGATCAACCTGCGGGGGATGCTAAGGCATCAAGCCCTTTAGCCTTTAGGTCGAATGGCCTGCGGGGGATGCTAAGGCATCGGACCCCCAGGTTTTCATCTTGTATAGCCTCAGGGGGGATGCTAAGGTATCAGGCCCCTCTGCCTTCAGGTCGAACGGCCTATAGGGTATGCTAAGGCATCAGACCCCCAAGTTTTCATCTTGCACAGCCTCAGAGGGGATGCTAAGGCATTATTCCCCTTAGCCTTCAGGTCGAACGGTCTACGGGGGATATCATGCTATGACATCAAACCCCTAGGTTTTTCATCTTGTACTACCTCAGGGAGGATGCTAAGGTATTAGGCCCCTTAGCCTTCAGGTCGAACGGCCTGCGAGGGATGCTAAGGCATCGGACCCCCAGGTTTTCATCTTGCACGACCTCAGGGGGGATGCTAAGGCATCAGGCGCCTTAGCCTTCAGGTCGAACGGCCTATAGGGGATGCTAAAGTATCAGACCCCCAGATTTTCATCTTGCACGACCTCAGGGGGATGCTAAGGCATCAGGCCCCTAAGCCTTCAGGTTGAACGATCTATGGGGGATGCTAAGACATCGGACCCCCAGGGTTTTCATCTTGCATGGCCTCAGAGGGGATGCTAAGGCATCAGGCCACTTGGCCTTCCGGTCGAACGGCCTGTCGGAGATGTTAAGGCATCGGACCCCTAGGTTTTCATCTTGCACGGCCTCAGGGGGGATATATACTAAGGCATCAGGCCCCTTAGCCTTCATGTCGAATGGCCTGGGGGGGATGCTAAGGCATCAGGCCCTTTAGCCTTCAGGTCGAACGGCCTGCTAGGGATCCTAAGGCATCGGACCCCCAGGTTTTCATCTGCATTAGATTTCTTCCGATTTCATTAGCTTTGACTTTGGCATCGCCTCAATAGCCCAATATCTTTACATCATGTCACTTTCATTTCCCGAGGAAGCATTCCATCCCAATGTGATGGCTCGATTCTTAAGCTTTGTCGTTTTCTTTGACTAACCGACTATTAATAGACCTCAGGCTGGGGTCTTTACTCATCATCATGCAATGGCCGAGCCTTTTAAGATCTTCCATCTTCTCTGGATGTGGCCGATCGTTGTCTGCTCCAGTTTTGTCAGAGGAGAGCACGTAACCGGGTCGAGCCCGGGCCTCCGCTCTGCTCATCTGTGCCGAATCAGTTGGGAGTTTGTCGGAGGTGGAGGAGCTGATGCAGGAGTAGTCCTCTTCACTAGTACTCTGCGGCAAGGAGGTGGAGGGTGCATAACTGGCCAATCTTCGCCCTTATCTTTCTCTTTTTTCGGTCGGTGTTTCGAACTTCTTTCTGCCTCCTCCTTCTGGTGCAACGAAAGACAATATTCCGCCTGCAGGGAGGGCAGGATAGGCTGCGAGTTCCTGACCCTTCTGCCTAATCGTCTTCGTGTCGAGCTGGAACCTCGGACTGGCAGGGAGCAGCCATAGGTGCTATCTGTTAGAGAGCAGTCCTTTCTCGCTTTTCGATTCTGCCTCCTCGCGGCACAGAAGAGGTCTCTTCTATGGGGGCTCTTCCGCCGAGGCGAGAAGAGTTCCTCTTTTCTTTCTCATTGGTATGGACATCCTCCTTCCCTGAGACAGCCTGGCGCGGCTGCAGTGAAGACTTCGACGATCATCAAGCTTGGAGGGAGGCCGGCATGCAAGGGTGATGTTTGCTTCACGATCACTAATGTAAAAGAGGTTTTGAGCCTCCCAATGTAATCTTCATGGGAATAACGTACCTTGCCCTTGTGCTGTATCTTTGAATAAATATATCTTTTTTGAGTATATCCTGCGCAATCTTTCTAGGTTGTCTAGACTAGTTCTTTATTGCTCCCTCACTGAGCTAAGGCTCAGGGTTCACGTTCATCTTCATCAGGTCACAGCATCAATGAGGAACTGTCGTTCAAGCTCACCATGCCATGATCGCTTCATCAGGTACCAGGTTAAGGTCTGGGTTTCCATCATCCATCAAGTCTATCACCGATGAGGAATCGTAGTTCAGACTCATCATGCCTCGACTGTTTGGTACTGAGCTAAGGCTCGGGTTTGCCATCATTCATCAGGTCTATCACCGGTGAGGAGCCGCAGCTCAGACTCACCATGCCTCGACCTTTCTATCTTCTTTACCAGCCTATCACCGATGAGGAGCCGCTACTCAGACTCATCATGCCTCGACAGTTTTGTCTATCACCGGTGAGGAGCCGCAACTCAACACTCACCATGCCTCGACTTTTCCGTCAGGTACCAAGCTAAGGCTTTGGATTTTTCATCATTCATCAGGCCTATCACTGGTGAGGAGCCGCAACTCAGACTCACCTTGCCTTAACCATTTTATATGTTGCCAAATTGCATTAATCTCGGTCTTACAACAGGCCGCCCACTAACGGGTGGCCTGACCTATAGCTTCAGAAGAAGGATTTCGATTGCTGACGAACCAGTTGAACTCCAATTCTTACGCACTAAAGGGTTTCCGGACAATGACCTGACCTCCAATACTAAGAAAGTGTTCGTAGTTTCTCTCTCTGCGTAGAGCGACTAACCTCCTTACATAGAATGGTGGATTTGCCACGCGGCGAGCGATGACCCGACCTAAGTCCTAACTAAATCAAGGGCATAGGTGTTTTTCTTTCATGAGACAGAAAAGAGAAAGGTGGCTTTATCTGAAATTCTCTTTTTATTTTAGCAATGGCACTTCTTCAAATTATTTGCATTCCAAGGGTGGAGCAGATAGTGACCTTTCGCCATTTTCAGGTGGTATGCACCTCCGGGAACAGTCAGGTCGACAATATACGGCCCCTCTCATCTCGCTTCGAGTTTCCCAAGCGCTGGATTCTTCATATTGGGGGTCATTTGTCGCCAAACGAAATCGCCTTTCTGGAAGACTCTGATCTTCACCTTCTTCTTATAGGACCGCTTGAGTTGTTGGACGTAGTTAGCCAGATTCGCTGCAGCTTGGTCTCTTTTCGCGTCTAGTAGGTCCAGGCTGCTCGCCATCCATTCGTCGTTCATCCCCATGTTGACGGCTCTTGATCTGGCCGTCGAGTAGATCGCCACCGTTGGAATTGCTGCTTATGCACCGAAGGCGAGGCAGAAGGGCGACTCTCGAGTGGGTCTCCTTGGTGTCGTTCTGTAGGCCTAGAGTACGTCGTTCAAGGCCTTATCCCAGAGTCCCTTTCTCCCGTCCAACATCTTCTTCAAGTTGGCGATGATAATCTTGTTAGTGGCATCCGCCTGACCGTTCGCCTGAGGGTAGTAGGGTGAGGAGAATTGGATCTCTATACCGTAATGTTTGTAGTAGTCTTTTACTCGGACGAAGCTGAACTGAGGCCCGTTGTTTGCGATCAGGGTCTTCGGTACCCCGAACCAGGTGATGACGTTGTTCCACAAGAAGTGTTCTATGTTGACATCTTTGACCGTCACCAAAGGGACGACCTCCACCCAATTCGTGAAGTAGTTCATTGCCAATAGCAAGAACCTCTTCTTGTTAGGAGTGGCTGGTAGAGGCCCTACTATGTCCAGCCCCCATTTACTGGAAGGGCCAAGGAATATAGTGGCTTAAGAGCTCCCCGACGGGCTGATGGATGAGTGGCCCGTGCTTTAGGCACTGCTGACATTTTTTACTGAAGCTGATGGCGTCAGCCTCAAGAGTCAGCCAGTAGTATCCGCTCGATTGACTTTGTGCGCCAGTAGTTTACCTCTAGTGTGGTTGCCGCACTCTCCTTCATGTATCATTGACAGAATCTCGAGGGCCACTTCCGGTCCCATGCATCTCAGAAGGGGCCTTGGCTCGACCTTCGGTAGAGTACCCCCGAGGTTAGCTGGAACTTCTGGGACCTCCACTTCACCTTTTGTGCCTCGAGGTGGTCCATCAGGAGTTGTCCTGCGGTGAGGTAGTCTCGGATAGGGCTGGTCCAGTCAGGGGGCGATGCCTGGTCAAGCCCCGGAACTGGCAGCCCCACTGGTGCCACATCTATTATCGCTACGCCGAGCTCAGTGGAAGGGCTCGGCTTGACCTCTACCATGAGGTAATATGGCTCCATCTCGCCGAGAGTTGATGTAGCATTCGCCAAGGCATCGGCGAGTTTGTTTTCTGATCGAGGGAGGTAAGTGATGGTTACCTTTGCAAACTTTTCAAGCTTCTTCTTCACCAGCAGCAAGTAGGCCGTCATGCGAGGCTCGTGGGTGCCATGGATACCATTGAGCTGGTTCACCACGATCTGGGAATCGCTGAACAGTGATAGCTCACTAACTCCCATGTCGTCCGCTACCTCGATTCCAGTAATCAAGCCTTCATACTCAGCCTAGTTGTTGGTAGCCAGAAAATCCAGGTGTGTCGACTTACGAATCATGACATTCTCTGGGGAGAGAATCACAACTCCGATCCCCGCGCCTAGGTTTTTTGCAAAGCCATCGATGAAGATTCTGCATTAGCCGGACGAGGCCCATTCGTTGGGCCCTATACTGGCTTCTTCTGCTCGCCAGGATTCTTCTTCATATGTCATCTCCTGAGCATCCTACTCTATGGGGAAGTCGCTCAAGAAATCAGTCAAGACTTGGCCTTTGATGGCCACCCGAGGCTCGTACCGGATGCAGTACAGTAGCAGCTCGGTTGCCTATTTCCCTAGCCTGTCGGCTCAGCCGGCTTCTTTCAAAGCTTACTTCAATGGGTACTTTGTTATCACCCAGAATGGGTAAGAGATGAAATATGGATGAAGCTTCCTCATAGCGTGGACCAAGGCATTGTCCACTTTTTCTATCCTAATATAATGGGTTTTCACGTCATTCATCGTACGACTGATGTAGTAGACGGGCTTCTCAACCTGGGTGTCGACTCGAACTATTACTGCACTGATAGCCACTGCTGTCAACGCCAGGTACAATCTGAGCTCCTCCCCTAGCCTGGGTTGCGACAGGACTGGGGGCTTACTCAGGATCGATTTTATCTTGTGAAACGCTGCTTCCTTCTCGTCATCCCAGTTGTAGATCGACCCTTTACGCAGGGAGTTAAATAGCGGTTTGCAGATATCGAAGAGTTTGGAAATGAAGCGCCTTAACGCCACGACCTGCTCGTGAACGATTGGATCTCTGTTATCGTTCAGGGGGGGGCATGGCTAGTAAGGCCTTGATCTGGTTCGGGTTTGCTTCTATCCCCCGGTACATCACCAGGAATCCCAGGAACTTCCCCGAGGAGACTCCAAACGCACATTTTGCTGGGTTGAGCTTCAAGTTGAAGCTTCGAATTAAGGATCATGAATACCTCTGCAAGGTCTCCGAGGTGGCCTAGCTTGGTATGACTTTAAGCACAATTGGTTATATCCTAAGTACCATCCATGAATGACAGCATTTATGCCCCTACCATAGAGTCGATTGGCTCGCTGATTCAGGGAAGCAGAAAGGAATCTTTGGGGCAGGCTTCATTCAGGTTCGTGAAGTTGACGCAGACCCGCACCTTCCCATTATTATTCACCACTGCGATGATATTGGTGAACCAATCCGGGTATTCAACCTCCCGAATGAAGCCAGATTCAAGCAACTTGTCGACCTCCTTATTCACGGCTTCTTTCTTGCGATCGGAGATGTGCCACTTCTTCTGCTCGACAGGGATGGCTCCTGTTTGGATATTCAATCGATGGCATGCAGCCTCTGGGCTGACCCCTGTCATGCTGGAGTGGCTCTAGGCAAACATATCATGGTTCATCGGGAGAAATTACAGCAAAGATGCTTCTTCGTCAGGGGACAGGGCGCTCCCCACATAGGTTCGTTGCGGGGGGTTCCCTGTTCCCAGCTCGACTTCGCAGAGCGGCTCAATCGATAGTGACCCCGTCCATTCATCCATAAACTCTTGCACAAGGGCGAGGTTGTCCTATGGTTGCTAACCCTTTCGGTAGCATGGCTCTATAGAAGATCCACTAGTACGCATGGCCTCCATCAGTGCGCTGGCTGCCGCGTACTGATCTCCCCTGATGTGGAGCACCTTCCCTCCGGCATAGAACTTCATACATTGGTGTTTGGTTGAGGTGACAACATCTATCTCGTGTAGCCATGGTTGACCCATGACTACATCGTAAGGCGATTCGGCCTCTACCATGAGGAATCGGACCTGCCGGGCCGCAGGTCCAGCGACCACTGTCAGGGTGATCTCCCCCACAACCTTCACGGTTTCTCCTGCGAAGCCGTATAGCACTATGCTCGAAGGCTCCAACTGCTCGCGGGTGAAGCCTAGCTGGTGGAAAGCCCGGAGATAAATTACCTCCATGGAGCTTCCCTTGTCTACCAAGCATCGGTGGATATTCCAGCCTCCGATCATCAACTGAATCATCAAGGGTCATTGTGCGGGAGACTCACCCCCTGGAGGTCGTTCTTATTGACAGTGAGGCCCTCTAGGTCATCCAGCATTCCGTCCTCCTGGGGGTTGTGTATGACGTTATTCACAGTCTAGATCCGGAGGACCTCCTTTGCTCTTTTCTGCATGGAGTTCACGGAGGGGGCTGGCCCTGGCCTGCATCCGTGAATCATGTTCAACTGAGGCGCTGCACATGGGTCCAGCCGCTTGGGTGGTGGTGGAGCCCCCGTCGCGGCTCCTTCGGCACGTGGAGGAGGAGGAGGTAGGAGCTCTACCACATACAGCTCGTTCGACGAAGTCGGTCAGCGCTATGAACTCCTTGAGGTGCCCCCTCTCGATGAGGTCCTCCAGCTTGTGTATCAGGACTCGACAACAGGCGCGTGTCGTGACCCCGAACCTAGTGGTACTCGCATCACTTATTCAGCTCCCGTCCCCCAGTTATTCATCTGGAGGGTGCATGAGGACAATAAACTTTATGTTCCTCCCATCCATCGATCCCGAGCACTCCGGAAACTTGCGCTTGGCACCTTGGCTCGTTGACTCATCGCGGTATGTCGTCATCTTGATCTCGTGATGTTAAGGCATAGGGGGATTTATTGCCTGAGCGCCTTTCTCCGTGCGGATATATCATTCTGCCCGGTTGTATAGTTCTCTTGTGCTCATGGCGGGCTTCTTAACGAGTGAGCTCCGGAAAGAGTGGCCAGCCCTCAGCCCGCTCCAGAACGCCATGGAAACTATAGTACCCTGGCCCGTTATGTCATCGATAGCCAGGACCTCCGTCTTGAACCAAAGGGTGAAGTCCTTCAGGGATTCAAGTGACGTCATCCGAAGGCTAAATAGGGAATCTATTCCCTTGGGCTGCCTTCGGTTACAACCGTACTGGTCCAAAAACTGGCGGGCCAGATCGGTGTAGTTGTCGATGCTGCCGACGGGCAACCGGGAGTACCATTCCAGCACGGGCCCCCTAAGGCTCCGTTGGAACATCTGACACAACTCGTCCAACGAGTCGTACGGATTCATCTGATTCTCATACTCGAGGAGGTAAGTACAAGGATCGCCCGATCCGTCGAATCTTTTGAATCGGGGAGCTCGCCAGTCGTAAGGGAATTGGGTAGCCAGCACCCTTGCTGTGAGGGGGCTCTCCACTACCCCTTTGATGGCATTATGTGCCATCAAGTCCACCCGGTTCCCAAGGCGCTGGGCTACCAGGTTGACTATGTCATCCTGGCGCATTTGAGATCGCTCCTCCGAGGGCGACGCCCACGTTGTGCGGTAGAGGGTGCGAGTAGGGGTCGCTGGGCGATGGGACAGCCTTGGTTCTTTCTCTCTCCACGTTGGAGACGTCGAGACTCTGCATTGGTTAACGTTGATCCTTTGGAGGGAGCCGGGACGGCGCAGCCACCCGAGACCAGAACGAATTGTCGTTCTGCCGTAGTGGCTGGCTAAGGACCGAGGCGGTCCCAGACGTTGGAGCATGAATCTACGAGTTTGGCCACTCCAACGTTCGGCTCAGGGGCTAGACGAGCGGTGTTGTTCATTCGACCTGCTAAGCCCCTTAACAGGTTCTCGATGACGTTGTTGTTCTGGACATCCGGCTGAAGCCCCAAATGACTCCTTTCTGGCGCATGGTGTCGCCAAGACGTCCTCTCCTGGGATCGCCTCTTGGCCGGGGTCCTGGATCGACCTCGGGACTCTACGCGGGGAGTCCTTAGGTCTTCCCGCTAGCTGGTGCGGTTCTTCACCGTCATGACATCCATCTTCCTGAAGAGTTCCTCTTGGTTGGCCAAGATGACTTCCAATAACCGCTGCGGGGGAAGTGAAAAGGGAGGTTCTCGCTTCTCCGCACTGGAGGGATTCTGTCCATCCGGGGCTGTGTCCGAGGACGATCATGGGGCGAGCGATTTCTCCTTGCCTTGGCGAGTCGTCACCATGGCAAAACTTCGATGGTCGTGGGTGAGGATCCCACAGACGGTGCCAGAGAATATGGGGAGGAAAATATGGATCCTCCTTAGTACACCCGATCGTCAGGTGGAGCTTCGACTCCGCCGCCTTCCCGCTAGAACCTGGAAAAAGATTGAGGCTCACCTCCGAGCCAATACCCCTCCGACGCTCAAGTTAGGGAAGGGAATCACTATCGAATATCCTCCAAGATTTGGGAGCGAGAAATTACTTCTCTAGGGTTTGAATTGTTTACCTGCCCATGAAGGGGCGGGGTTTCTTTTGTAGACTTATGTGAGTGCAATCGCTGCGGTCTATCCTCCGATGATCTCGGGTTAGTTATGACGGATCCCCTCCAATCGGACGCCATTCAAACCTTTTCCTTCTATACTCCCGTGGATTGTGAGTGTTACACCTCATCATGGGTAACCTATGATCCCAATGGGCAATATATCCTTGAGATCGCTCAGCCTGGCATACATCCCGACCGTTACAGTATCATTCGATCTTTCCTCGCCTAATGGCAGTCCTCCGACACTGATTAGGTCGGGCCCTTCGTTCATCCGGGTAGTCGAGTCAGGTGCACGACCTGATCAACTTCCTCCCCGACCTGGTTTCTGCTGAGGAGCCTAGGCTCCCTTGATTTCCCGTCTTGACTCAATCTTCTGCTGACGGCGCGGCACACAGGCCGGGTCTGGTCGATCTAGAACCAGTTAGGCATACTGGGCCTATTGGGTCCCCATGTTGGACCAAGCTGGGTGGTCCAGCTGTACACGTGTCATCATCTGGTGGGTGTGGCAGGAAATTCCCCTTCTACAGTAGGGTGACCAAGGTGGCGACAAGGAAGGTGAGGATTATCACATGTTTTCAGTAGAGCGCGACGACGACGATGGCGATATCAGTAGCAATGTCAATGGCGTGGCGGAGGTTTTTTGGGTTGTTGGGCTTCAAATGGCCAAAGGTGGAGATTGTTGGGTTTGGCCCTACGAAGCCCGCACCCGAGTGCCAGGCCTAGACCCGAGCCTAAAGGTCCTAGACCTGAGGCCGGACCCAGGTTCGCCTGGGTGTCAAATATGATAGAAGGGTGTGTGTGTGTGTGTGTGTGTGGGGGGGGGGGGGGGGGGGGGATTCACAGTTCGCCCAGCTAGGCACCCAAAATTTCTTGCACGTGGGTTCGAGTTGGACTGCGGGTTAAGTCAAAATTTGGCCAATTTTTTGGGTGTTTCTAGGTCTCCCATGGGCACACATTTGCTACCGTATATTTAAAGATAAGGGTAGCTCTAGGGTTTGGATCTAAGATCGTGGAAAACCCTTGAGATTGACGACGATGGCTATATGGAGATCAAGATCGTCTACAAGAAGGATAGTTCGCCAAAGGAAAAAAAAAAGGAGCCAGAGGGCCGGGAGGCCGGCGCAGCACTCCCTCCTAGGCTTTGGGAGGCTCAAGGCGATGGTGATCCGTGTGGAGTGTGTGTGGCTTCTTGGTAGAAGGTTGAGAGAGCGAAGAGAAGGACGAGGAGAGAAGAGAAGCTCGTTCTAGGGTTAGCCGCAAGGAGAGAAGAGAGAGGAAGGAAGAAAGAAAGCTAGAGAGAAAGAGATTAAAGAGGAGGAGGAGGGAGAAAAAACGAGGATGCAGATACGGTGTATGAATCATCATCTAGGTACTTCAGCAGGTCTTTCTCGGCTTCAACTTCGAGCATTTTCATCTCTTGCTGCCGCAAAATACCTTGTTTTGATTTGATGGACCTCGCTGGATGGCTGTCCCCGGCCATGACATTGTCGGCCTCTTGATCAATCTCGGCTGCATCAGCACTACGTACAGATCCTCTACGAATTAGCGATGTACAGTGGAGATCGATGTACGTACGCACGTACGGATTATACACTTTGCAACTCTGCTGCGTTTCTCTCACTGTGAATCAATCGTTATTCCCACCCCGTCCGTCTCCATGGCCACGTACCATTGCCGTCCGGCTGTCGGCCTTAATTTCAGCTTCCTCCCTGCTGCTGGGTGTCGAGTCCCGCCGCTTTCCCTGCCGGCGGTGGCACCCCCGCTTCCGCCTCGAACCGCCGCACTACAAGCACCGACACCATCCCGTCCGACGACGCGAGCATGTCCCCTATCGGGCCGAGCTCCGGGCACTCGCTCCAGTCGTTCAGACCCGCCGTCAGCGGGCACTCCTCCCCCCGCCCCCGCCCCACTATGTACAGGTCGTGGATGCTGTCCATGGACCGGATGGCCGCCACCGCCTCCTCGCCGTTACTGGCCGCCCGCTCAACGTACACCACCGACTCGTCGCCCGCTTTCTGCTGCCGGAACTCGCCCATACACTCCTCGTCCAGCCGCTGCTCCTGGTCACGGAAGTCGGGCGACAGGGTCACGACCCGCTCCTCCTTGGGGGAGCCATGAAGGGCGGGGACGAGGCGGAGCACGGTGAGGCCGATCCCCGGGTGCTCCGCCATGCGGGACGCGTACGCGAGCGCCTCGCGGTCGTCGGGGCCTCCGAGGAACACGAGCGCCACGTGGTGGGCGGTGTGCTGCCCGGTGGCGAACCGGACGGCGCCGCCCAGGCCACGATCGACCAGGATGCCGACGGAGCAGGGGGCGGCGTTGAGCACGTTCTGGTTGAGGGTTCGGATGGCGGGGTTGGTCATCTCCATGCCGCCGTCGACGGTCTGCTTCTTGTGGAATGGGAGGATGATGAGGGCGACGTGATTGCCGTCGGCGACGCCGCAGATGTCGTGGTACATGGTGGGGTAGGGGGAGACGGCGGTGAGGCACTGGACGGAGACGCCGGCTGTGTGCTGTTCGTAGGTCTCGAAGGGTTGCAGGATGTTGTCGGAGCTGGCGCGGGGGGAGGCACCGGAGGGGCGGCTGGAGAGGCCGGCACTTGACTTGCAGTTGCCGGTGTTGTGGATGATGAGCATGGCGGAGGAGCGGTCGGTGAGCTCGATGAGGTGGAGGGCGTGGAGGAGGATGGGGGCGCGCTTAGTTGGGTTGGAGGACTCGACTAGGCTGATCATGGTCTGGACGTTGCGGGTGCAGTGGACGCATACCAGCATCCTGAACCCTGCGTCCGGCTTGGCCCACTGGACCGTCCGCCGCTGGTACGGTGTCAGCCGCCGCCCTCCCGGCTTCACCACCAGTGTCAGCAGCGGGTTCAGCACCACGGCCACCGTAATCGACATGAAGACCAGAATCGTGAAGGCAGGCTGGTTCAATATCTGCAGCATCAGCATCACTTTTTAGAAAGGGAAATTTAAGGTTTTTTTACAAATCGATCCCTATAGTCTTCTCTATTTACATTAAAATCCCTATAAAGTTTATATTTACATATAAACTCCTTAAATCATCCAACATTAACATATCGACCCATTCAGTTAGTTGGCATCCAAAATGAAAAAATATTTCCGAAATATTCCTTCATTCGATTGTTATTTTATTAATCCAAAGAAAAAATAATCGATTTATCCATATGATTTTAATTACTTAAACTAACATATACATAATGAACATGGATTTAATCCAAAACAAACATAGACATAACCCGAATCTAACTTGGACCTAATCAACATAATTCTCACATTAGAGGGTTAGTTACAAAGTCTAGGTAAAGTACTAAGGATGAAATCAAAAATATTCTCTCGTTTTGGATGTCAGGATGTCAGCTAACTGCAGGAGGCAATATGTAATGTCTGAATGAATTGAGGGGTTTATATATAAATATTATTTTAATAGAAGTTTGTATGTAAATAGATAAGATTGTACGGGTTGATCTGTAAAAAACCCAAAATTTAAAAGGTTCAAGCCATATTCAACTCATAGTTAGCCATTGCCAATTAACCCCCAAACCAAGGATGGCCGGGTTTGGTTTTGGGGTGGTTTTCTCAACCCGAGGTTGGGTTAGGATTGACATTTTGAAATTTTGGGTTGGACTAGAGTTCAACGCAACCCGATCTAACCCGACCTGAGTTGTAGCCCTAATTGGTCAACATTTGTACAGTTGGGATTGTTTTGAGCCACTTGATGAAGTGGAATGGTTTGGAGGACCAACAACCATCAACAAACCAATCTTGGGACTTCAGCACCTTTACTATTACACTGTGGCAAATATGAAAGGCTAGGTGCAATTTGATATTCAATAATGTATCCTAGCACCCCCCATTATAACCATACATATTTGAAGTGAATTTTATTTTTATTCTTTTTATATATATTATTTTATTTTATTAGAAGAATGAATAGTTCTGATTATCTAGAATCTCATCACCTAGTTGATCTAGAGGAACTGTATTTTCATTCTTCATTAATTAAACATGTACTTTTTTATTTAGTAATTTTGGTAGGATTCCATTACAAATTCAAGGAATTATAATAAAATAGATTTTAAGATTTCTATATTTTTTTAGTGTGTTGTCCTTAATAAAGTGTAAAAGGGAAAATGCGGTTGCATCTTATGGTCAATTCCACTACTTCTCCCCACTGAGAGATCATATATATGTTATATCATGGAACTTTTATCTCTTACCTTGTCGCGAGTTATTCTCTTATCGTAGCGGCAAGTTTATCAAGTGACATCTGCAGCTAATTATCTAAGTGTTGGTTTCGAACTCTTGTCTATTTGATGGGAAGATCATTTTCCCAAATTAAAAAAGGATAAATTACAATTTGCCTATGTGAAGTTTAGTCCAAAGTCACTTTGCCCTCTTGGAGTATTTATTGGGGGCGCATAGCAATCAATCCTTTTTAACAGTTTCATTTTAGGATAGGTCCCAACAAATTTAACTTGTTAGTTCAAATCCATATATATTTTAGCATATTAATTATAACTACTCAATTGATTATTAAAAGACTAAAAGGATCAGGGCAAGTTACCAATTTATCAAGATTGTCATTGCCAATAGAACCGCCCTCGATTCTTACGATAAATCCAATTTTGAAACCGATAGTGGCATCACGATATAGCTGCTACAATGATGTCACTATAGCTGCTATAGTGATTACATCGTGACTACTAAAGACACTTTGCTACATTGAAATCATTGCAGCAATAATACTTAATTTTATAATAATGATACTAAATTTTTTACTTTGAAATCAATGTAGCGTTGAATATCATTTCATATAATTGAGTGATTTCACTGTAGTACTTCAATGATTTCACTATAGCAGCTACATTTATTTAAAATTATACTTAATTATATGAAAATGGTACTCCATTCTCTACAATGAAATCACTATAGCATAGGGTATCATTTTTATATAATTGAATATCATTTTAAATTGTACTTAGCTTATACAAAAAGGTACCTAAAATTTGTACGGTGATTTTGAATGGTACTCAAATATACAAAATAATACTTAATTAAATTAAATATTAATTGTATATAATTGAGTATCATTGCTACAGTGATTTCACTGTATGGGAGTTTTTTAGTAGTCACGGTGAAAACCACTATAGTAGCTACAATGATTTTAAATGGTACTCAAATATATAAAATAATATTCAATTAAATTGAGTATTATTTGCATATATTTGAGCATCATTGCTTCATTGATTTCATTGTAGGAAAGACTTTATAGCAGCCACGACGAAAAATCACTGTAGCAACTTATGCCACTATTTTCATTAAAAAAAAATCCTATATCATATATATAGTTAATTAATGTGGGAGGATCCCATAATTATTTTTGTTATTTAAAAAATACACGTCATCCAAAACGGTTGGCAAATGATTTATTCTGGCAAAAATCACGAGAGATGACCATCTTTAAAACTACTTTGATTCCATGGACCTACGCTTAGCTGAAACTACTAGCTATCTTGCACCTTATCTTGATGCTATATATTGAACTTAGACGTAATTTATCCTTTGTTTTTTGTTTCAAATCGATCCCTAAAGTTTTAAATGTTAGCACAATTCCCTCTTTTATCAAGTCCTAAATTTCCTCTTTTAGTAACTTCTATCTAATTAAAACTTAAATTAAGGGGTAATGTGGTGATTGCTCAGGAGTTCCTTAATACAATTAATGCAAACATATTACTGGTGCTATGGGCCTTATGGCTCTCAAACTTGATATAGCCAAAGCCTATGATCGGGTTTAATGGTGATTCTTAATTCAAGTTCTCAAAAGCTTAATTTGGGTTTACTTACACCTAGGGCTGGTAATTTCGGACCCGACACGGCAGACCCGACACAAAGTTAGCGGGTTTGGGTCAGGGCTAAACAGGTTCGGGTTGTAAACGGGTCGACACAATAGACCCGTTTAATAAACGGGTCGGGTTCGGGTTTATGGTCTGGACACGGTAGACCGGGAAGACCCGTTTAATATTCAACGGGTCGTGTCGGGTCGGGTCTACCCGCAATCCGATACTTGTATATATAGTACCAGCAGGTCTATCGGGTCAGGTCGAGTCGAGTCGGATTGGGTCGGATCGGGTCAACTGAAAAGACCCGTGTGGTTCGCGTCTTATCAGGTTTACCCATTTATTAGCGGGTCAGGTATGGGTTTAGATCTAGACACGATTAGTTAAACGGGTCGGGTCCGGGTCTACGGGTTTTGGACACGACCCGAAATTAGACACGACACAAACCGTTGACACCCCTACTTATACCTTCTACGATTGGTTTTTTAGCTGTGTTTCTACTACTATGTACTTATTCAGTTCTGGTTATTAGATTTAGTGTACGTGTGTTAGTATTCTATTAGTACCACCTCGGTTATGGTAATGTAAAGGTGTGCGTTCTCTCTCTATATAAGGAGAGGTAGTCTTATGTAATGACATTGAGATTAAAGAGATAATACAAGGGGTTTTTCTCCCCAAACCTATTCTCTCTCCCTCTCTCTTCGTAACATGGTATCAGAGCCAACCCTCTTGGCCTAGGGTTTTGACGCTCTACTCTCAGGCCTGGTCTCCTCGGTCGTCGTCGACGTACGACATCGAGGAGGCCGGGAACAGTAAAATTTAATTTTTCCTTCTCCTCCTCCCCTGTGCACACTCGTGTCCGATTCCGGCCATACGCCCGCGTCCTATCTCCCCGCCTTTGTGCAATCTCTTCAACCTACACGCTCTGAGTCCTAATCGTGAGATCGCGAGCCTTCTCTGCCTGCCACCGAGATCTCGCAACCCGCTACGGCCATCTCCCTCGTCGGACCTATCATGCCATGTCGTGCGATCCCTCCTGGAGCCGTCAAGGTCTCCGTCGAGCCCTCGGACACCTATGAACCCCTGCAAAGCCCTCCTGGAGCCGTCACAGGTCTCCGTCAACGTCATTTCAATACAAATGTTCATAGATCTCTTCGCGGCACGCTTTCTAGAATGTTGGGTGTCCGTATTATGAAGAATGATGAATTTTATCTAGGAAGTGTCCTCTTCATTGGTCGCTAAAAAAAAAAAAGGACTTTTACTTTTGTCGAACATAAGATGAAGAACAAGCTTAGAGGATGTAAATCCAAGGTTCTCTCCCATGCAGGAAGGACAACTCATATCAAATACTATAATCTCTTTACTTTGAGGCCGCGCGCGACTCTTCTACCCAAGGTTTGAACGGTTGCCATGAATGCTATCATGGCTTCTGGTGGGTCATACTAAGAAGGGCAGACATCTATACTTCAAGGCTTGGCATCACTTCAATCTTCCCAAAGATATGGGGGGCTTGGGCATTAGAGACTTTGCTAGCAGCATGAATAAGGCCTTTCTCATGAAACTTATCAGGTCCAAGCTAACTATTGCCTTATGATTAAGGCGGTTAAAGGTGATAAATTGACACGTGATATCTCGCCCCTCGATAAGTGGGCGTGCCCATCGTAAGGCTTTCTTAAACTTAATGTAGATGCAACAGTAGGTCGTGATGGCCTAGCTAGCCTTCAGGCTTAGTGACTAGAAATGACCATGGAGATATCATACGTTGCGAAGGGAAAGTTGTTGCCCTCTGCTCCCCCCATAAAGGCAGAGACACTGGCTATGAAAAAAGGGATCCTCCTTCTTATTGGTTCTAAAGCAAACCTGGTAGTACTGGAAGGTGGCAACCTCAGAGTAACTACACTCCTATTGAAGGAGGCCTCCACCCTCCATGGTGTGCAGAAGATTTATGAAGCTAGTTTTTTCCTTGCTGTTAAGTTCAGCATGTGCTGCTCGAAGCTAACCAATTAGCACATCAATTAGCAGCCATTACTTTAGAATCGCACGTAGTTTTTCACCCGAGTTCCATTTATGAAGATTTAGCTAACTTAGTTGCTTAGGATTTGATTCCTAAAGTATCTAAAGAAGAGTCTTCTTCTAGTCTTTCTAATCTGGATGATCAGGTTTGTGAGGATTTTATTGTGGGTCTAGGGGCACCATGAATAGATCCCCCATGGTTGCTGTAAAAAAAATGGGTTAATGTGTGATACGTCCCCAGCAACAGATCCCTGGTACAAAAATGACCCGTAAGAGATCCGGATAACATAAGGTCCTTGATCTTTTACAAAAACCCAAAAATGCTCTTACTGTACTCCTTCTCCCATCTCTCTCGAGCACGACTAGATGGCGAAGGTGGGAGCGAGCAACAGAGGTGGCAGCGGGCGCGAGCGCGACCTCAAGTCGTTGGTGCTTGTCGAGCAACGATGAGCAGTAGAGACAAGAAGGTACGGCATTTAGATGAGTCCAATTTATATCCCAGGTCTAGGGTTCATCTCATGTGTTGCGATCACGGTGGAGATGACCACCGACAAGACCGAGCAAAGGAATAAACACAAGCAAAACACCCGAGAAATTCCGGCAATGACCGATCGATGGATTTACTAGTATGGAAAAAAACCCTAGTACAAGTACACTTGTTTCTAACCAATCCCTCATACACCCATAAAGAGATACCCCCCAAAGAGAATAGATCCTGCAACCCTACACCCCGAAGATAAAACGAAACCCTTATCGAAATCCTCTGGTCTCTAATGATTTCCTCTCCCTTGCTCTTGATGACGGCTACTTTCTAAACCCTAATCTGGGATGCTCTTGTGCCTCCATGATACCTTAGGTTCGTCCTAGGACTATCTTTTTATAGGCATACTTCGTATCCGACTTGAAGAAAGAATCCCATAAGAAAACGTGGGCCAAACTGTATCACCAGCGTACTGTCATACCAAGTCGTACGCACTATCAATCCCGTTTTCTTGCCTAACTTTTCTGTCGATGCCAGTCATGCGCACGACCTTCCTGGCCCACTCATTCACTCCTTGTGCTCTTTCATTTGCCGTTCCTTCGTGCGTGAACCTTAAAGTTGTATACGGTTTCTTTGGAGCCACATCTTCAACAATCTCTGCATTTGCTTCATAACAAGATATGAGCACCTCCTCAAATCATGAACATCTCTTTAAACCATGAATCCATCTCCTAATCGCCATCGCTGCCTTTGCCCCCAGGAGCTGAATCACCAAACTTTGTGATTGCCTAAGTCGTTAGACTTGGCCCACCTCCTGATCATCCTTGTCCCTGAGCGTGCTCTACCTACACCATAGTTTTTTATCGAACACCGTGCATATATCGCTACTCTCCCGACTACCATCATGATCATGGAAGATCCTTCAATTGCCCGTCGATGACTCCGCTGTAAACCATGACCCTTGATTAGCTCTGCAATGATGCACATGCCATCACTCCCAAGCTGTTGCATGTCGATCACAGCTTGAACATATTCTGCACCTTGTTGCACCATAAGTATGCACGTGGCTGAGTCTGCCACTACCATGACTGTTGTCGCCATTTTTTCATCGTCTGTCGACAGACACCGTACCCTGCTTGACTGTAGGAGTGCCTACGGCCATCGCACCCATCAGTGCCTACATCACCCATTGGTGATCTGCAACAGTACCCGTCAGCACCTCTACCACTTATTGGTAACCCACATCAGTACGCTCGTCGATGGCTGAACATGATGCCATCAGTGACTCTCATGCTATCGAGGTGATCCTCCTCGATCCAGGTACATGCACATACTGTGACATCATGACTTGTTATTGCGATCAGTCGACCCAAGAAGTAGGTACCTAGATCGCATCCTGCTCCCAGCCAACGCCTTCGGTGTCTGAAACCTCCATGAGAAAGGTGGTACTTGACTACAACCTCGATCTCTCAAAGACTCCTCCGATGACCCGAACAACTAGGAGAGCACTAGACCATGCCTCTCCCCGCCGTGCCCTTTGCCTAGGGCACCGATCGTCGTAGCAACGAGCCTACCGGGGCGGAGGTAATATTGCCATTAGTTTTTAGCGAATTAAACAAACATACTTTACCGGTGTAGTAAGTAGCTACAAGCTAAAGTCGAGAGGATATAGTTAGGTTTGGCTCTATTACGATAATTAAAGATGTACTGTTGCAGTTAAAATCGCTACTACCATCCTTTCTCACATGCTTAGGCATGAAAGGTGTGTATCTAGCTCTTTGGGATAAGACTTTTTTGCTTTGGTGTTTAGGGTTTGGGTGCATAACTAGCTAACACATACATTACTTAGTTTGATCTGTTCGATCTTTTTTATCGTTTTAGTACTTACATGCATATTTATTTCAAATTAATATTAAGGATATATGGGCATCTATTTTAGACAAAAAAATGACCACATGGGCACGTTAGACTTCAATATTTTTTTCGCTCGAAACAAAGGTCGAGGCCCTACACTTAGTGTGTGATTAGTATACTAGTCGTGCGCAGGAGTTTGCCTTAGTCGTTTTGGTGGAAATTAAATGTGTCTGCCTTACTAAAGTCATGCACAAGACTTTCACATGTCGTACACACAATCCTAGTTGGCCACACACTATTTGATATCCACCTTAGCTCCACATGAGACAGTCTTTTGGTACGTCGATATATGATCGGTTGTGCGCAATACTTGACTTAGAATATTCTGGAATTATTAAGTCGGTCGACCATGCCAATCTATTTATGCCACATGTTGGTCATGCACACGATTGTAGGGTCGTGTCCACGACTTGGCTGAGATAGACCCTTATAGATAAGAGCTTCTTATTTGGTCTTAGTCATCCACCTAAGAGCTCCCTTGAGCTATAAATAGCCCACCCCTATACCCTTTATCTATTAATGAGTCTTTTCATTTAGGAGAAGAATTAGAATAGAGTTTTAAGGTTTTAGTAAGTTTATCCTTGAACTCCATCTTCTCCCTTCTTCCCCTTCTCCTCTTATCTTTAATCTTCTATCCTAATTCAAAACTATGAAGGTTGGACTCACTACTTGTATGGTCACTTAAGAGTCTTTTAACTCCTTGTGATCATACAAGTAAAAGAGGTCAAAATTAGTGAAGGATTTAGAGTGTCATCCAACATCTAGATTTTGATATAGTCTTTGGGGGTTTTTTGTAGCTTGAATCTTTGAATTATACTAGTTTTAGAAGCATGTATATAAGGTCTTGAAAGAGATCAAGGTCACATTCTACATTAGTTACTTCTTAGATCCAAGTACTCTTTTCTTCTCATTTTGTTTCTTCCCACTTTACTTTGCACATACTGTGTGCTCCTACCGCCATGTGGAAGGTTATTGCGAGAGCACTCTGTGACGCCATTCATGTCGAGCACCCTTAGCAACAACGCTCGCTTTGGGAGGCCTCTTTGGGGAGAAGGATAAACAAAGAAGAGGAACGACGACAGAGGTGCAAGAGTCAGCTCAGTTCAACAACTATGAAGTTGGAGCATTGCCTCCACTTCACCGAAGGTGCAAGTAACGTACCTAGGGGGCTATGGGGTAATCCCTATGTAGTCAGGTTGTAGTTTGCTTCTAACCTTGTTCTGATCTTCTAAGGGAAGCTAGACCCCTCTGTGTGAAAGGTCTTGGCTCGGTTTCGATCGGAGGGTGGTTTTCATCTATGTTAAGGGTTTTCACCTATAAATAACTTGTGTGCTCTTTAGCGTCATCTCTTGTGATCACTGTTTTTAACTTTCGTTATTCTATAGATTGTGTGGTCTAACCAATGCTTGCATCTGCACGCTATAGGGTACACCAACTAGCTTCGTCTAGTTGGTCTCTTAATGCACGGTACGTGTTTAGCTAGCCAAGCTTAGCTAGATATATAAAATTTCAAGAGGTGCTATACTGCAACCTCCCCCAAACCAGGTAGGTCTAAATGGCTTTATTTGATCCAAGGACCTTAGGGGACTCTGTACAAGGTAGATTGAGCATGAGTGCTTCATTGTCTAGCTATACGAGGCCATGTCTATGGAATACGATCTTAGATGCTGTCATCGAGCTCTTCAAAAGAACAATGTCATGATTTTGGCCAGGGAAAAGCATGAACAAATTGGATACTCGACTCGTTCTTCGAGGAAGAAAAGTGGAATCAAATCATACACCAATGAAAAAAAGTGCTTTCCCGATAAGAGATAGACGGTAGGAGATCCAGTTACGATTGCAGTGGCAAAAGACAGGGGCAAGAGACAAAGAAGGAGACGACATAGAGTTTTCACCCCGATTTCAAGCCGTTTAGCGCTCGGCCTGCAATCAAACTAAAGTGTGCTAATAGCAACGACTTTCGCACATCTCAGCCCTTGCTTGTTTGCTTGTAGCTTCTACAGGGCACATTCATGCCCTCCGTTTGCTCGTCGCCAAAGATGAGACTTCTCCTTTGAAAGCGCCAATAGCGTAGGGCGACCGGGCCAGCCGAGCCCCTCTGAATTAGTTAAGGCTTTGATGACTCAAGGTTCATATTAGGGAAAGGAGAGCGAGGGTAATAGGGAGCAGCCCTCAGCCGGATCATCCAATTCGCTCCAACAGTCAAGCATGGTTCAATAGTCAAAGCAACTTCGTACTTTCGTGTACCCATCGGACGGTAGCCCTTTCGGGGGTTCCTTAGGGACCGATTCACTCTGCGTAGATTGACTAAACGCAGAAAGCCTTCCACTGGCAGGCGATCATGTTTTTTCATAGGATTTCTCGTTACTCATGTCTCCGGTATCCTTCTTGGGCGCCACTTCTAGGTCCTCTGTCACACCGCATGCCGCATGTGCATCTTTGTTCTACACCATCGAACTAGAGCCCCTCGGATCCCCAACAATATTCTCTGATACCAAATTATTGTGATTTGAAACCTTAGATTAGCAAACACGACACGTATAGAAGCACCACAGTGGAGATGATCGCCGACAAGACCGAGCAATAAAATAAACACAAGCAAAACACCCGAGAAATTTCGGCAACGACTGATCGATGGATTTACTAGCATGGGGAAAACCCGAGTACAAGTACACTTGTCTTTAACAAATCCCTCATACACCCACAAAAGGGATACCCCCCAAAGAGAATAGATCATGCAGCCCTACACCTCGAAGACAAGAAGAAACCCTTCCTGAAACCCTCCAGTCTCCAATGGTTTCCTCTCCCTCTCCTTTGATGACACCGCATGCCGCATGTGCATCCTTGTTCTACACCATCGAACTAGAGCCCCTCGGATCCCCAACAATATTCTCTGATACCAAATTATTGTGATTTGAAACCTTAGATTAGCAAACACGACACGTATAGAAGTACCACGGTGGAGATGATCGCCGACAAGACCGAGCAATAAAATAAACACAAGCAAAACACCCGAGAAATTCCGGCAACGATCGATCGATGGATTTACTAGCATGGGGAAAACCCGAGTACAAGTACACTTGTCTTTAACAAATCCCTCATACACCCACAAAAGGGATACCCCCCAAAGAGAATAGATCATGCAGCCCTACACCTCGAAGACAAGAAGAAACCCTTCCTGAAACCCTCCAGTCTCCAATGGTTTCCTCTCCCTCTCCTTTGATGACAGCTACCTTCTAAATCCTAACCCGGGATGCTCTTGTACCTACATGATACCCTAGGTTCGTTCTAAGATCGTCTATTTATAAGCATACATTCATATCCAACTTGGAAAAGAAATCTCATGAGAAAACGCAGGTGGAACTGCCTCACCGGCGTACTGCTAAACTAAGTCATGCGCACGATCGATCTATCCCGTTTTCTCACCCGACTTTTCTGCCAATTGCAATCGTGCGCACGACCTTCCTGGCCGACTCATTCGCCCCTTGTGCTTTGTCCTTTGCCGTTCCTTTGTGCACGAACCTTGGAGTTGAATGCGGTTTGTTTGGAGCCACATCTTCAACATAATGACCCATAGATGTTGGGCTTAGGGTTAGGTTTAGGTTCAGTTCGGCGGTAATGAGTAGTGGTAGGCTTCGGTTCATTGGTTCAGTTTGGTAGTTGGTGGTTCACTGGTTCGGTGGCATCGCAAAAGAAAATTAGAAATGCTGTGGATGACATTAATTTTTATCCACAAAATTTCCAAGTTCTTTAGCTTAATTGATCTCTTTGTGAGGAATAACTCACTAACCACTATTGCCCACCCCAAAAAAAGTCCTTTAGCTTAACCGATTTCAAAGTCCCCCCCCCCCCCCCCCCCCCCCCCCCCTTCCCCAAGCCAAGAATGGTATGGGGTGACCCCCAGCCAAAAAAAAAAAACTATAGGGGGTTAAGTGAAATTTAAAATGAATGGTTGGACTATGGCCAACAACCCGATCTTGTTGCAACAGCACAACGCACCATAGCCCACAGCCCGAACTTGTTTTCTTTTTTGGGGTTATGTTTCTAAGGTCATTGACAACAGACCGGAGATGTGAAAAAAGGACAAGCAACATTTGTCTTTCGCCCAAGGTCCCTCAGCAGATCGGAGAGATTGAAAGGGCTACCGAAACCTGATAATTCCTCACCAAAATCGAAATTGCCCAAGCCTATCCTCTCCTATGTTTCAAATGAGAACAGGCGTGAGCAGACGACGGAGGCGAGTATGATTACGGCAACGGAGGTGGGCATGAGCAACACCTCGAGTCATAGCTGCTCGACACCGCCGCCCTGATGGCGGCGAGCAGCGGAGATGAGGGTTAAGGTTCGGTTTAGATTTCCTAGTTCTAGGGTTTATCCCATAGCCCATAGATCTTAGGTTTTAGGGTTAGGTATAGGATTGCTAGGTCTATGGTTCATCCCATGGATGTAGATCTTAGGTTTTCGGGTTAGGTTTAGGTCTAGGGTTCAATTGAGTTTGAAAAGGAATGGCACGAAATAAAAATTTGAAGTGCTGTGAGGGATAGTTAGGTCCACAAGGTACCTATTGTCTATCCTTTAGGCTAAACCGACAGGGACAATGTCCCCCTTCTCTTTTGGGGGACTTAGTGAACAGTCCAAAACATGATCGAGTTTTGCTTGAGCCTAAGGACAAAGGAAGAAAATACGTACCCCTTCATGCACTTTGAAATTTTCTAAACTAGACCTAAAACCTAAATCTAATCCTAAAACCTAAGATCTACAGGCAATGGGGAGAACCCTAGACCTAATCCGAACCCCAAAACTTAATATCTATAGGCTATGGGGATGAAGCCTAGACCTAATCCTAAAACCTAACCCGCCCGCTGCTGCTTGCCTCGTCACCTCCCGCTGTTGCTCGCCTCGTCGGAGCTCATCGCCGCCACCTGCTGCTCGTCGTCGTTGTTGCTTCTCTGATCCGCCCACTGCTCGCCGCTGGCTGTTTGAGAGAGAAGAGAGAAAGAGCAAAAAAGGGGAGGAGATAACTTTGGGTTAAAATTTAATTTTGGGATCTAATGTTAATGGACTCGGACATTCATAAGAGTCATGTTCATTAACCGGATCTGATATGATACATGGGACTAAACACACATTACCCTTTTTTTTTTGTGTGTGTGTGGGGGGGGGGGGGGGGGGGGGGGGGGGGGGATGTTGTTGCAACAGCTCATGTTGCCATGTTGGGTTGCTGCTTATTTGCACACTCCTCGCTGTCCTGTGGTTCGCATTGGCAAGGGGGTCCACGCAAATGGAAGGTGGGTCCGCACGTTAACGTGATCCAGCAGCCATTAGGGCGTGGAGCAGTGACTCAACATTTGAGAGAGAGAGAGAGAGAGAGAGAGAGAGAGAGAGAGAGAGAGAAGAGAGAGAGAACCTGCTTTTCTCTGCCGACATTAAGAATGACCATCTCAATGATCCCCTTGGTGCTCATGAGCAGGCCGATGGACAAGCCATCGCGGGGCGGCATCTTGTGCAAGAAGCCCACCAGCATGCAGGCCGCCACCTTGGCCGCCGCCGCCGCCGCCACCACCAGGATCAGTACCACCGCGCACTCCGCGTCATTCACCGAGTAAATGTTGGTCTTGAGCCCGCTGACGGCGAAGAAGATCGGGAGCAGCATCCCCTGCACGAAGTCCTCCACCCTCTGGACCAGCGCCGTCGCCAGAGGGCCGTTCGGAATCACCAGCCCGAACATTAACACCCCCGACACCGCGTTGATCCCGATCGTGGTCCGCCACGATCGCCGCCACCAGAACCCCCACCAGTATGCCCCCCGCGTGCAGATCGCCCACCTCCTCCCCCTCCGCCGCCCGCTCCGCCACCCACCGCACCGCCGGCCTCACCACCACGATGAACAACCCCAGGAAGGCCAACCCGGCGAGGATGGTCCACACCATCGGCAAAACGTTGCCCGAGTTGTCAGCCAGGGCGATGGCCACCGGCAGCAGGGCCCACGCGCAGGAGTCGACGATTATCGACGACGACAATACGGTGGCCCCCACGTCGGTGTGGAGCAGCTTCAGCTCGGCGAGTGAGCGAGCGAGGACGGAGAAGGCGCCGACGGAGAAGACGACGCCGAGGAAGGCGACCAAGCCGCCCTGCTGGAACCCATTCTCGAGTTTGGGGCAGAGGACATAGCCAGATAAGAGGCCGATGGCGAAGGGGACGACAATGCACACGGCAGCGAACATGGCGGACCGCCCTTTGTTGCGCCGCACCACGCTGAGGTCAAGATCGATGGTCACGATGAAGAGGAAGTAGATGAGGCCGAGGTAGCCTACGGTCTCCAGCACCACTACGCTCCGTAGTGGGAACACAAGTTCGCTAAAGCTCGGAATCCGACCCATCCCCGTTGGGCCCAACAGAATTCCTCCCTATAACATGAGACAGAAAGAATCAGCAATGAGAGAGAGAGAGAGAGAGAGAGAGAGAGAGAGAGAGAGAGAGAGAGAGAGAGAGAGAGAGAGAGAGAGAGAGAGAGATGGCAGGCTTACGATGAGGTCTGAGAGGTAGCGGGGCATGCGGAGGGGTTGGAGGAGGACGGCGATAGCTCGGGTGGTGAGGATAATGACGAGGATGTTGAGGAGGAAGAGGGGGTAGGTGAAGTCCAGGGGGTTCTCGCCTCTGAAGATTGTGCCGGTGGAGATCATGGAGTAGGTGTAGCAGAGGGTGGGGGCTTCCGAGGAGTTTTTCTCGTCCAAGAACTCGATCGGCGACATCACCATCATCATCACAGCGATCGATCGATGCCGAACACCTCTCACCTGAGAAGAGGAGGCGATGATGCAGAAGCGGAGGACCTAGCTAGTATTGTTGGAGATGACCATGAACATCATAAGAGAGAGAGAGAGAGAGAGAGAGAGAGAGAGAGAGAGAGAGAGAGAGAGAGAGATTAGGGTACTTTGAGCTGGACACAAGGAGAGCGGCTATCTTTGCGCTGGGCGTGGGGTGTCGGTCAACTTGAAATGAAAGGGGGGAGACGAAGTACACGTGGCAATGTGGGCCTGGCAACGTGGGACAGTTGGTGGGGACGTTTGGTCCCATGCAATCACAGCCGCACGATGGGGGTGCAGTCGGCTGCAGTGCGATTCACGTGTTGGCTTGCTGGTCATTGTGCGGCTGTGATATTCCAGGCCCATTCCGGGATCCCGATCGGGACCGACCGATTCTCGGAGATTTGAACTCAAATGGTCGTGTCCCCTTTCTCCCCGACCGGTTAATCTCACTCCGCCACAATCGGGAGACGAAGGGGTGGGTTTTGTGGATCTTGGGGTAAGGCGCAACCTAATATTAAGCCCATGTAGTTCGACTTTGGGTAACGCATGTTCTTCTTCTAAGCACATGTAATAACAAAAAATTTATATGATAATTTTATCCCTACAAAACCTCTGCGGTCCTCCCTGCATAGCGTCAGATCTATCCGATCGGCAACAAGCAATCAAAATCCAAACCCGAGCCACCCGGACCATCCCGTGCAGCCATATGGCTACAGCCCCTCCACCGCATGCATGGACTCCATGGCTGGAGCTCGTCTCGGATCATGGAGTCCGCCGACGCGGAATCGGCGAATCTCGGCATAAACGGATGATCTCCGGTGGTTCAACTCCACATCATCTCCGCATCGACAATGCAGGGGAGGCCGCCCGGTGTCCAAGCGCGGTGCAGGAGCAGTGCAATACTCCCCAAAACTTGGTTCTTTGTGAAAGAATGGGTGTCACTATTACCTTCCAAAAAAATAATGGGTGGCACAATTCATAAATTCAAATGCCACTTTGGGCATTTACGTGATAAATTCAAATACAAAGTTGCTTGATCACAGAGCTCGTCTGCGTGGTCGAGGTCATAGATACGAAGTTCCTCGTTGATTCCTCGCTCGATTGCAAGGGTCTTAAGAGTTGAGCAGACGACTTCTGTTGGCAGGACCGCCTCTGATCCGTAAGTCAGACAGAAGAGTGAGAATCCAGTCGTTCAACGAGGCGTGGTCTGATAACCCCACAAGACCTCAAGAAGGACCTTCTCCAATAGTCCTTTTTTGTCGTCTAACTTCTTCTTGAGCATGCCGAGGATGGCTTTGTTGGAGCCTTCAGCTTGACCGTTGCATTGAGGGTACCTCGAGGTAGAGTAGAAGAGTTTGATCCCGTAGCTTCGGTAAAACTCCCGGAATTTGTCTGATTCGAACTGAGCTCCGTTGTCTGCAACGAGCACTTGCGGACTATCAAACCTTGAGAAGATGTTTTGCCTTATGAACTTGATGATCTCCTCTCTCGTCTCACGGAAGAGAGACACAACTTTGGCCCACTTCGTGAAGTAGTCCATTGTCAGCACTAGATACTTCCTTTTACTTGGAGATGGAGGGAATGGACCGAGGAAGTCCAACCACCATTAGTGGAAAGGCCAATGATTTGTCAGAGGATGGAGCTCATTTACAGAGAGATGGATCGCCTGAGCATGCCATTGACAGGGATCCCACTTCTGGACGAACTGGCGAGCGTCCTTAGCCATGGTAGGCTAGTAGTAGCCTTGAAGTTTGACCTTTCCCTTAAGGGATCAGTCACCGGAGTGGTTGTTGTAGGCTCCGGCATGGATATCAGTCAAGATCGCTTCTGCTTGATTAGAGCTCACGTACATATTTGAGAAGTGTTCCATCGTGAGACTGAAAGTAGAGGTCGTCTCCTTGAAGGGGGTAGTGAGGAAGCTTCCTTTGTAGTCGTTTGGCTTGAATAGGGTCTTCAGGCACTATGCTATACCTAAAGAAGTCGAGGATTAGCTATTTCTAATCCAACTAATTGTCATCCAGGGCAAAGCTGAGGGTTGGCTGTCTCCAACCTTCATTTCCCTTTGCCGTGAAGACTAAGTGATGCTGCTCCAGGGTGGCCTTAGGTAGCTCTTGGTAGTCGATTTGAATTTAACGCTTGTCGATAGGATCTATATGTACTGAACCAGCATTGGTGAAGGTGTCAACTTCACAATTCTCTACCCTCGGTATTTAAATGAATTCAACATCGATGAAATACTCCTTGAGATGTTGTATGATGACCAAGTAGTATTGCATCATCTTTCCCCGTGCCACATAATTGACATTGATCTGCCTGATCACCATCTAAGAATCACTGTAGTCAGAGAGGTGATCTATACCCAGTGCTCGAGCGATCTCTAGTCTAGAGATGAGAACTTTATACTCAGCTCCATTGTTGGTAGCGTTGAATCGGATGATGATATCTTTCTCTAGGTGATCAAGCTCGGAAAATATCATAATCATCCCAATTCCCGAGCTGATAGCACTTGAAGCTATGCTAGTATAGAGCTTCCATCGTGTAGCCATTGTCAAGGGAGCCACAGGGCTCAGATTGAAGCAATGATCGTCATTGTCGTCGAAGTGCATCTCTGGATCATCTTCGAGAACAATAGAATCCTTGACAGGGAAGTCGGTGATGGCTTGCCTTTTAACGAAGATTCTGTTAGAATTGGATCCGCTTATCAAAGTCGCAGCGGAAGCAAAAGATAGATCCGAAGATCATACGGTGTATGTTTTATTACAATTAATTCTACAAAATAATCTACATGCAATTCTATGATCTTAGCATATGTGCGGACACCCTAGAGGCATACTACGATCTACGGAAGACATGCATGCATCTAATTAGATATTTAGAATCATCATACCTTATGGATCTATGATCTGGAGAAGACGGAACGATGAAGAACCGCACTTGAATCGTAAGGGAAGCTATCAGATAGCACCTTGTCCTTTGCGAATTGAGGAATCCTCGAAATCCCGTCTCTGAGTGCAAAGATTACGAGCCGACAGATGAATTCGTTGCGAAGACGATGGCTAGCCGCGAGATCTCCTCCTTCTCTTTCTCTCTTCTTCCTTCTCCTTCCTTCCTCTTTCTTCTTCCTTCTTCTTCCTCTTTCTTCCTTGGCCGAAACCACAAAAAGAGGGAGAAAGGGAGAGGGGCGGATTTTCTGGAGAGGGGGAAGTATAGGGCCGGCCTCTCCCCTCCCTTCTCCTCTTATAGGGCCGGTCCCCTAGTGCTATAAGCAAGCTAGGGCCGGCCCTAGATGGATAGGGATAAGGGGGGGCGGTTTTCAGGGTTTCCAATGTCTATCGTGAAGCCTGGACAAAAACGCCCTTCATGAAAAGTGAAAAATTGAAAGAGAGAATGAGTGAGGTGCGCTACTCGGAATCGAGTTCCATCAGCGCTTATGAGCTCCTGGAATTATTCCGCTCATTCTAAGATCCATATTCAATATGTTCTGAGCCATATTTCAGTATTTATCAAAATACCTCTACGGCCCGTAACACATGTGAATTAGGTTCTAAGGCTTCGGGCTTGCGCTCCATCGCGCTACTTCGCATCCAACGTATCCAACTAGGTTGAGGAATAATTCCTATACGCAACGACAGGGTGAAACCTTCAGGGTTCGGGATCTCTAGCTCCAACCGGATCCCTGATTAACTGTTCCGGTGACACACCGAAAGTTCTGTTAATTAGCCCTAATCCGATTAACCCGTGTAGCCACCCAGAGTGCGACACGAGTTGAACTCTAGTGATCCTAAACTTATGTTACTCCCTCGTAATCCTATTCTCTACTATACTCCGATAAACCTCAGTCCCTCCTATTACTGGTGCCATGATACGACTCGGGCGGTGAGGAGCACCGTCAGATCCCAATTGATCATCTGACTAGGGTTTGATGACTTGTCATCTATAACACCACACACCTTCCAGTGCTATGCCTAGCATCCGGAATGTCGTCAGTCATACTGACAACCACCAGGCCTGGGTTAATTGTATGGACAGATTGACTCATCAAAACGCACCCATCCAATACTGGATGTCGGATAACCTGTAGGGATTACATGTCACTCAAGCGCCAGCCGGGTAACCCAATGTACCGTGGTCTTGGACTATGGAAGGTCTGCACACGTTGGCACATCAAAGCACCACACAACTGGTTGGCCCAGTGTACATGGTCCCTTAGGGTTAAGGACGGATTATCTATAGTAGTAAGACGGTTTCTGCACCAGTGTCTGAATCACTGAATTGTGCACCGTCTTGGTTCCTGTTCAACACGATCATCGTGCTTGGTCAGGTGAATGGGAATCCCACGTTCCCGTGGGGGAGACTTCACCACATCCTCTACCTGCCAATAGATTGTTCTCGGTGAAGCGACCAACATCACCTAAGCTGTGAACTAGTTCTAGGTCTACACACAACTGGTCCACTGGGTCTCCCAAGCATGGATCCACCATGCGCCTTAGTGGCCTACTGTGTTTCCTAGGGTCCTTTATTATATGTGTATCAACATATACCAGAGTAGTATTCTAATTAAAGCAATAACAATAGTCATCTTTATTAATGTTAATACAGAAAATCCACGCTAAGAACACACGAGCTACAACAATCTCCCACTTGGCCTAGCGAGGAATAATAGTCTTAACTCCCATGGCATCCACGTGCTTCTCAAAAACCTTGGTCGGTAACGCCTTTGTGAAAGGGTCCGCCATGTTATCTGCAGACGCCACCTGAGTCACTGCAACCTCCCCTCGCTTCTACAAGTCCCGGATAATGTAGTATTTCTGTTCGATATGCTTGTTCTTCTGGTGATATCTTGGCTCCTTAGATTGTGCTACCGCTCCACTATTGTCACAGTAAAGGACAATAGGATCTTGAGCTCCCGATATGCATCCTAAGTTCGTGAGGAACTTCTTGAGCCACACCGCCTGCTTAGCTGCTTCGCACGCCGTAACGTACTCAGCCTCTGTCGTCAAATCCATGATGCATCCCTGCTTCACGCTCCTCCAACTGACAGCTCCTCCTCCTAATAAAAACACAAACCCTGATGTCGATATCCTGGATTCTGGATCTGACGCAAAGTCAGAATCTGTATATCCAATCGGCATCAGTTCCTGTGAAGAGTAAACTAACTCATAATCTCTCATCCTACGGAGATACTTGAGTATACTTTTCACAGCAGTCTAGTGCCCTGGACCCGGATTTGACTGATACCTGCCCATCATGCCTACTGTATAGCATATATCTGGTCTCGTGCACTGCATAGCATACATCAGACTCCCTACAGCCAAAGCATAAGGTATCTTCTGCATCTCTACCCTCTCCTCAGGAGTCTTACGACCCTGATCCTTGGATAATTTTATTTCATGTCTGAATGGAACCAGTCCCTTCTTGGAGTTGTGCATATTGAATCTGACCAAGATAGTATCTATATAGGCTGACTGTGACAGCGAGAGAGTCTTGTTATGGCGATCTCGAGTTACCTTGATCCCCAGAACATAACTCGCTTCACCCAGGTCTTTCATGTCAAATTAAGAGGATAACCACACCTTCACTGTAGACAATGTTCCAATATCGTTTCCAATGAGCAGGATATCGTCTACGTAAAGCACTAGAAAAACTACTGCAGTCTTATCGCTCCTTTTATAAACACATGGTTCATCCACGTTCTGCTCAAATCTATAAGACTGGATAGCCTGATCAAAATGCATGTTCCAACTTCTGGATGCTTGCTTCAGTCCATAAATGGACCTTTGCAACTTGCACACCAGACTTTCTTGACCTTTTGCGACAAAGCCTGGAGGCTGAGACATATAGATGTCTTCTTCCAAATCCTCGTTGAGGAATGCGGTCTTGACGTCCATTTGCCAGATCTTCCAATCATAATAGGCTGCAATGGACAAGAGAATCCGAATAAACTTAAGCATAGCCATTGGCAAAAAGGTTTCATCATAGTCGATCCCTTCTCGCTGGGTATAACCCTTAGTGACTAGTCTAGCTTTGTAAGTCTCAACGGTACCATCCGGACCTCTTTTTTTTTTGTACACCCACTTACACCCAACATGTTTAATATTGTAAGGTGGTGTTACAAGTGTCCAGATCGAGTTTTGGGACATCGATGTCAGTTCTGCCTCCATGGCTTCCTGCCATGCTGCATGGTCAGAGGATACCATCGCTTTGTCATAGTTCAGAGGATCATCCTCCTAAAACTCTGGATCTACCATAAAGACTTCTCCAATGTATCTATCAGGAGCACTTGTGGTCCTCCCACTGCGACGAGCCTGCGGTGGTTCTATAGGAGTCGATTTTTACAGTATCGTTTATCTTAGTGGTATCGACTCCCACTACGTTTTCTGTTTGTATACTCCCATCAGTACCAAGCAATTCTTCAAGAACTACTTTACTGGTGGGCTTATGGTCTATTAAATAATCCTGCTCTAGAAATACGGCGTTCGTCGAGACGATAACCTTTTTATCCTCAGGATCATAAAATAAATCACCCTTTGTCCCTTTTGAATACCCAACGAACAGACATACCTTAGTCTTTGACTCCATCTTATCTCGTTTGTCCTTCTGCACATGTACTGGACAATCCCAAATCCTAAAGTGTTGTAGGCTTAGCTTTCGCTTCAACCACAGCTCCCAAGGAGTTAGAGGTACTGATTTGATGGAACAAAGTTCAAAGTATATGCTGTCGTCTCTAGGGCATATCCCTAAAACCTAGGTGCCAATGTTGCATAACTCATCATAGTCCGAACCATGTCTAATAAAGTTCGATTTCTCCTCTCAGATATACCGTTTTGTTGTGGTGTCCCTAGTGCAATTAACTGGGATACGATCCCATGCTCACGCAGGTACCCAATAAATTCATCCGATAGGTATTCGCCTCCTCGATCAGATCAAAGAGACTTGATACTTTTACCCGTCTGCTTTTCTGCTTCAGCTCTGAACTCCTTAAACTTATCAAAGGATTCAGACTTTCACCGCATTAGGTATATGTATCCAAACCTCGAATGATCATCCGTGAAGGTGATGAAATACTCGAAGCCTCCTATGGCACGGACACTTATGGGCCTACATACATCAGTGTGTACCAACTCTAATACCTCCTTAGATCTGCTACCTTTGGCTCGAAAAGATCTTTTAGTCATCTTGCCTTCCAGGCAAGACTCATACGTCGGTAGGCTTTCTGAAACATCTGGACTTAAAAGTCCTACCTTAACCAACCTGTGAATCCTGTCTGAGGTTATGTGTCCAATCCTTATATGCTAAAGGAGTGTTGGGTTAACTGAGGGATTTTTCCTTTTAGATGAATTAATCACACATGCTTCAGTTATGTTATCCTGCTTATGATTGGAGTTAATTACATAGAGACCATTCTGTGTCTTTTCCTTACAAACAAAGGAATCATTCAATTTAATTGACACACCAGAAGCATCAAATAAAACTGAAAAACCTTCATTATTCAATAAGGAAACAAAAATTAAGTTTCATCTCAAGGACGGTACATAAAGTATGTCTCTAAGTAATAAACTTCTTCCATCAAGAAACTGCAAGACGATATCTCCAACTGCTTCATCCTCTGCCACGGCCTCAGTTCCAATGCTTAGGATTATCTCCCCATCACCCAGTTTTCTTATCTCCTTGAACCCCTGTAAATTATTGCAAGCATGGTTAGTGGAACCAGAATCCACAATCCATGAAACTGGAGAACAACTGGATGCTACAATGGATTCCACTGTGTGGATTTGAGATATACCTGTCTCAGCCTTCTTGGGAGCCGCACGGCAGTCACCCTTCTAGTACCCCTTCTTGCTGCATCGGAAATATTTTCCTTTGGGCTTCGCCGGACCATTCTGCTTAGGAACCTGCGACTGCACCTGGCCCATCTTCATGGGCTTCTTAGACTTTCTTTTCTGAAACTTGCCTTTGGCTTTTAGAGAAGAATTTCGCTCTACGTTCAGGGATTGGGCTCCTGCCTTCATCCCGTCCTCTGCCGCCTGGAGCGCCGCTAGGAGCTCTGCGATAGACATCTCCAACCAGTTAAGGTTAAAGTTGTTAACGAAGCCCTCAAACGCTCCTGACAGAGACACGAGGAAAATGTCGGTTTGGATCTCTGCATCCAAGATGACATCGAAGGAACCAAGCTCATTCACATAGCCAATATGATCCCGAACTAAAGTCCCCTCTGCCATCTTCGTGGACACCAATTTCTTGATGGTCAGGTAACGAGTTACCCGACTAAGACCCTCGAATATTTTCTTTAGGTAGAGCATCATGTCTGAAGCGAAGGCCATGTCTTCGCCTTGCTTCTGATGGACGGTCTGCAAGGATGCCACTATGTAGCACGTGCACATCTCATCAGCATATAGCCAGTCTTTCCATTCCTTCAACTGAGCCTCAGTTGCACTTAGTCCCGGCATGGCCGGTTGAGGGGTACTTAGGGCAATTGTGTGTTTGCCAACCCTTAGGACGAGCATCAGGTTACGCTTCCAGTCCTCGTAGTTTGGTCCCGTAAGTTTGTTATCATTAAGTATGGAGGCAAGGGGGTCGAGCTTGGTCATGATTTCTGTAAACAATGGTTTAAAGCAAAAGTTAGGGTTTATTATAATTTATTTCATAGAATTTAGAAATAGATAATGTTTACTCCAGCCGCTATATCGTCACTACCTCAAGTGGAGGCATCCAGGAATCTAAATTCCCTAGACTCGAGCACTGAGACTATCGGTCTTGAATTGGAGACAGCATCTCGATGAGAGCATGCAACCGCTTCTGCCAATGGGGTTTTTACGACCCAGTCTTCATCAGAATTACCCATGGCAAACTGAAAGACCTCCCAGTCTTCTTTTGGCCAGCTTTATGTGACCTGCGTGCACAGCAACGACGGCTTCACACAAGCTTTCGGATGCTTCCTACAAATCTAGGTGGTGTCGGCAGGGGGGTTCATAGGCTCCCATGGTGCAGGAAAAAACCGTCACCCACTGCCACCGGCATCCTCCATGTCCCGAAGGAAACCACTAGGTGAACCAGCATGGAAGAAAACACAGCTCTCACCCGGTGGGAATATCGAACTGCGTACCTCCTACCCAGACCCTTAGCCAGTTGATTGTGGAGGCCAGGGGCTCCCCTTTGGAGGGAACCACTTACACATCCCTTCTTTATGAGGTTTTATGCATATCTAGAAAGGTCACGACCTCCTAGACTTAGACCCTGGTCTACCGTGCTCCCACTAGGATTACAAACCTTCCTGCAAAGCATTAGTATCCTCGAAAAATATCATAGTTCCTACCTTGAATACTCAGCTTTCGCCTTTCTTGTAAGGATCACATTATATAGATTTCAAGGATCCCGATACTTCACTAGTTTGCCCATAATCCTAAGATCTAGAGTCTAGCATAAGGTCAACGTGGAAAGGACTCTCACTAGAATGATGCCTCATTCACAATTTGATGCCTGATGTCATAGTAGACCTTATCTCATTATAGGTTTCGATGCTGGCCAAATAGGGACATCCGACAACCTTCGCCGGACCTCAACCTAATGGTGGCATAACCAAATCATGATGAGTTCATACTACCATCAAACGTCATCTAGAAACGGGTATCACACAGTGAAATTCTAACCTAGCTTGGTCGCTAGAACCACGTGGGGAAAGGGCATCCCACTAGGGTTATCATACTTCTTATGGAGATATTAGTTATCTCTAAACAAATCTAACACTGCGTCTATCTCGGTGCACAGTACTTGGCTACCTGAACTACCACGAGGGCGGTTACCACCTTTCCTTTTAGTTAGCCACCGGATTCGCACGTGTTAGAACCATATAGAGATATCGATAAATCCATAAGCTTAGTACTAACCCTAAGCCTGATCTAGAGACAAACTCACAAGCAAGATAGATAATCACATTATCATTGGGGTTCTCTAAATACTAAGAAAAGAGAATCAACAGAAATAACATCCAAACTGAATCAAGTCCAAGGTCCGACCCTTGAACCTGAATAGCACAGCCAAGATATCATGCTCTTCCGTTCTGTACGATCTCTAACGACGATCCCCATCATCGCCAACGTGTATACTTTCGTCGGGTCTTTGCACGCCATGGTACCGCTTGCCCGAACCGTGGATATAGCATCATCTCCTTCTTCCTGTGACCGAAAAACTAACACACTCTGAGCAAGTGCTCATTCGTGTACAATTTCGCTAGAAAGAAAAAGAAACAATCCTAGAAACATGGCCAGGGAACCGAGGATGGTCAACCCCCACCCCCGCCTATCTAGAGCCTTAAAAACCACAAGCACAATAATAATCAATGCAAAATTAAATCCGGGGTCCGACCCCCGGAGCATGCAATCACAGATTACTATTCAGCGTGGCACCTTCAAAAAGACGATTCCATATGTATGATCTACGACGAACCCCGACGAAAACATGTCATCATATATTCACATGATATTTTCACGAATTCATGCATGAAACACACCCCAAAGCGTGCTCTGATACCAATTATTGGAATTGGATCCGCTTATCAGAGTTGTAGCAGAAGCAAAAGATAGATCCGAATATCATACGGTGTATGGTTTATTACAATTAATTCTACAAAACAATCTACATGCAAATCTATGATCTTAGCATATGTGCGGACACCCTAGGCATACTATGATCTACGGAAGACATATATGCATCTAGTTAGATGTTTAGAATCATCATACCTTATGGATCTATGATCCGGAGAAGACGAAACAATGAAAAACCGCACTTAAATCGTAAGGGAAGCTGTCGGATAACACCTTGTCCTTTGCGAATTGAGGAATCCTCGAAATCCCGTCTCTGAGTGCAAGGATTACGAGCCGAAGGAGGAATTCGTTGCGAAGACGATGGCTAGCCGTGAGATCTCCTCCTTCTCTTTCTCTCTTCTTCCTTCTTCTTCCTTCCTCTTTCTTCTTCCTTCTTCTTCCTCTTTCTTCCTTGGCTGAAACCACAAAAAGAGGGAGAGAGGGAGAGGGGCGGATTTTCTGGAGAGGGGGAAGCATAGGGCCAGCCTCTCCCCTCCCTTCTCGTCTTATAGGGCCGGTCCCCTAGTGCTACAAGCAAGCTAGGGCCGACCCTAGATGGATAGGGATAAGGGGGGGGGGGTTTCAGGGTTTCCAATCTCTATCGTGAAGCCTGGACGAAAACGCCCTTCACAATAAGTGAAAAACTGAAAGAGAGACTGAGTGAGGTGCGCTACTCGGAATCGAGTTCCGTCAGCGTCTATGAGCTCCTGAAATTATTCCGCTCATTCTAAGATCCATATTCAATATGTTCTGAGCCATATTTTTGTATTTACCAAAATACCCCTACGGCCCGTAACACATGTGAATTAGGTTCTTAGGCTCCGGGCTTGTGCTCCATCGCGCTACTTCGCATCCAACATATCCAAGTAGGTCGGGGAACAATTCCTATACTCAACAACAGGGTGGAACCTTCAGGGTTCGGGATCTCTAGCTCCAACCGGATCCCTGATTAACTGTTCCGGTGACACACCGAAAGTTCTGTTAATCAGCCCTAATCCAATTAACCCGCGTAGCCACCCAGAGTGCGATGCGAGTTGAACTCTAGTGATCCTAAACTTATGTTACTCCCTCGTAACCCTGTTCTCTATTATACTCCGATAATCCTCAGTCTCTCCTATTACTGGTGCCATGATACGACTCGGGCGGTGGGGAGCACCGTCAGATCCCGATCGATCATCTCACTAGGGTTTGATGACTTATCATCTATAACACCACACACCTTCCGGTGCTATGCCTAGCATCCGAAACGTCGTCAGTCATACTGACAACCACCATGCCTGGGTTAACTGTGTGGACAGATTGACTCATCAAAACGTACCCATCCAACACTGGATATCGGATAACCTGTAGGGATTACATGTCACTCAAGCGTCAACCGGGTAACCCAACGTACCATGGTATTAGACTATAGAAGGTCCGCACCCGTTGGCACATCAAAGTACCACACAACTGGTTGGCCCAGTGTACATGGTCCCTCAGGGTTAAGGACGGATTATCAATAGTAGTAAGACGGTTTCTACACTAGTGTCTGAATCACTGAACTGTGCACTGTCTTAGTTCCTGTTCAACACAATCATCATGCTTGGTTAGGTAAAGGAATCTCACATTCCTGTGGTGGAGACTTCACCATATCATCTACCTGCCAACAGTTTGTTCTCGGTGAAGCGACCGGCATCACCTAAGCTGTGAACTAGTTCTAGGTCTACACACAATTGGTCCACTGGGTCTCCCAAGCATGGATCCACCATGCGCCTCAGTGGCCTACCGTGTTCCCTAGGGTCCTTTATTATATGTGTATCAACATATACCAGAGTAGTATTCTAATTAAAGCAATAACCAAAGTCATCTTTATTAATGTTAATACAGAAAATCCACGCTAAGGACATACGAGCTACAATAGATTCGAGGCTCGAATTAGATATCGAGCAAACCCATCTCATTTACCCACTTGGTCATCCAATCGGCTCAATCTGCTTTATCAAGGATGTATTTGAGATAGTGCTCGAAGAAAACAGTGACCAAGTACGTGACAAAGTAGGGACAGAGTCTTCGGGGAGGCTGTTAGCAGAGCCAAGGTGACCTTCTCTATCTTCGAGTAGTGAGTCTCGGCCAGCAGGAGGTTGTGATTGATGTAGCAGAATTGCGCTGATGGCTTGATTTGTGACGGTGAGGTAAACCCAGAGTGGCTCTCCCGACATCGGTGCGATCAGAGTATGAGCTCGAGCGAAATAGAACTTAATTCTTTGGAAGGCTTACTAATAGGTAAAGTCCCATCTTGAGGTATCGACCTTGCAGAGGTTATCAAAGAAGGGCTTGCATTTGTCTAAGGACATACTTGGAGATGAACCGGTTGAGGGCTGCCAGCATTTCCATAAATCGCTGAACCTCCTTCGAGTTGAAAGATGATGGCATTTTGAGGATTGCTCAAATTTGATCTGGATTTACTTCGATGCCCCTGCAAGTCACAAGATGACCCAGGAATTTTTCTGATTGCACTCCGAAGGCACACTTAGCTAGATTTCGCTTCATGCGGTACTTCCTCAATAATTGGAAAGTATCGGTGAGGTCGGAGGGGTGATCATCTCTAGATTGACTTTTGGTGAGCAGGTTGTGGGTGCAAAAATTATACCAGACTGGATCAGAGCGGCATGGGCCCACGCAACGGCCCAAGTGGGTAAGCCCGCCCGGTCTCATGGGCCCACTCTACGGGGCTCGTCGATCAAGCCCTCCCCCTTATTGGGCCCGAACAACGGCCCAATAAGGGCCCAACAAGGAGGCCCAGAACCAGTGCCACGTCATCATCGCCACGTCGTCACTGCCATATCGGGCACATGCCTACGCTATAAAAGGACCCCCAAGGCATTCAGAAAAAGGGGTTGGTCATTCAATCAGAGGAGGAGGATTCTAGAGCAAGTGCTAGAGCTCAATTCTCCCCTTCTTGTTCTCTTCTAGTTGCTCTGTGCAACCCCACTGTACGAAGCTTCTCTTGGCCTGTCAAGAGAATGCTCACCCATCATTTACTCAAATTATAGTGAAGATCAGGTGGCACCTCTCTCCCGGAGACGTAGGTCGTAAGACCGAACTCCGTCACCAATCATTGTGTCATCACTCTCTACTCTCTTTATCTACTCTCCCATCTCTATAACTCTACAAACCATCAAATTCAATCAAGGCTGTGGGGTGGGATTCTCGATCAAGGCGGCTCGAAAATTTCCCCCATAATCTTTGGCGCCGCCTGTGGGATATCGATAGAGGTCTTACCCATACCTCTACCGACTCCTATTCAGCTTGTGGTGACGAGCCACAAGTCCTCCTCCAAATCAATCTTAACGCCTTCATCACGCCGACATCAACACGCTCAATGGTGAAGGCCAGCACCAACCCACCAAAGGCAGGTGCTGATCGGACAATCGACGTGCTAATCGAAGAAGAACAAGAAGTCTTGGTTGCAACCAACCGAAGAAATATTCATAAGCGACTGGGGCCACAAGGAAGTCATTCGGGAAGCCGCAGCAATCGGCAGGACCCACCATTCCCGAGGCAACGATCTGGCAAAGAGCACGCCACCCAAGGAGACAATGGTCTAGCTACATACCAAATTTTGGCTGCTGATTTCTAGCTGCTGAACCTCCTCAAGAGGAACACAGCCCTCGAGCAAGAGAGGGATTCACTAAAGAAGGCGGCTGAAAGAGTGGGGGTTGTAGCCCACAACTCTCTAGTTGCTGATGAAGACCAACCAAGGACTCGCCCAACCGTGAGTCATCATCTTGAAGAATCACATGTGCCGCATATTGAGAGGCGTCAGGTATCCACACAAGCACCAAGGCAAACGGTGTGGGATCACCTCGACGTCGACAGTGCGCTAAGCTATCGCCGAGAAGGATCGCCTCAGTCAACAGGGTCCACTGGACGTTCTATTCCTTCGCACATGAAAGCAACAGATGCCCGCGAGCTGCTCAACCGACTAAGGCATACTGCCAACGTGGGACGCTGTCATCAAGACCGTAGGCAGCTAATCACCTCGGTAGGGCCACTGCATCCCAAGGTTCTTGTAACCCCATTTCCTATAGGTTGGCGAACACCGAGCCTGCCAAAGTTTAACTACATCAAGGGAGACCCTGCTCTCTATAACCTAGCCTACAAGCAGGCCCTGACACCGTATGAGTATGAGAATCATATCCTCTGTCGTATGTTCACGGGAAGTCTCGAGGGATATGCCCTCGACTGGTACCACACGCTGCCTACTGGTACGGTGGCCACATTCAAAGAGTTGGCTGAACTCTTCATGGACCATTATCGGTTAAACTTAAAGCCGGAAAAGAAGCTGGATACACTCTATCGGCTGAAGATGAGCTCCGATGAGTCTCTAAGGAGCTTCACGATGAGGTTTCGTAATGAGCACTCTGAGCACACCGGTCGGTCCCATAATGAGGAGGCCATCATGCTGGCATTCCAGAATACTATCCGGCCAGAGCTCCACGTCTACATCGACTTCATCCGGTATCCTCCCAGTACCTTAGAGGCAATGTTCAAGCGAGTACAGCAGGAGATAGAGGTAGAAGATAATCAGCAGGCCAGAAGACTACGCGAGCCCCGCGAGTCTCGTGACTCCCGACATAAGAAAGATGATGAAGCTCCGAATGAAGCACACTACAAGAAGTCTGCCCATGCCGTGTTCGCCCAAAAGGAACAGGCCAAAAGGTACAATGAAGATCCGAAGGCCCCCCCCCAGCAAAAAAGAGGCAAACTCCAAGGGAGCAAAGGGTGTTCACTGAGCTGAACACCTCTATTGAAGACATCTTCGCCTACTTACAGAATGAGCCCTTTTGCAAGTGGCCACAACCTCTCCCTCCAAATTTTGACCAGGCGGGAGATACGATAGCCTACTGTGAGTTCCATCGCAGCCATGGCCACCCAACCTCTACATGTCAGAAGCTAAAGCATCACATCAAAGATCTGATCCAAGAAAGGCAGCTCAATGGCTACCTCGCTAATAAGGAACCAGGTCGAGAGAAGTAAAGGCAGTAGTAGTGGAGAAAGAAAGTCAACGTAATACATGGATTCATAATCGTAACGTCCGCTGGGAAACCTCTGAAAAAGTGTAACTGCAACTTTGTTTTATCAATAAAGTGTCTCTTTTTCTCAAAATCAAATCTCTCGAAGTTTGATTCCACCATATTAAGGCATAAAAAAAAAGGCTCCTGGCAACCCAGGTCAACCAAAGACCTTCGATTCTGCCCATTCAAGTCGGAAGCTCGAAGGCAACTCGGTTATGTCCTCTCGAGGCTACAGTCCGATAAAAAGGCTCCTGGCAACCCAGGTCAACCAAAGACCTTTGATTCCACCCATTCAAGTCGGAAGCTCGAAGGCAATTCGGCTACGCCCTTTCAAGGCTAAAGTCCGATAAAAATGCTCCTGGCAACCCAGGTCAACCAAAGACCTTCGATTCCGCTCATTCAAGTCGAAAGCTCGAAGGCAATTTGGCTACGCCCTTTCAAGGCTAAAGTCCGATAAAAAGGCTCCTGACAACCCAGGTCAACCAAAGACCTTCAATTCCGCCCATTCAAGTGGGAAGCACGAAGGCAATTTGACTACGCCCTCTCGAGGCTAAGGTCCAATAAAAAAAAAAGCTCTTGATAACTCTGGTTAACCAAAGATCTTCGATTCCACCTGTTCAAGTCGGAAGCTTGAAGGCAATTTGGCTACGCCCTTTCAAGGCGAAAGTTTGATAAAAAAGCTCCTGGCAATCCAGGTCAAGCTAAGCTATCAGCTATACTCATCCGAGGCGATGAGAATAAGTTCAAGGTAGGCGTCGCCGCTTCAACATGCACCAAGTTCAATGAGGCATCCTTGGCACTTGAAGACAAAGTCCGAGGCGACCAACGCCTCGGAACTCTATAAGCCCAAGACCCAGCCCTTGGTATTCGAAGGTAAAGTCTGAGGAGACCAACGCCTCGGCTGTTGTAGCTCGTGTGTCCTTAGCGTGGATTTTCTGTATTAACATTAATAAAGATGACTTTGGTTATTGCTTTAATTAGAATACTACTATGGTATATGATAATTCTCATATAATAAAAGGACCCTAGGGAACACAGTAGGCCATTGAGGTGCATGGAGGATCCATGCTTGGGAGACCCAGTGGATCAGTTCTGTGTAGACCTAGAACTAGTTCATAGCTTAGGTAATGCCGGTTGCTTCACCGAGAACAAGCTGTTGGCAGGTAGAGGATGTGGTGAAGTCTCCACCACGAGAACGTGGGATTCCCATTCACCTGACCAAGCACGATGATCATATTGAACAGGAACCAAGACGGTGCACAGTTCAGTGATTCAGACACTGGTGCAGAAACCGTCTTACTACTATAGATAATATGTCCTTAACCCTGAGGGACCATGCTCACGGGGCCAACTAGTTGTGTGGTGCTTTGATGTGCCAATGTGTGCGGACCTTCCATAGTCCAATACCATGGTACGTTGGGTTACCCGGCTGGCGCTTGAGTGACATGTAATCCCTACAGATTATCCGACGTCCAGTGTTGGATGGGTACGTTTTGATGAGTCAATCTGTCCACACAGTTAACCCAGGCCTGGTGGTTGTCAGTATGACTGACGATGTTCCGGATGCTAAGCATAGCACCGGAAGGTGTGTGGTGTTATAGATGACAAGTCATCAAACCCTAGTCAGATGATCAATCGAGATCTGACGGTGCTCCCCACCGCCCGAGTCGTATCATGGCACCAGTAATAGGAGGGACTAAGGATTATCGGAGTATAGTAGAGAACAGGGTTACGAGGGAGTAACATAAGTTTAGGATCACTAGAGTTCAACTCGTGTCGCACTCTGGGTGGCTACGCGGGTTAATCGGATTAGGGCTGATTAACGAAACGTTCGGTGTGTCACCGGAATAGTTAATCAGGGATCCGGTTGGAGCTAGAGATTCCAAACCCTGAAGGTTCCACCCTGTCGTTGCATATAGGAATTGTTCCCCGACCTAGTTGGATACGCTGGATGCGAAGTAGCGCGATGGAGCGCAAGTCCGGAGCCAAAGAACCTAATTCACATGTGTTACGGGCCGTAAGGGTATTTTGGTAAATACTAAAATATGACTCAGAACATATTGAATATGGATCTTAGATTGAGCGGAATAATTCCAGGAGCTCACAGGTGCTGACGGAACTCGATTCCGAGTAGCGCACCTCACTCAGTCTCACTTTCAGTTTTCTGCTTTTCGTGAAGGGCGTTTTCGTCCGGACTTCACGATAGACATCCGGAAGACCTAAATCCGATCCCCCCTCATCCCTATCCACCTAGGGACTGGCCCTAGGCTCCTTGGAGTCATGGGAGACGGCCTTATAAAGGGAATAGAGAGGGGAGGGGCCGGCCCAAGTGTCCCCCTCTCCTTTGTGGCCGAACCTATCATCCCCTCTCCTTCTTTGTGGTTTCGGCCAAGGAAAAGAGAGGAAGAAGAAGGGAGAAGGAAGAGGAAGGAAGGAGAAGGAAGAAAGGAGAAAGAGGAGGAGAAAATCTCGAGGCTCGCCATCGTCTTCGCAACGGATTCTTCCATCGACTCGAAATCCTTGCACTCAGAGACGGGATTTCGAGGATTCTTCAATTCGCAAAGGACAAGGTGTTATCCGACAGTTTTCCTTGCGATTCAAGTGTGGTTCTTTATCGTTCCGTAATCTTCGAATTATAGATCCATAAGGTATGATGAATTTAAACACCTAAGTAGATGCATGCATGTCTTCCGTAGATCGTAGTATGCCTCTAGGGTGTCCGCACATATGCTAAGATCATAGATTTGCATGTAGATTGTTTTGTATCACGAATTGTAATGAAACATACACCGTATGATCTTCGGATCTTTCTTTTGCTTCCGCTGCGACTCTGATTAGCAGAACCCAATTCCAACAATTGGTATCAGAGTACGCTTTGGTGTATATTTCATGCATGAATTCGTGAAAACATCATGTGAATATATGATGGCATATGTTTTCGTCAGGGTTCGGCGTAGATCATGCATATGGATTGTGCTATGTATCGTCTTTTTGCAGGTGCCGCGCTGAATAGTAATCTGTGATTGCATGCATCCGGGGGTCGGACCCCGGATTTAATTTTGCATTGATTATTATTGTGGATTGTAAGGCTCTAGATGGGCGAGGGTGGGGGTTGACCATCCTCGGTTCCCTGGCCATGTTTCTAGGATTGTCTTTTTTTCTTTCTAGCGAAATTGTACACGAACGAGCACTTGCTCGAAGTGTGTTAGTTTTTCGGTCACAGGAAGAAGGAGATGATGCTGCATCCATGGTTCGGGCAAGCGGTGCCATGGCGTGCAAAGACCCGACGAAAGCGTGCATGTTGGTAATGAAGGGAATCGTCGTCAGAGATCGTGCAGAACGGAAGAGCGGGATATCTTGGCTGTGCTATTCAGGTTCAGGGGTCGGACCCTGGACTTGATTCAGTTTGGATATTTTTCTATTGTTTCTCTTTATTTCGTATTTAGAGAACCCCGATGATAATATGATTATCTTGCTTGTGAGTTTGTCTCTAGATCAGGCTTAGGGTTAGTACTAAGCTTATGGATTCATCGGTGTCTCTAAATGGTTCTAACACGTGCGAATCCGGTGGCTAGCTAAAAGAAAAGGTGGTAACCGCCCTCGTGGTAGTTCAGGTAGCCAAGTACTGTGCACCGAGATAGACGCAATGTTAGATTTATTTCGAGATAACTAATAGTATGAACTCATCACGATTTGGTTATGCCACCATTAGGTTGAGGTCCGGCGGAGGTTGTCGGATGTCCCTATTTGGCCAGCATCGAAACCTGTAATGGGATGAGGTCTACTATGACATCAGGCATCAAATTGTGAACGAGGCGTCATCGTAGTGGGAGTCCTTTCCACGTTGACCTTAGGCTAGGCTCCAGATCTTAGGATTATGGACAAAATAGTGAAGTATCGAGATCCTTGGAATCTATGTAATGTGATCATTGCAAGAAAGGCGAAAGCTGAGTATTCAAGGTAGGGACTATGATATTTTTTGAGGATACTAATACTTTGCGGGAGGGTTTGTAATCCTAGTGGGAGCGCGATAGACCAGGGTCTAAGTCTAGGAGGTCGTGACCTTTCTAGATATGCATAAAACCTCATAAAGAAGGGATGTGTAAGTGGTTCCCTCCAAAGGGGAGCCCCTGGCCTCCACAATCAACCGGCTAAGGGTCTGGGTGGGAGGTACGCAGTTCGATATTCTCACCGGGTAAGAGCTGTGTTTCCTCCGCACCGCGGGAGCCTATGAACCCCCCTGCCGACACCACCTAGATTTGTGGGAAGCATCCGAAACCTTGTGTGAAGCCGCTGTTGCTGCGCACGCGGGTCACATAAAGCTGGCCAAAAGAAGACTGGGAGGTCTTTCAGTTTACCATGGGTAATTCTGATAAAGACTGGGTCGTAAGAACCCCGTTGGCAGAAGCGGTTGCATGCTCTCACCGAGATGCTGTCTCCAATTCAAGGCCGATAGCCTCAGTGCTCCAGCCCAGGGAATTTAGATTCTTGGATGTCTCCACTTGAGGTGGTGAAGACATAGCGGCTGGAGTAGACATTATCTATTTCTAAATTCTATGAAATAGATTATGGTAAACCCTAATTTTGCTTTGAACCATTGTTTACAGAAATCATGACCAAGCTCAACCCCCTTGCCTCCATACTTAATGATAACAAACTTACGGGACCAAATTACGAGGACTGAAAGCGTAACCTAATGCTCGTCCTAAGGGTTGGTAACCACACAATTGCCCTAAGTACCCCTCAACCGGCCATGCCGGGACCAGATGCAACTGAGGCCCAGTTAAAGGAATGGAAAGACTGGCTAGATGCTGATGAGATGTGCAAGTGCTACATAGTGGCATCCTTGCAGACCGTCCTTCAGAAGCAAGTCGAAGACATGGCCTTTGCTTAAGACATGATACTCTACCTGAAGGAAATGTTCGAGGGTCGTAGTCGGGTAACTCGTTACCTAATTATCAAGAAATTGGTGTCCACGAAGATGGCAGAGGAGACTTTAGTTCGGGATCATATGCTGAAATTGTTTGGCTATGTGAACGAGTTTGGTTCCTTGATATCATCTTGGATGCAGAGATCCAGACCGACATTTTCCCCGCGTCTCTGTCAGGAGCGTTTGAGGGCTTCGTTACCAACTTCAACCTTAACCGGTTGGAGATGTCTAATGCATAGCTCCTAGTGGCGCTCCAGGCGGCAGAGGACGGGATGAAGGCAGGAGCCCAATCCCTGAACGTAGAGCAGAATTCTTCTCTGAAAGCCAAAGGAAAGTTTCAGAAAAGAAAGTCTAAGAAGCCCGTGAAGATGGGCCAGGTGCAGTTGCAGGTTCCTAAGCAGAATGGTCCGGCGAAGCCCAAAGGAAAATGTTTCCGATGCGGCAAGAAGGGGCACTGGAAGGGCGACTGCCGCGCGGCTCCCAAGAAGGCTAAGACAGGTATATCTCAAATCCACATAGTGGAATCCCTTGTAGCATCCAGTTGTTCTCCAGTTTCATGGATTGTGGATTCTGGTTCCACTAACCATGCTTGCAATAATTTGCAGGGGTTCAAGGAGACAAGAAAACTGGGTGATGAGGAGATAATCCTAAGTATGGGAACTGAGGCCGTGGCAGAGGCTGAAGCAGTTGGAGATGCCATCTTGCAGTTCCTTGATGGAAGAAGTTTATTACTTAGAGACATACTTTATGTACCGTCCTTGAGACGTAATTTAATTTCTGTTTTCTTATTGAATAATGAAGGTTTTTTAGTTTTATTTGATGCTTCTGGTGTGTCAATTAAATTGAATAGTTCCTTTGTTTGTAAGGGAAAGATACAGAATGGTCTCTATGTAATTAACTCCAAGCAGGATAACATAACTGAAGCTTGTGTGATTAATTCATCTAAAAGGAAAAATCTTTCAGATAATCCAACACTCCTTTGGCATCTAAGGCTTGGACACATAGCCTCAGACAGGATTCACAGGTTGGTTAAGGTAGGACTCTTAAGTCCAAATGTTTCAGAAAGCCTACTGACGTGTGAGTCTTGACTGGAAGGCAAGATGACTAAAAGATCTTTCCGAGCCAAAGGTAGCAGATCTAAGGAGGTATTGGAGTTGGTACACACTGATGTATGTGGACCCATAAGTGTCCGTGCCATAGGAGGCTTCGAGTATTTCATCACATTCACGGATGATCACTCGAGGTTTGGATACATATACCTAATACGGCGGAAGTCCGAATCCTTTGATAAGTTCAAGGAGTTCAGAGCTGAAGCAGAAAAGCAGACGGGTAAAAGTATCAAGTCTCTTCGATCGGATCGAGGAGGAAAATACCTATCGGATGAATTTATTGGGTACCTGCGTGAGCATGGGATCGTATCCCAGTTGACTGCACCAGGGACACCACAACAGAATGGTGTATCTGAGAGGAGAAACCGAACTTTGTTAGACATGGTTCGGACTATGATGAGTTATGCAATATTGCCACCTAGTTTTTAGGGATATGCCCTAGAGATGGCAGCATGTACTTTGAACTTTGTTCCATCAAAGTCAGTACCCCTAACTCCTTGGGAGCTGTGGTTGAAGCGAAAGCCAAGCCTACAGCACTTTAGGATTTGGGGTTGTCCAGCACATGTGCGAAAGGACAAGCGAGATAAGATGGAGTCAAAAACTAAGGTATGTCTGTTCGTTGGGTATCCAAAAGGGACAATGGGTGGTTTATTTTATGATCCAGAGGATAGAAAGGTTATCGTCTCGACGAACGCCGTATTCTTGGAGCAGGATTATTTAATAGACCATAAGCCCACCAGTAAAGTTGTTCTTGAAGAATTGCTTGGTACTGATGGGAGTACGCAGACAGAAAATGTAGTGGGAGCCGATACCACTAAGATTAACGGTACTGTAAAATCGACTCCTATGGAACCACCGCAGGTTCGTCGCAGTGGGAGGACCACAGGTGCTCCTGATAGATACATTGGAGAAGCCTTTATGGTTGATCCAGAGTTTCAAGAGAATGATCCTCTGAACTATGACGAAGCGATGGTATCCACTGACCATGCAGCATGGCAGGAAGGCATGGAGGCAGAACTGACATCGATGTCCCAAAACTCGGTCTGGACACTTGTAACACCACCTCACAACATTAAACATGTTGGGTGTAAGTGGGTGTACAAAAGGAAAAGAGGTCCGGATGGTACAATTGAGACTTACAAAGCTAGACTAGTCGCTAAGGATTATACCCAGTGAGAAGGGATCGACTATGACGAAACCTTTTCGCCAGTGGCTATGCTTAAGTCAATCTGGATCCTCTTGTCCATTACAGCCCATTATGATTGGGAGATCTGACAAATGGACGTCAAGACCGCATTCCTCAATGGGGATTTGGAAGAAGACATCTACATGTCTCAGCCTCCAGGCTTTGTCACAAAAGGTCAGGAAGGTCTGGTGTGCAAGTTGCAAAGGTCCATTTATGGACTGAAGCAAGCATCCAGAAGTTGGAACATGCATTTTGATCAGGCTATCCAGTCTTATGGATTTGAACAGAATGTGGATGAACCATGTGTTTATAAAAGGAGCGATAAGACTGCAGTAGTTTTTCTAGTGCTTTACGTGGACGATATCCTGCTCATCGGAAACGATGTTGGAACGTTGTCTACAGTGAAGGTGTGGTTATCCTCTCAATTTGACATGAAAGACCTAGGTGAAGCGAGTTATGTTCTGGGGATCAAGATAACTCGAGATCGCCAGAACAAGATTCTCTCGCTGTCACAGTCAGCCTACATAGATACTATCTTGGTCAGATTCAGTATGCACAACTCCAAGAAGGGACTGGTTCCATTCAGACATGGAATGAAATTGTCCAAGGATCAGGGTCCTAAGACTCCTGAGGAGAGGGCAGAGATGCAGAAGATACCTTATGCTTCGACAGTAGGGAGTCTGATGTATGCCATGTAGTGCACGAGACCAGATATATGCTATGCAATAGGCATGATTGGCAGGTATCAGTCAAATCCGAGTCCAGGGCACTGGACTGCTATGAAAAGTATACTCAAGTATCTCCGTAGGACGAGAGATTATGAGTTAGTTTACTCTTCACAGGAATTGATGCCGATTGGATATACGGATTCTGACTTTACATCAGATCCAGAATCCAGGAAATCGACGTCAGGGTTTGTGTTTTCATTAGGAGGAGGAGCTGTCAGTTGGAGGAGCGTGAAGCAGGGATGCATCACGGATTCAACGACAGAGGTTGAGTACGTTGTGGCGTGCGAAGCAGCTAAGGAGGCGGTGTGGCTCAAGAAATTCCTCACGGACTTAGGATGCGTACTGGGAGCTCAAGATCCTATTGTCCTTTACTGCGACAATAGTGGAGCGGTAGCATAATCCAAAGAGCCAAGATATCACCAGAAGAGCAAGCATATCGAGCGAAAATACTACATAATCCGAGACTTGCAGAAGCGAGGGGAGGTAGCAGTGACTCAGGTGGCGTCTGCAGATAACATGGCGGACCCTTTTACAAAGGCGTTACCGACCAAGGCTTTTGAGAAGCACGTGGATGCCATGGGAGTTAAGACTGTTGTTCCCCGCTAGGCCAAGTGGGAGATTGTTGTAGCTCGTGTGTCCTTAGCGTGGATTTTCTGTATTAACATTAATAAAGATGACTTTGGTTATTGCTTTAATTAGAATACTACTATGGTATATGATAATTCTCATATAATAAAAGGACCCTAGGGAACACAGTAGGCCACTGAGATGCATGGAGGATCCATGCTTAGGAGACCCAGTGGACCAGTTCTGTGTAGACCTAGAACTAGTTCACAGCTTAGGGAATGCCAGTCGCTTCACCGAGAACAAGCTGTTGGCAGGTAGAGGATGTGGTGAAGTCTCCACCACGGGAATGTGGGATTCCCATTCACATGACCAAGCATGATGATCGTGTTGAATAGGAACCAAGACGGTGCACAGTTTAGTGATTCAGACACTGGTGCAAAAACCGTCTTACTACTATAGATAATCTGTCATTAACCTTGAGGGACCATGCTCACTGGGCCAACTAGTTGTGTGGTGCTTTGATGTGCCAACGTGTACGGACCTTCCATAGTCCAATACCACGGTACGTTGGGTTACCCGACTGGCGCTTGAGTGACATGTAATCCCTACAGGTTATCCGACGTCCAGTGTTGGATGGGTGTGTTTTGATGAGTCAATCTGTCCACACAGTTAACCCAGGCCTGGTGGTTGTCAGTATGACTGACGATGTTCCGGATGCTAGGCATAGCACCGGAAGGTGTGTGGTGTTATAGATGACAAGTCATCAAACCCTAGTCAGATGATCGATCGGGATCTGACAGTGCTCCCCACCGCCCGAGTCGTATCATGGCACCAGTAATAGGAGGGACTGAGGATTATCGGAGTATAGTAGAGAACAGGGTTACGAGGGAGTAACATAAGTTTAGGATCACTAGAGTTTAACTCGCGTCGCACTCTGGGTGGCTACGCGGGTTAATAGGATTAGGGCTGATTAACGAAACTTTCGGTGTGTCACTGGAACAGTTAATCAGGAGTCCGGTTGGAGCTAGAGATCCCTAACCCTGAAGGTTCCACCCTATCGTTGTGTATAGGAATTGTTCCCCGACCGAGTTGGATACGTTGGATGCGAAGTAGCGCGATGGAGCGCAAGCCCGGAGCCAAAGAACCTAATTCACATGTGTTACGGGCCGTAAGGGTATTTTGGTAAATACTGAAATATGGCTCAGAACATATTGAATATGGATCTTAGATTGAGCGGAATAATTTCAGGAGCTCACAGGCGCTAATGGAACTCGATTCCGAGTAGCGCACCTCACTCAGTCTCACTTTCAGTTTTCCGCTTTTCGTGAAGGGCGTTTTCGTCCGGACTTCACGATAGACACCCGGAAGACCTAAATCCGATCCCCCCTCATCCCTATCCACCTAGAGGTCGGCCCTAGGCTCCTTGGAGCCATGGGAGACCGGCCCTATAAAGGGAATAGAGAGGGGAGGGGCCGGCCCAAGTGTCCCCCTCTCCTTTGTGGCCGAACCTATCATCCCCTCTCCCTCTTTGTGGTTTCGGCCAAGGAAAAGAGAGGAAGAAGAAGGGAGAAGGAAGAAAGGAGAAAGAGGAGGAGAAAATCTCGAGGCTCGCCATCATCTTCGCAACGGATTCTTCCGTCGGCTCAAAATCCTTGCACTCAGAGACGGGATTTCGAGGATTCTTCAATTCGCAAAGGACAAGGTGCTATCCGACAGTTTCCCTTGCGATTCAAGTGCGGTTCTTTATCGTTCTGTAATCTTCGGATCATAGATGCATAAGGTATGATGAATCTAAACACCTAAGTAGATGCATGCATGTCTTTCGTAGATCGTAGTATGCCTCTAGGGTGTCCGCACATATGCTAAGATCATAGATTTGCATGTAGATTGTTTTGTATCATGAATTGTAATGAAACATACACCGTATGATCTTTGGATCTTTCTTTTGCTTCTGCTGCGACTCTGATTAGTGGAATCCAATTCCAACATCGGCACTCTACAAGCTCAAGGCCCAGCCCTTGGCATTCGAAGACAAAGTCCGAGGCGACCAACGCCTTGGCGCTCTACAATCCCATGGCCCAGCCCTTGGCATTCGAAGAAAAAGTCTAAGGCGACCAACGTCTTGGCACTCTACAAGCCCAAGGCCCAGCCCTTGGCACTCGAAGACAAAGTCCAAGGCGACCAACGCCTCGGCATTCTATATGCCCAAGGCCTTGCACTTGGTACTCGAAGACATAGTCCGAGGCGACCGATACCTCGGTACTCTACAAACCCAAGGTCCTACCCTTGACACATAAAGACAAAGTCCGAGATGTCGTCACCAACGTATTGGCATTCGATCAAAAGTCCAAGCTTAGTCTTGTCACTCAGGTCCAAGCATCAGATTGTCACTGGCCATCACCTTTTCTCTATGACTAACGGTTCCAAACCGGTTAGGAGGTGGTCGTTTTAACTCTGTCAGTGCGTGTCTCCACACTGGTGCAGTCGACGGTGGGTCCTCATGATTTTCATTCGCAAAGGGCCTTAACGGCCCGAGCTCGCCATCAAAGCCACTATCTGAATCCTCAATATGTGGCTGTGGACGCGGAAAAAAGCGCGGGTCGTCTTTATTGCGAATCACACGAGATTACAATTGTGGCCGGGACCCGGGTTGCTCGGGTGTAGCGAGTCCGGGTTGCGGCGAGTTTTGATCAGGGGATTGTGGGAAAGATCTTCTGGGGGATCCCTTTGATCCGCGTCTCCACGTGGTGTTCGTGCGAGAGCTCTGAAGGGGCTGCCCAGGACAGGGGTTTTACAGGGAGAGGGTTTTGGAGAGGCTAAGGAATGTCCACCGTTGCTTTATCCCTTCCGTGCTTCGCGCTTTCTCGGCTAGGGGGTTTTCGGCTTCGTTCCTCGGTCTTCGCGTCTTCCTCGTTCCTTGCTTGACCTCGGTGTCCTTGATCGTCGGTTCGCGGCGTCGATCTAGCTTTTGGCGTTGGCTTCGGCTTTGGCTTTTTGGCTTTGGCTTTGCTCCGGCGTGGCTCTGGCTTTTGCTTTGCTTCGGCGCTTGCACTTGGACGTAGCTGGGAGAGACTTGCGATGCTTTCGTTCTTCCGGACTTCGCGTCGTATCGGCTAGAACGTGCGGTGCTTTTGCTCGTGGCCGGCGTAGTCGCTTGGCTTTGGCACTTGCGTTGCTTTGGCGCGAGCTTTACTGGGGCTTTGCTTTGGCTTCTTGCGTTGGCTTTAGCTTTGGCGTCAACTCGATCTTCTTCTTCGAACGACGTGGGCTACTTCTCCGGTGCTTCGACGGTTTACGTATCGACTAGACTTCTCTTCTTCTCCGGGCTTCTTTGGCGTGATCGGAGTCGAAGAATGCTTTCGAAGATGGTGGGGGTAGCACCGATCTCCGTGCGACGGTTGTGGCGTCGGCTTTTGTTGATGAAGACGACGAGGGTAGCGACGGTCTCCGTGCGACGGTTGTAGCGTCGGCTTTTGTTGATGAAGACGACGAGGGTAGCGACGGTCTCCGTGCGACGGTTGTAGCGTCGACTTTTGTTGATGAAGACGACGGGGTAGCGACGCTTCAGACGATCTGCTCCAGGCTTTCTTCTTCGTGGATGGGGCAGGCGTTAGTCGAAGACGACGGGGTGATGACGCTTCGCTTCTCTCCTCCGGGCTTTGGGGCTTGATCGGGATCGAGGATTTGTTGGAGCCGACGGGGTAGTGCCGCTCCTCTTCTTCTCCGGGCTTTTGAGCTTGATCGGAGTCGAAGCTTGTTGGAGACGACGGGGTAGTGTCGCTCCTCTTCTTCTCCGGGCTTTTGGGCTTGATCGGAGTCGAAGCTTGTTGGAGACGACGGGGTAGTGCCACTCCTCTTCTTCTCCGGGCTTTTGTGCTTGATCGGAGTCGAAGCTTGTTGGAGACGACGGGGTAGTGCCGCTCCTCTTCTTCTCCGGGCTTTTGTGCTTGATCGGAGTCGAAGCTTGTTGGAGACGACGGGGTAGTGCCGCTCCTCTTCTTCTCCGGGCTTTTGGGCTTGATCGGAGTCGAAGCTTGTTGGAGACGACGGGGTAGTGCCGCTCCTCTTCTTCTCCGGGCTTTTGTGCTTGATCGGAGTCGAAGCTTGTTGGAGACGACGGGGTAGTGCCGCTCCTCTTCTTCTCCGGGCTTTTGTGCTTGATCGGAGTCGAAGCTTGTTGGAGACGACGGGGTAGTGCCGCTCCTCTTCTTCTCCGGGCTTTTGGGCTTGATCGGAGTCGAAGCTTGTTGGAGACGACGGGGTAGTGCCGCTCCTCTTCTTCTCCGGCCTTTGCTTCTGGCGTCTTCGGAGTCGAAGGGTTCTTCTTCTCCGAGCTTTCTTCTTCGTGCACGGAGTCGAAGGGATGATCTTCGTGTGCAAGGGCCTTCACATTGATGAGGACTTTCAGTAAGCCGATCCCTCGGGACAGGCTTGACTGTGCCTCGTGAAGCCTTGGGTCGATGAAGAAGCGTCTCCTCTTCTGCAGAGCTCTGGCGTTTCGTCTTCAATTTCCCCGACCATTTTTCCTTCCCCCACCCCCTCTATTTATAGGCAAAGAGGTGGGGAGAGAGATATGGGAACTCTTTAATTTTAAATCCCTTTTGTATCTCTCTCATAATTACCCGGATTTTATTCATCCATTGATGAAGGGAATAACATTTAGTTGTTTTCCTTTTCTGGCGGGTGCAATTATGGCTGGATTTTGCGCACGAAATCGATGGCGATCGGGCGCTTCGTCTTGTGCGTCGGATCGAGGGATCGGCGCAGATCCGCGTGTGTGCAGACGTCATACGCTACCTCCCCCCGCGCATGGCGGTATTTTTTTCCTTTTCTTTCTTTTCTTTCCTTTTCTTTTCTTTCCTTTTTCTTTTCTTTCCTTTCTTTTCTTTCCTTTTTCTTTTCTTTCTTTTTTTCTTTTCTTTCTTTTTTTCTTCCCTTTCCTTGCAGGGCCGGCCGGCCTCTCCATGGGGTTCGGTCCCCACTAGGGCCGGCCCTATGGGGTTCGGACCCTAGTAGGGACCGGCCCCTCTTGAGGCGGGGTCCGAGTCCGTGTCGGCGCGCGCGAGTCGGGTCCGCGTGTCGGGTTTGCATCCACGTCTGTGCGCGCGAGTTGGGTCCGCGTGTCGGGTCTGCATCCGCGTCGGCTCACGTAAGTCGGGTTCGGGTCCGACGAAATTCGTGTGTCTACAAATGCCCCCTCAAGGACGAGTGCGTCGGTGAGAGCGTGTCGGGTTTGGACACGTAGGAATCGTAGAGCGCTTGTCCTTGATTCCTTTTGTGGGCAGGGTCGGGTGTCTGTTTAAGGACCCCTACCCCCTTCATCCGCCATTCTGCTTCTTTGCGAAGGTTCCGCCGGCTTCCGGAGACCGCCGTTGGAAGAGAGCTGCCTGGGGTTGCATGCGACTTGCTCCGTCTTCCCCGTGTCGCCTCTTTCGTCGGCGGCGGCTACGATGGCGCGTGATCTGACGGTTGTTGCGAAGACGGGCTCGAAGCGGCGATGCGGCGAAGACCGAGGCGAGGAGGATGGAGGAGCGCGGCTGAGATGCGAGTTGCTCTTGCCGCCTCTCTCTTCCTCTTTCTTCTTCTTCTTCTTCTTCTTTTTTTTTTTTTTTTTTTTTTTGGACCACGGGAGTAGCAGCGGCAGTGGCAGGGTCGGCCAGGGCTGCGGCGGCTGGAGTGCGAGGACGGCCACGGTGCATCTCGGCGGAGGACTATTGCCCCTTCTTCGGTGTGGAAGTGCAATGGCGAGGCCGGTCGTCGCAGCCGAGGTCGATGATGCAGGCGTAACGAGAGAAGGAGACGGAGTCGTCGTGGCCGAAAGCGGTGACGACGGCGCAAAGAGAGGAGGTGGAGTCATCGCGGGTCAGGTATGGCGACTCTAACTCCTTTTTTTTTTTTTTTTTTTTTCTCTTTCCTTTCCCTTTTTTTTTTTTCTTTTTCTTTTCTTTCCTTTTCTTTTCTTTCTTTTTTTCTTTCTTTTTCTTTTCTTTCCTTCTTTTCTTTCCCTTTTTTTTTTCTTTCCTTTTCTCTTCCTTCCTTTTCTTTTTCTTTCTTTTCTTTCTTTCTTTCTTCTTCTTCTGGTTCTGGTACGCGGAGGCTGCAGCGCGATGGTCCGGGCGGGCGCGCGCAGAGGCCGGGGTGCAGGTGGCGGGTTCGACGGCCAGGTGCGGGCTGTGAAGGCGGCGCGCGGGGGTGCAGGCGACAGCGGAGGACGGGCGGCGGACGCGAGTCGCGCTCGGGGCCGGCGCAGGTGGCAGCGGAGGCCGGGCTGCGACGGCCCGGCGGCGGCCGGGCGCGGGGCCTGCGGTGAGCGGCCCGCGGGCGCGCGGCGTGCAGGAGGCCCGGGCACAGCGGCGGCGCGCGCACAGGCGGCGTGCGGTGCCGGGGGCTGCGGACGTAGCAGCGGCAGCGCGCAGCGTGCAGGGCGGCGCCGGCGGGTGACTGCGCGGGCGGAGGCGGCGCGCGGGTGCGCGTTGGAGGCAGGGCGCGGGGTCCGAGACGCTCCCCCCCTTCCCGGTTACGTCGGAGAAGAAGGAGGGGGGGCTGCGGGTCCCCCCTCCCTTTTCTTTGCTGTCGATCATTGATTGGGGGGAGGGGGCTGCGGGCCCCCCTTCTTTGTGCGGCCTCAGATGGGAAGAGGGCTGCGGGCCCCTCTTTTTTTTTTTTTTGCTCTGGTTCTTCTCCTTCCTCTGGTTCACGGAGGCAGCGGCAGCGGCGCGCAGGAGGGGTCTGGCTGGGCTGGAGGTCGCGCGGGCGCTGCGGCGCGGGGGCCAGCGCAGCCGGGCGCGGCGATGCGGCGTCCCGGACTCGGGCGCCCCCCACCTTACGGACGTGTAGGCGAGGAAGGAGGGGGCTGCGGGGCCCCCCCTTTCCTTTGGTGTCGAGCTCGGATTGGGGAGAGGGGGCTGCTGCTGTCCCTTTTTTTTTTTTTTTTTTTTTTTTTTTTTTTTTTTTTTGACGTGAAGGGGGTTTGCGGGCTGTTGTGTGCGATGGAGCCGCGAGGTCCTGTTGCATACGGTGGTGCTGCGGAGCTCCTTCCCCTTTCTTTCTTTCTTGTCGGTCGAGTGCGAAGAACGATAGCAGCGAGCGTGCATGGCGCGCAGGCTGCGGCGCGGCGCGGCGGTGTCTGGCATGGGCGCAGGGCGCGGTGAAGGCGCGGGCCATGGCCGGAGTGCAGTAGCGGCGTACGACGCGGGCGCGGGGCGCAGGCAGCCTGTGGTGCGGACGCGTGGACTTGCGCTAGTCGGCGAAGGACGTGGGGCGCGGTGCAAGCGGCCAGGCGGTGTTAGGCTTGGAGACGAAGGCTTCTTCGATGCTTGGAGACCGTCGGCGGAAGAGTGCTGCCTGGGGTTGCACGCGACTTGCTCCGTCTTCCCGGTGTCGCCTCTTTCGTCGGCGGCGGTGGCGATGGTGCGCGGTGCTTGAAGACGAAGGCTTCCGTCGGCTTGGAGACGAAGGCTTCTTCGATGCTTGGAGACCGTCGACGGAAGAGTGCTGCCTGGGGTTGCACGCGACTTGCTCCGTCTTCCCAGTGTCGCCTCTTTCGTCGATGGCGGCGGCGAAGGTGCGCGGAGCTTGAAGACGAAGGCTTCCGTCGGCTTGGAGACGAAGGCTTCTTCGATGCTTGGAGACCGTTGGCGGAAGAGTGCTGCCTGGGGTTGCACGAGACTTGCTCCGTCTTCCCGGTGTCACCTCTTTCGTCGACGGCGGCGGCGGCGGCGATGGTGCGCATCGCTTGAAGACGAAGGCTTTCGTCGGCTTGGAGACAAAGGCTTTTTCGATGCTTGGAGACCGTCGGCGGAAGAGTGCTGCCTGGGGTTGCACGAGACTTGCTCCGTCTTCCCGGTGTCGCCTCTTTTGTCGACGGCGGCGGCGAAGGTGCGCGGCACTCGAAGACGAAGGCTTCCGTCGGCTTGGAGACGAAGGCTTCTTCGATGGCCTGGAAACGAAAGCTCCTTTGGCGGCTTGAAGACGAAGGATTCTTCGACGGCTCGCGAAGACTAAAGCTTCAGTCTTGGCGGCGAAGCATTCTTCGGCGGCTTGGAGTCGAAAGATTCTTCAGCGGAGTGTTATCGTCTTCTTGGTGCGGGAGCATAATGACACTGTCATGGCGAAAAGACGAAGCCGAGTGTGGTGGCGATCGCCTGGTGCGAGGATGAGTCGGAGGCGTTGAAGGCCAGGGAAGGTGGCTCCTTTTTTTTTTTTTTTTTTTTTTTTTTTTTTTTTTTTTTTCCGGAATTGACTTTACCTCTCGATTGGTCTTGCACTTTTCATATCCTTGCAAGATTCGTCCCCCTGAGTACCTTCCGAAGGCTGGCTAGATTATTGATGAGGTCAACCGCGGGTTTAGAGTTACTAGCGAGGTTGCACCTTTCTGGTAGCAATGTCAGCTTGAAGGACACCGAGATGGGCGTTCTGAAGGGGATGACGAGGCCACGAGCATCAACAAGGAGTAGACTGCTTTGGTTGTCTTTTGCTTGTCGATCTTGACCTTGATGACAGCTCCAGTGGTTCTTTTGGCTTTGTGGAGGTTACGAAGGCTGCGGTTGTTGTTTATGCGTCCGCCATTCTTCGGGTTGCTGCTTTTGACTTCAGTGGCAGTTTCCATCCTTCAGGTGGGCCTGAGCTTTTGCATGAGCCCGGTGGATTTCAAGGCAACGACTCTTTTTCTGCGGAGCAGATGCGCACCTTCTTTGGAGGGTGGCGAGCTTCATTGCTTACGACCGTCTTCGCTGGAGGACGCTTTCTTGGGCTTAGTTGCGACTCTGGAGTTGCAGCGCGTGTAAGCTGCGGAGGGCGAGCCACTTCGGCGCCTTAAGGACTTCGACTTGCTACTCGTGCGTCGCTTTAGAAGCTGGAGTTCCATTTGGGGAAAGCTCGAGCGACCGAGAAGATGTCTGGAGCAGAGCTTGCGAAGCAGCGTGCATAGCTGACGACGCGTCGGAAGCTGACGGTTTTTTTTTTTTTTACCTCTGGAGTTGCAGCGCGTGTAAGCTGCGGAGGGCGAGCTGTTTTGACGCCTCAAGGACTGTGACTTTCTTGTCATCTTTTGGTTTGTTGACTGGACTTGTGGATTTGCACTTGTTCTTCTCTGGGCTGGCCTTCTCGGACGACGTTTGGGATGTTTCTTTTGTATGGACTGAACCTTTGTAGGTTGCCTACGTACCCTACTGAGAGGGATCAAGTCGCACGTAGTTCGTTTTTTTTTTTTTTTTTTTTTTTTTTTTTTTTTTTTTTTGGCAAGGGGGGTAACCTTGCGTTAGGCAAAGTACCTTTTGAGGGACTTGCCACTGGTAGGCAGAGTCGCCACTGGTTCGCAGCTGTCGCCCACCTTCTTCGCTTCAATATAGTTGGAAGTGAAGATCTTCTTGACTGGAGTTTTGATGATTGCTGGAGTTTGACTGGAGTCGATGCCCCGGCAATTTGGAAGGATTTGTTCGCCGCTTTTGCAGAGACGAGCTTGAGTCTTTGTCAGGCGATGTGGTATCGCAGCTGAGGGTAGTGATCCCATGTGTGCCATGCTTTCTTTGCTGAGGCTGGATTTGAACATCAATTCGGTGGAGTTTTGCCCCCGAGTGCCATCTGGCTTGATTGCGAGTTGCTTGGAGCTGGTGTACTCGGAAGACTCGGTTGACCTTGAGACGTGCAACAGACCATATAACGGTAGTGTCATCCCTTGCAAAGTGATGAAGTCGGCCTCGGAGAATGATGACGCTGGTTCCTTTGCTGAAGTGGAAGGCGATCGCCCTGGTTTGCGAAGCCACTTAAGTGCGAGCAGCCGGACTGACGCAGCTTGAGCAAGCAACGGAACGCCTCGCATCGAGCTTGATTTGAAGTTGACATGAATTTTCCGTCTTGATGCTGGCGCTTCCTTATTTTTGTGCACCATCTGGCTGGAGGATGTCACTGGTTTTGCATGTTGAGAGTTTTTGTCCATCGCAGCTGCTTTGGCTCCCTGAGCTCGTAGAGCTTTTGCTGGATGAGCTTCTGCAACGAGATCTTTCACTTGGTAAAATTTGGCGTCAGCAAGGTGTGCTTTAGCCTTGTTGAATAGCTTGTCGTAGGCCGCGATGCTTCTTCCCATGCTTTCGATGTTGGTATCGCTTTCTTCATCGACTTCTCGGAGCACTTGGTGGACCTCCATCACGTAGCAGCAGACCTTGAAGTCTTGATCAGCTTCAAGGAAGCGATTGGGAAAGAACTCTTGGAGTGTTGCCGGCTCTAGGAAGCTTTGCTGGAGGAAATTTTTCAGATTTGCTGGTGGTACTTTGGATGTCTTTTTTCCTGGAGCATCATTCTTTTCCTTGAAGGACTTTCTTCTGGGGAGTTTTCTTGTCGCCCGGTTTTTCTTATGGTTAGCCAGACGTGCTATCCTGTAGCTTGATCGTCGTGGCCTTCTCCCTCGAGGCGCCATAGCCCGCGTGTTTTCATTAGTAAGATCTTCCTCGCCAAGGTGAAGAACTGGTGCTGCAACTGAAGGCACTTCTTTGATCGAAAGGACTTGCACTTCTAGAGACTGTACCGACTCATCTTTTGATCCCCAGCTGGTTGGCTTGATTTCTTCATTTGGAATCGAAGGAGGCCTGGAGTAGAGGATATAATAGTCAATTTTGCCCGATGGTTGGCCTAGCAGGTTGACTTCGGGGCTTCTTTGTTCGTCTCTAGCTTTGAGCAGGTGCCGGGACGTAGCTTCGTTTGGAAGAGGGAGTGCTTGCATGAGAGACGGTTGCCCCCAAGACAGTAAGGATTTGGCCCTAGGCACTGAAGAAGTATGTCGTCGTCGTCTTCTTGGACTGCCCCCTTTCTTTGAGTCATCAACGGTGGACTGCCCCCCTTCTGCGAGGACCGACGGGGCATCTTGCAATTCGTCGTCCGAAGTAGAAGTGTCACCGTTGTCGGGATCCGTAATGGAGATATGATTGACGGCCTCCATGGGTGGGTGGGTGGGTGTCGAAACGAAGTCCTCGACTGGCATCCCCAAACGATCGAATGCCAACTTCTTCTTTGATTGTTTGACTGGCCCGAGCCTCTCGAAGACGGATGTGCGTTTTCGATTCGACCAGTCTTTACCACCTCTGGTTTGCTTCCGGAACAAGGTTTGGCCTCGAACCCATCGTCGTCTTCTCTTGCTGTCTGGATGGCTGAGGTAGGTAGAGAGTGCATCGGAGATTGTCGATCCTTCAGCTGCTTCATCTACCATCCTTACCTCGATGTAGTTCGAGGTGAAGGTCTTCTTTGTTGTGGTTCTGATGACCAACGGAGCTTGACTAGAGCCGATGCCTCGGCGGTTCGGGGGAATTTGTTCTCCGTTTTGAAACAGCCGAGCTTGAGTTCTCGTCATCCCATGTGGAGTTGCTGCTGATGGGAGTGTGCCCATGGCGCTTTCCTCGTTGTAGCCAGCTCTGAACAGCAACTGGGCGGCATTTTGCCCCCAACTCCCTTCTGGCTTGAATCCGAGTTGCTCGAGGTTTGCCGATTCAACGGGTCTACTTGGGTTCGGAGCTTGCGTCAGACTAGGTAGCGGCACCGTCATTTCTTGCAGAGTGATGACATTGGCCTGAGATAACAACGGGGCCAGCTTCCTTGTCGGAGTAGAAGGCGATCGCTCGGATTTTCGGAGCCACTGAGGCGCGAGACGCAGGACAGGCGCCGTTTGGATTGGCAACGGGGTATGTTGCATTGCTCTTGACTCGAAGCTGATGCGCATCCTTTGCCCAGGTTTCGGCGTTCCTTGGACCTTGAGTCTTGCCTCGTCAGAGGGTGGCACCGGATTCACGGGAAGAGGAGTCTTGTCCTTCTTTACGTCTTCAATCTTTTGAGCTCGAGGAGCTTTAGCTGGAAGAACTTCCGCGACCAGGCCCTTTGCTTGGTAGAATTTAGCGTCGGCCAGGTGTGCCTCGGCCTCGTTGAATGGCTTGTCGTCCGCAACTATGCACCTCTCCACGCCTTCTTCGTAGTATTTGAGGCACTGGTGCCAGGTGGAGACCACGATGCCGTTCTCGTGCAGCCATGGTCTTCCCAACAGGAGGCGATATGACGTCTGGCAATCGATGATGTGGAAGAGGACCGTTGTATCCAGCGGGCCGATGGAAAGCTTCGAACGAATGATTCCGACGGTGGACTGTCCGCCCTGGTTGAAGCCTTGAATGACCAATTGACTTGGTGAGAGCTGGTCGTCGGTGATGCCGAGTTGCCGCATCGTCTGGATAGGCATGATGTTGACGGCGGAGCCACAGTCCAACAAGATTCGGTTCACTGGCTTCTCCTTGATGTATCCTGAAACGTAAAGAGGCCGGTTGTGCAATCGCGTTCCGAGTTGCAGGTCCTCATCTGAAAAGGTTATCGTTGCATCGCACGCGGCTACAGCTTTGCGCTTCTGGTCGTCCTTCCTCTTCCTTTTGTAGCCATCCGGATCAGCCAAGGCCGCCGCCATTGCCAGGCGAGCCTTCTTCGGGAGATGCAAAGCCTCTACGAGAGGCATGTGCAAGATTGCTTCGTCGTGAGAGGCGGTGCCCCTTTCGTCGGAATCGCCTCCCTCGTCTGTGGAGTCGCCTTCTCCAGAAGTTTCACTTCCGTTCCTTCCTTCCGATGCCTCATGGACTTCGACCATGCAACAAGACACTTTGATGTGTTGGTCCGCTGGGAGGAAGTAATCTGGGAAGAACTCTTGCAAAGTTGTCGGCTCTGGAAGACTCTGCTGAAGGATATCGTCTTGGCTTGCTGGCGGCACTTTGAACGCCTTCCTCCCTGGAGTCTTGCTTTTCTTCTTGTAGGTCTTCTGCTTGGTGAATCCCCTCCTCACACGGTCTTGCTTGAGCTTCTTTTCTTGCCATGGCTTTCGTCGCCGCGGTAGCATGACCCATGCTTCTTCGTCGGTGGATTCCTCTTCGCTAGGATGATGGTTGACAGCAGCAACTGGTTCCCTCGAAGGCACTTGTTCTTCCTGAGGCTCTATTGGCTCGTCTTCCGATCCCCAGCCGGTGGGCTTGATTTCGTCGATTGGAACGGACGGAGGCCTTGAGTAGAGGACGTAGTAGTCGAACTTCCCCGAAGACTGGCCTAGCAGACCGACTTCCGGATCTCCCTGCTCGTATCTTCTTTGGAGCGCTCGTTGGGATGCAACATTGCTTGGAAGAGGTGTTTGCTCTCCTTGAGGCTCTACTGGCACGTCTTCCGATTCCCAGCCGGTGGGCTTGATTTCGTTGATCGAAACGGACGGAGGCCTTGAGTAGAGGACGTAATAGTCGAACTTCCCCGAAGGCTGGCCCAGCAGACCCACTTCCGGATCTCCCTGCTCGTATCTCTTCTGGAGAGCGTATTGGGACATAGCATCGCTTGGAAGAGGTACTGGCGTGAGTGATGATTGCCCCCTGGGCAGCGGCGTTTCTTCCTCGAAGAACGCAGGAGTACGTCGACGTCGCTTCGAGACTTTCGGCCGGGAAGTTGACTTAGCGATTGGAGCTTGCCGGTTGATGCGCAGTTTGGGCATGCTTCGTCGGGCAGCGATGAGTACTGGCGAGAAGGAGCCGAAGGTGATGGACGTCATGTTGGCCGTAGCAACTTCCCCGGAGTCGATCTCTATCTTTCCTTGCTTTGCGAGCGCCATGATTCTTTCTTTGAAGACGAAACATCTTTCGATAGGATGACTTACCACCCGGTGGTATTTGCAGAAGAGAGGGTCGTCGACGCGATGCATCTGCTCGGGCCTCTTCGAAGGAGGGAGCTCTATCATCTTCTCTTGCAGCAGTTGGTCGAACATAGAGGAGACTTCCGAGTCTGGGAAAGGGTACTCCTTGGCTTCGAGCTCCTCGATAGTCATCCTTTGTCTTGGCGGCGGAGGCGGTGGTATGGCGACTCCCTTCTTCTGATCCGGCTTGCCACCGATCTTGAGTGGTTTGGCAGTTGAAGCGACGTCAGCGACGTTGACTTGTTTCGGTTTCGTCGCCAGTGGCTTGTCCTTCTTCTCTATCTTCAAGAAGTCCTTGTTCTTCAAGTCCCCGCGGTTTGCTAGGCTGAGTTCCATGTCATGAGCCCGAGTTACGAGTTCTTCGAAAGACCGAGGCTTGATACCTTTGAGGATGTAGAGCAGGCCCCAGTGCATGCCTTGGGTGCACATCTCGATGGCCGAGTCTTCAGACAAGCGGTCTCGTGAATTCAGCGCGAGGTTCCTCCACCTGTCGATGTAGTCGATCACTGGCTCATCCTTCCTTTGCTTGACGGCAGTGAGTTCGGTCATACTGACGGTTCGTCTGGTGCTGTAGAAGCGATTGAGGAACTCCCTTTCCATCTGGTCCCAGCTGTCGATGGTCCCTGCAGGAAGATCAACGTACCAGTCGAACGCGTTGCCTTTGAGGGTGCGAACGAATTGCTTCACCATCTCGTCGCCATATGTGCCGGCATTATTGCAGGTCTCGATGAAGTGGGCGACGTGCTGTATCGGATTTCCCTTTCCGTTGAAGTGCTGAAACTTTGGTGGCTGGAATCCGACTGGGAAGCGTAGCTGCTGGATCCTCGCGGTGTAGGGCTTCGAGTATGCCGCCGTGATCGGAGGAAGGCTACTGCCGTGGGAGCGCATCATGTCGGCTATCAACGCTTGGACTTGCTGAGCATTCATCGTCGCCGTTGCTGGAGGTTGAGTGGCCGCCGAGGCTGGCGCTGGGGAGACGACTTCCAATGGGACAGGAGCCGAGGAGAGTGCTGGAGTAGCTGCTTGAACCGTCGCAGCAACTTCTGCAGGAACGGGAGTTGAAGGCGGAACTGGAGCGGCTACTGGAGAAGCGACGGGTTGGCTAACTGCTGCAGCGTCCTTTGCGCTTAGCTTTTGGAGCAGAGTATTGATGTGACGATCCTTCTCCTCCATTAGCCGAGTAATCTGCGCCATGTGCTCGTTCATCTGCATGACTTGGAGCTGAAGAGCGGACGGAGGATGGTGACGGAGAACGTCTCGGTGTTGCATGTTCGCATCCTCGCCATCATCATCGGAGACGTAGTTACGCCGACTTGCTTCTGGCTGATGATTGATGTTTGCCCCCTGCAGAGGAGGTGCAACGTCTGCTGGAGAACCCGAACGGGTTCGGGGTTGGGGCTGGTCCTCCCCAAACTTCTGAACATGGGCTCCAGGATCGAGGCTTGTTCCTTCATGCACCAGGGCCTCGTCGGCGCTTTGGCGAGCATCTTCGGTAGTAGCTTCTGGCACGAAGACGTCCGCAAGAGTCCGAGTACGCCGAGTGTAGACGCGCACCATTGGAGGAGCATCACCCTCCGGATTTACTGGATCACCGTGTCGGAGTAGAGGAGACTCGGCGATTGGTGAGAGGCTTGGAGCAAACGCATCGTTGTTTGTTCCGGCCATTGCAAACTTCAAGCAGCTTCTTCAACCGTACGGATGAAAGGAGAAGAGGTCCCACCGGGCGTGCCAGAAATCTGTGGACGCGGAAAAAAGCGCGGGTCGTCTTTATTGCGAATCACACGAGATTACAATTGTGGCCGGGACCCGGGTTGCTCGGGTGTAGCGAGTCCGGGTTGCGGCGAGTTTTGATCAGGGGATTGTGGGAAAGATCTTCTGGGGGATCCCTTTGATCCGCGTCTCCACGTGGTGTTCGTGCGAGAGCTCTGAAGGGGCTGCCCAGGACAGGGGTTTTACAGGGAGAGGGTTTTGGAGAGGCTAAGGAATGTCCACCGTTGCTTTATCCCTTCCGTGCTTCGCGCTTTCTCGGCTAGGGGGTTTTCGGCTTCGTTCCTCGGTCTTCGCGTCTTCCTCGTTCCTTGCTTGACCTCGGTGTCCTTGATCGTCGGTTCGCGGCGTCGATCTAGCTTTTGGCGTTGGCTTCGGCTTTGGCTTTTTGGCTTTGGCTTTGCTCCGGCGTGGCTCTGGCTTTTGCTTTGCTTCGGCGCTTGCACTTGGACGTAGCTGGGAGAGACTTGCGATGCTTTCGTTCTTCCGGACTTCGCGTCGTATCGGCTAGAACGTGCGGTGCTTTTGCTCGTGGCCGGCGTAGTCGCTTGGCTTTGGCACTTGCGTTGCTTTGGCGCGAGCTTTACTGGGGCTTTGCTTTGGCTTCTTGCGTTGGCTTTAGCTTTGGCGTCAACTCGATCTTCTTCTTCGAACGACGTGGGCTACTTCTCCGGTGCTTCGACGGTTTACGTATCGACTAGACTTCTCTTCTTCTCCGGGCTTCTTTGGCGTGATCGGAGTCGAAGAATGCTTTCGAAGATGGTGGGGGTAGCACCGATCTCCGTGCGACGGTTGTGGCGTCGGCTTTTGTTGATGAAGACGACGAGGGTAGCGACGGTCTCCGTGCGACGGTTGTAGCGTCGGCTTTTGTTGATGAAGACGACGAGGGTAGTGACGGTCTCCGTGCGACGGTTGTAGCGTCGACTTTTGTTGATGAAGACGACGGGGTAGCGACGCTTCAGACCATCTGCTCCAGGCTTTCTTCTTCGTGGATGGGGCAGGCGTTAGTCGAAGACGACGGGGTGATGACGCTTCGCTTCTCTCCTCCGGGCTTTGGGGCTTGATCGGGATCGAGGATTTGTTGGAGCCGACGGGGTAGTGCCGCTCCTCTTCTTCTCCGGGCTTTTGAGCTTGATCGGAGTCGAAGCTTGTTGGAGACGACGGGGTAGTGTTGCTCCTCTTCTTCTCCGGGCTTTTGGGCTTGATCGGAGTCGAAGCTTGTTGGAGACGACGGGGTAGTGCCGCTCCTCTTCTTCTCCGGGCTTTTGTGCTTGATCGGAGTCGAAGCTTGTTGGAGACGATGGGGTAGTGCCGCTCCTCTTCTTCTCCAGGCTTTTGTGCTTGATCGGAGTCGAAGCTTGTTGGAGACGACGGGGTAGTGCCGCTCCTCTTCTTCTCCGGGCTTTTGGGCTTGATCGGAGTCGAAGCTTGTTGGAGACGACGGGGTAGTGCCGCTCCTCTTCTTCTCCGGGCTTTTGTGCTTGATCGGAGTCGAAGCTTGTTGGAGACGACGGGGTAGTGCCGCTCCTCTTCTTCTCCGGGCTTTTGTGCTTGATCGGAGTCGAAGCTTGTTGGAGACGACGGGGTAGTGCCGCTCCTCTTCTTCTCCGGGCTTTTGGGCTTGATCGGAGTCGAAGCTTGTTGGAGACGACGGGGTAGTGCCGCTCCTCTTCCTCTCCGGCCTTTGCTTCTGGCGTCTTCGGAGTCGAAGGGTTCTTCTTCTCCGAGCTTTCTTCTTCGTGCACGGAGTCGAAGGGATGATCTTCGTGTGCAAGGGCCTTCACCTTGATGAGGACTTTCAGTAAGCCGATCCCTCGGGACAGGCTTGACTGTGCCTCGTGAAGTCTTGGGTCGATGAAGAAGCGTCTCCTCTTCTGCAGAGCTCTGGCGTTTCGTCTTCAATTTCCCCGACCATTTTTCCTTCCCCCACCCCCTCTATTTATAGGCAAAGAGGTGGGGAGAGAGATATGGGAACTCTTTAATTTTAAATCCCTTTTGTATCTCTCTCATAATTACCCGGATTTTATTCATCCATTGATGAAGGGAATAACATTTAGTTGTTTTCCTTTTCTGGCGGGTGCAATTATGGCTGGATTTTGCGCACGAAATCGATGGCGATCGGGCGCTTCGTCTTGTGCGTCGGATCGAGGGATCGGCGCAGATCCGCGTGTGTGCAGACGTCATACGCTACCTCCCCCCGCGCATGGCGGTATTTTTTTCCTTTTCTTTCTTTTCTTTCCTTTTCTTTTCTTTCCTTTTTCTTTTCTTTCCTTTCTTTTCTTTCCTTTTTCTTTTCTTTCTTTTTTTCTTTTCTTTCTTTTTTTCTTCCCTTTCCTTGCAGGGCCGGCCGGCCTCTCCATGGGGTTCGGTCCCCACTAGGGCCGGCCCTATGGGGTTCGGACCCTAGTAGGGACCGGCCCCTCTTGAGGCGGGGTCCGAGTCCGTGTCGGCGCGCGCGAGTCGGGTCCGCGTGTCGGGTTTGCATCCACGTCTGTGCGCGCGAGTTGGGTCCGCGTGTCGGGTCTGCATCCGCGTCGGCTCACGTAAGTCGGGTTCGGGTCCGATGAAATTCGTGTGTCTACAGTGGCAGAGGAGGAGCACAAACAATCTCCTTCGTTCCTCGATGGTGTTTTTCCAATACAGTAGTCCCCTGACAGTCTTCATCGTCAAAAGAGCGGCCTGCAAAGGATGAACAAGCGATAAGTAAAGAGTAGGGTGGGTGAAAAATCCATCGAAACACGAGATAAAATGGTGCTTCCTTGATCCTGGCTAAGTCAACACCCTCACATGACCGTAGTACCTGGCGAATACAGTAACCAGGTGCGGTAGTACATTGGGTGAAGACTGGCTGGCCATCACGCGACGTCATCCTAGATTATTTCTAAGAATCCCCCTCAGGTATAGCATTATCCCTCGCCGATACGAGTGTTTTAGGAATATGACCAAAAAAGTGTCAGTTTCAGATAGGGCTAAAATTCGAAAAACACACTATTTTCAATACCGACACTTTTTGGCCTCTTCTAGTAGCCCCAATAACGGGGTGTCGGCATCAACAAGCAGCCCCCCTCGGTTTCGCATAAAAACCGAGTAGGAAGGGGGTGACGACACACCATCAACAACCACCTGTCGGTTTTGTCAGAAAATTGAGAGGGGGTGTGTGTCGGCATCAACAAACAGCCCCCTCTTGGTTTCGCACAAAAACCGAATGGGGAGGGGGCGATGGCACACCATCAACAACCACCCCTCGGTTTCGTCAAAAAATCGAGAGGGGGTATGTGTCGGCATCAACAAGCAGCCCCCCCTCGGTTTCGCACAAAAACCGAGTGGGAAGGGGGTGACAGCACACCATCAGCAGCCCACCCCTCGGTTTTGATAGAAAACCGAGAGGGGCGGTGTTCGGCATCAACAGCAATCCACCCCTCGGTTTCGTTAGAAAACCGAGAGGAAGACGTGTCGACATCAACAAGCAACCCCCCCTCGGTTTCACACAAAAACCGAGTACGGAGGGGGCGATGGCTTACCATCAGCAGCCCACCCCTCTATTTTGATAGAAAACCAAGAGAGGAGGTGTTCGGCATCAATATCAACCCACCCCTTGGTTTCGTCAGAAAACTGAGAGGGGGGGGGTGCTCGACGTCATCCAAACCTATTAGTCAACCCGATTCAAGTGTCATCCACACATAATGATCATTGAAAGACGAAGAGCTATCTTCCATTGGGTTGGTTGGATAGCATCTCATCCAAACCTGTTGATTTGCTTGTACAAACTTCACAAGAAAAAAATCCCCTTTCTCATCAGGGGTGAGCACGCGGTAACCGTTGTGTCATCACTGGGGCCCGACTGCAGTCCCTAATGAACATAGTAACTAGGTGCAGTTGGGTGTCGGATAGAACGGATGAGTTACCGCGTGCCGAGACATCTTTAAGACGCTAGCCGAAAACCCGGCCGGCATGTTCTTTAGAGTCATCTCTCTATAAAGGTGAATATCAGAAAAGTTACTCGTCAAGGCGAACAATGTTTCACATCCACTTTGACCATTTTTTCGGCGCCTACACAACGGCACCTTATACGCATTCATCCGATGCACATATGAAAAGTTACGGCTGTTGGAAGCTTTCAAAACCTTTCTCTCGAAAGACCAGCAGTGGAGAAGTTACACGGCAGACCCAACGCAACACGTGCAGAGGGGACTCACGCACCGCGCATGTGCATGCACTCAAGCACCCCGCGGTGGCCCAGAATGACGAAAAGGGCTACCTTTGCTCTCACAGACATGCGGATCTACGTTTCTAACGATGAATGCAACGTGGTTAATCGGGACGCCAACTTCTACTGCGAAAGGTCTTCTCTCGAGGCCATGATACAGCATGTCATCTCCATCAATGACGAGGAGAGGGGGCGGCGCGTGCTCGTCCACGACGGAAGGGATCTGTTCAACAAAGAGGAGACGACCTCCACTTTCACCATTAACTAGCGCGACACCCGTGTTAGCAAACCACATGCCCTCATCGCAGCAATTCGAGGCAACTCGAGGGGGGTCCGATGAACCTCACGCTCCCTCTCATCCATGCGTTCCTCGATGCAGCTGCTTGAGCTAGCCCAGGGGGGTTGGACGAACCGATCCAAACCCTCCCCCCCACTACGCGTGTCTCCTTGAAGCCCGTGTGCATCTCTGCAGCATAGAGGAGAGAGGGGGTCGGACGAACCGATCCAACCCCCCACTACGCGTGTCTCCTCTAACCCCCGGGGGTTGGACGAACCGATCCAACCCCCCCCCCGCTATGCATGTCTCCTCAAAGCCCCGGGTGCGTGTCGCAGTAGAGATGAGAGAGGGAGTCGGATGCACATGTCTCGCATCAAAGAGGAGATATGGGGGGCCCAATCCTCCCCCCCGTATGCATCTCACAGCAGAGAGAGAGAAGCCTGCTCTCTCACCGAAGTCCAAAGCAAAGAGAGAGAGAGAGAGAGGCCGGCTCTCTCACCAAAGTCCAAAGCAAAGAGAGAGAGAGAGAGAAGCTGCTCTCTCATTGTGGACCGAAAGCAAAGAAGGAAAGAGAGAAAGAGAGGGTGATGCTCTCATCGAAGAAAGGAAAGAAAGGGAAACAGAAGGAAAGAGAGAGAGGGTCCGAGCGTGCGATCCAATTGGGAGGGTCGCCCGACTCGCGCCCACAGCTCCCCTCTCCGACCCGATTGTGGCTAGCCCCTCGGCCCGCGATCGGCTGCCTACCGCCGACCGCACCCCACTGCCCCACGCCAGGAGCTGCACGCCGACCGCGCCGTGCGCCCCGTGCCATAGCCAGTCCGCATGCGCCGCTGCCCCGCGCCGCTCCGGCCTCCGCGCTGCCTGCGCCCCGGCCTTTGCGCCGCCTGCGCCCCGCGCACGCCGCTGCCTCCGCGACAACACCGGCGACTCCCTGCGCGTACTCCCCTCGTCGCAGCAGCTGGAGAAGGAGGGGTCCAACCCACTAGGCCACCACCCGCGTGCCACCTCCAGCCGCTGCCATCCGCACCCCACGCGACCACCGCGATTGCTGCAGCCGCTGCCATCCGCACCCCGCGTCGACTGCCGCGGTTGCTGCAGCCGTCCGACCCGGAAACAGAGCCAAAAAAAAACCGATCCCCCCCTCCGGGCATCATTCCGTCGCATAGCAGAAGAAGAAGAGAGTAAGCGGGGGAGATCCGACCTCCGCGCGAGCCTTCCCGCACCCAGCGATGACGAGCGAACACGTACCCCTCCCCATGCCACCCTTCGCCCAACGTAGTCGTCTCGGCTGGACGCCCCCGTGCAACTCGCACCTTCAGCAAAGAAGAGAGGGAGCGGGGGTGGGGGGTCTCCTTGAATCCATTCTTTCCATCTCTAAACCTGCTAAAAATATCAGAGGAGGCATCGCGTCGGTGCTGTCGAAGGATCCGAAAGCAAAGGGCGGTCTCATACACACCATCGAATAGATCGAAACCGCCGACGTAGACTCCGTTGAGGGTGTCTTCGATCTATTCCTCAAAATAATACACCACCCCGAGACGTTGCATCGAGTCGACGAGTTGGAGCCGAGCCACTGGCTCCCTGCATGCCTCGAGCAATGACCTGACCTCGAGCTTCAATTCCTTAAGGCGGCGATCAAACACCTCACCCATGTAAGGGCTCTATAGGGATTCCATGAGATGGTGATCCCAAATGGTAGGGTGGTAATCGATAGATCGACGTGAAGGGCTCACCTGGTAATGGAGGCTGATCTGTGTCGCCTGGCATGGCTTGGTTTCGTCTCGGAAGCGTGTTACCCTATAAGGGCGTCTCTGGTTGATGAAGGAGAAGGGTCTCGGTGTCCTCTCGGTCGGGAAACGTACTGAGTTTTCGAAAACGCCCCCTCGCAAAACCGAGACTTTTTGGCTCGCACCAAAAGGGTCTCGGCATCTGCATAAGGAAAAGGGGTCTCGGCGTCCTCTCGGTCGGGAAACGTACTGAGTTTTCGGAAATGCCCCCTCACAAAACCAAGACTTTTTGGCTCGCACCATAAGGGTCTCAGCGTTGGCAGAAGGAAAAGGGGTCTCGACGTCCTCTCGGTCGGGAAACGTACTGAATTTTTGAAAACGCCCCCTCGCAAAACCGAGACTTTTTGGCTCGCACCAAAAGGGTCTCGACGTCGGCAGAAGGAAAAGGGGTCTCGGCGTCCTCTCGGTCGGGAAACGTACTGAGTTTTTGGAAGCGCCCCCTTACAAAACCGAGACTTTTTGGCTCGCACCAAAAGGGTCTCGGCGTCCTCTCGGTCGGGAAACGTACTGAGTTTTCGGAAACGCCCCCTCGCAAAACTGAGACTTTTTGGCTCGCACCAAAAGGGTCTCGACGTCGGTAGAAGGAAAAGGGGTCTCGATGTCCTCTCGGTCGAGAAACGTACTGGGTTTTCGGAAACGCCCCCTCGCAAAACTGAGACTTTTTGGCTCGCACCAAAAGGGTCTCGGCGTCGGCAGAAGGAAAAGGGGTCTCGGTGTCCTCTCGGTCGGGAAACGTACTGAGTTTTTAGAAACGCCCCCTTGCAAAATCGAGACTTTTTGGCTCGCACCACAAGGCGTTTGCACCATGGAATCCCAGCCAACTCAGGGGGTCCTGACCCGACTGGGAGGGGGTAACTGTGGGTGCAAAAATTATACCAAACCGGATCAGAGCGGCATGGGCCCGCGCAACGGCCCAAGTGGGTAAGCCCGCCCGGTCTCATGGGCCCACTCTACGGGGCTTGCCGATCAAGCCCTCCCCCTTATTGGGCCCGAACAACGGCCCAATAAGGGCTTAGCAAGGAGGCCCAGAACCAGTGCCACATCATCATCGCCACATCGTCACTGCCATATCGGGCACGTGCCTACGCTATAAAAGGACCTCCAAGGCATTCAGAAAGAGGGGTTGGTCATTCAATCAGAGGAGGAGGATTCTAAAGCAAGTGCTAGAGCTCAATTCTCCCCTTCTTGTTCTCTTCTAGTTGCTCTGTGCAACCCCACTGTACGAAGCTTCTCTTAGCCTGTCAAGAGAATGCTCACCCATCATTTACTCAAGTTATAGTAAAGATCAAGTGGCACCTCTCACCCGGAGATGTAGGTCGTAAGACCGAACTCCGTCACCAATCATTGTGTCATCACTCTCTACTCTCTTTATCTACTCTCCCATCTCTCTAACTCTACAAACCATCAAATTCAATCAAGGTTGTGGGGTGAGATTCTCGATCAAGGCGTCTCAGAAATTTCCCCCACACAGGTCATCGACATAGACTTCGACGTTGCGGTCTATCTGTTCCTTGAACATCTTCATGACTAGCCTCTGGTAGGTTGACCCCGCATTCTTGAGACCGAAGGGTATGATGTTGTAGTAGTAGAGGCCTCTGTCTGTCACAAAGCATGTCTTCTCTTGATCATTCTGATGCAGAGGTATTTGATTGTAGACTGAGTATCCATCCATGAAAGATAGTAGCACGTGCGGCGATGGGGTGTCGATGAGTCTATCTATACTTGGCATGGGGAACGGATCTTTGGGACATGCTTTGTTGATGTTGGTAAAGTCGATGCAGGCTCTGATCTTTTCGTTCTTCTTCGGGACATCAATGATGTTTGAGATCCAAGTTGGGTACTCTACTTCTCGAATGAAGCCTACCATGAGCAACTTGTCGATCTCTTCTTGAACTACGATTAGTTATTCAGATCTGACTACATTCGCCCCTTCCTTGATTGTGAGTCGATGACATGCGTCATCCAGACTGATCCCAAGTATATCTTTGAAATTCCATGCAAAGACGTCGATGTTGGACTTGAGGAGTAATACCATGTCTTGTGCTTCTGCATCGCTAAGACCGATATCGATAAATGTCTCTTAAGGAAGATCTTCATTGCCAATGTCTACTCGGTCGATCTCCTCGACTGACAGTAGAGCCTCCCACTTTGTCGGTACAGGCTCTGGCAGTGGAGGCTTCTTTGATTGCTACCTGTTAGATGGGACACGTTTCGTCGACCGAACTCTTTGCTGGCGTAGCATTGGGCATTGGCCTAATCCATACAGTCGCGGCCTCACACGATCTATCCGTCTGTTGACTACCTCTTATACACCCGATGTCCTCTCCAGTTGAAAATTTGAGGAGTTGGTGATAAGAGGAGACAATGCTGATCTGGTGGAGAAAGGGCCTACCAAGGATGGTGTTGTAGTTCGATGTCCCCTCAATGATGGCGAACCGAACTGACGCTTGCATCTCCTACCCAAGATCGAGTGTGAACCTTGCCTCTCCCATAGTCATGCTATGCTCACCGTTGAAGTCAGTGCTGACGGTGTGGACTATATCAAAGCTCTCGTACTTGTGACCGAGGCACTTGAAGTAGTCAGAGAATTTGATATCGATAAAGCTGCCCATGTCAATGAGGATTCGATTGACGGAGCTCCCATCAATGATGAGACAGAGGACTAGGGGATCTCGATACGGAGTGCAGACTCCATTGATCGAGGTATTGATCGATGAAGGTGATCGTTGGCCAAGGGAGGCCTTTGATGGGCTTCTCGATCCAAGACTCCTCGACTTGAGCCACAGTGTGCACGTGATGAACATGTCGAACCTGGCACTTAACTTCCTTCTGAGTCGGAGTCTGGTGACGGAGATTATTGTGAATATCGTAAATCTCCGCTCGAACTATAAGGGGGGTCGATTGATGTTCGATCGAACAGATCCAACACATCACCTTCTCCTTCTAACGAGGGGAAAGAGGAGGAAGTGAATCGTTTGCTAGGCCGATGTCGGCCTTGAACTCCTAGAGGTGACCTTCTTGCAAAAGGTCCTCCAGGTGATACTTCAGGCAGTAGCGCCATATAGTATGGTGCCGTGACACCGATGGAAATCGTAATAGACCGGCTTGTCTTCCGTCTGCTTGGTGCCAGACTGAAGAGGGTCGGGCCTCCTGAGGTAGTCTTCATACTGGATCTGCTTGAGGATGATATCTATTGGTAGATTTCAATTGGTGAGTTGGTCCTCTGAGGCATAGAGGGTCTATTGCCTGCCCGCTTTGGCCACTTTGAGGATTCATCTCCCTTAGTCTGAGCGCTATGAGCTCAGGCCGTGGGTCTCACCGGTTCCTTCTCGGAGAGATGTTTCTTGATATCACATCATTTACGAGCCACTTGATCATCCTCCACCTCGATCTCCCTTTGGATTCGATCAAAGAGAGCACAGAGGGAGGCGGTAGGATTGCAGATGAGGTCATTCTAGATATGGAGGTCGTAGCATAGGGTATTCTGGAATGTCAGCACGACTGCTTCGTCGTCGAGGTGACATCTAGAGAGCGTAGCGTGCTCATTTTGGAACCTCCGTGTGAACTCTTGGAGGGTTTCATCCGATCCCATCTTGAGCCGGTAGAGGGAGTCTGGATTCTTCTTTGGTTTGAGGTTTAGCCGATAGTGCTAAACGAAGAGGTGTGCCAAATCCTCACACCAGATCAAGGAGCCCGTCGGGATATGGTGATATCAGTCGAGGGACAGGTCATCGAGGCTACTGGCGAAGGTATGGCACAAGACTTGGTTTTCATGGTCATACGACGTTAAGACTTGTTTGAAAGCGAGGACGTGCAGCGTCAGATCTCTCATTAGGTAGTTGAACTTAGGGAAATATGGAGTCCTTCAGCTCTGAGGGAAAGGAGCTTGAAGAATTTATCGATGAAAATGTCCCTCGGAGGCGTGGGTGTTTCGACGATCACCTCGTTAGTCTGAGAGGCATCTCGAAAGAAGAGAAGGCAGTGAAGGCATCGAAGTTGCTCTCGCCATCCAATGCTCTGCCAGAGCTCGATCGTTGTAGCTATGCTGTCAGACTCTGGGGTGGCGACTGCTGTTCCGAGTATCCCTTGCGATGTAGGAATTGGAGAATGACTCAAAACTGAGTAGATCGAGGAGACGAGCAAAATCGTCAAGATACTCACAGACTGTTGGTCTAGGAGGAATGAGCGAGGGTCATCTCAAAAGGGTTCTGAGGGACCATAGCGGAGTGTTGACGATAGATCGTCAGGAGGGAGCACAAGATGGGTCGATTGACCGGTAGACGCTACTCCGTCGTTGATGATGGTTGTCGACTTCGGGAGATTAGCTCCAGCTTCGGCGGCGACTAGTCGAAGGGAGTCTCTCTCAACTATAAGAGCAGCATTCTGCTTCATAAAGGTGAGGAGTTGGAAGTCGTCCATCGTGATCTAGTACGTCGCCTAAGGATCGATGACTAGCGAAACGTGTGCTTTCCCCGAGCGCTGAGTAATCTCGTTGACAGGTTGAGGAGACAGCCGAGGTTGAGTCTGAGCAGCGTGATCAGCCGACCAATGACTTCTTGAATCTACAGCAGGTTGTTGGCTCATCGTGAACCTACGACTCATTAAGAGAGTCGTAGGATGCTAGATGTCTGGATGGACATTGCTTCCCTCTGTTGGTCCACGGGTCGTGTCTTAGCCATTCTGTTATAGTGAAGGAAACAGACGGATTGCTCAGACAATCGGTGGTTGCTGCTTGATCGAAGGAGCTGGGAAGCCTGGAGGTCGCTAGTCGATAGGGAAGGATCCTACATACGGCGCCAAACTATGGGGAGAATCATAGCCGTCGTATGGTCCCCCTCCAACAATCGATGAAAGGTGTTGCATGACATTCTAGATGTGGCGCGCAGTCGAGCACTGAACTGTCCCACACTAACGCTGTAAAGGGGGGGGGGGGGGGGGGAGAGAGAGAGAGAGAGAGAGAGAGAGAGAGAGAGAGAGAGAGAGAGAGAGAGAGGAGTTAACAGAAGACGTGTTGACGAATTGAAGTTCGGCCGAAGCCTACATCTCCGTGCGGTAAGATGCAACCTTTGAATCCATTATCTCTGAAGAAGTAGAGCTACTCTCCATAGGCCGAGGAGTGCCAAATAGACAGAGGGTGGAGTATGTTTGGATGGAGTCTGATCACTAGAAGGCTCGAGGAGTGCTGGAAAATAGAAAATAGGAATGTGGTCTAGAATCTTTCCCCCTTGGATTATTTGTCAAGTTTGCTATTTATAGAGGTTTGGGAATATTTGGAACTTGGTAACTATTCAGGGGGATTTACCAAACCTCGAATAGTGTTTATGGGCCCCACGTAGGCTGCGGACCCCATCGTCGTCTTCGTGGATCCCGGGCAAGGCTGCGGGTCCCACCGTCATCTCCGCGGGCCCTAGGCAGGTCTGTGGGTCCCACGGTCATCTCCATGGGCCCCAAGCAGGACTGCGGGGTCCCACGGTCATCTTCATGGGTCCTAAGCAGGGTTGCGTATCCTATAGTCGTCTCCGTGGGCCCCAAGCAGGGCTGCGGGCCCCACCGTCATCTCCGTGGGCCCCAGGCAGGGTTGTGGGTCCCACTATCGTCCACGTGGGCCCTAAGCAGGGTTGTCGGTCCCACTGTCGGGTGTTAGCCAGATTTTGCACCCACAGTGGGCCTCCTTTTATATGTGCTGGAAATGACAGCTGTGGCGCTCCGCACGGGGTGGGATTGACAACACGCCTTCGTAACGCTCGTGGCCATTTCACGCTGGTGGTGATGTGGCATCCTGTGATTGCATGTGCATGCTGGATAGTTATTGTTGGGGTTTTCTTCGATCTGTTGGGCGGCCACGTATCACGAGATGTGGGCTGTCACTCCCTAACTGCTGCTTAGGCAAAGATCGCGAGGCGGTTACAAGTGAGCCATGACAGGGTGCCATCAGGGTGGATTTCCAAGCAAAATTCACGAACTCAAAGATTTCTGCAGGTCTAGCTTGGTGCGAGAATTGTGGGGCACCTTCAAGTGAAAATCATGAGCCCAAAGATTTCTGCTGCGGCACCTCAATTTGGCCAACCTAACAAAATGTCGGCCTCCCAAGTACCGGCCTTCCAAATACAGGCCTTCCAAATGCAGGCTCCCAAATACCGGCCTTCCAAATGTAGGCCTCCCAAATACAGGTCTTCAAAAATGTGTCAATCTCCTGGTTTAATTTCTTGATGAGGCGGGTTTCTACTAGGGCACCTCAATCGGGCCGTCGAGCTGCATTTCGACCAATCAAGCCATCGAGCTGCACTTTTGATCGACCAGATTGTCGAGCTGTATTTTCGACCGACTGGGTCGTCGACTCGTTTTGTCTGATAGGACTGTCGGGCTGCATTTTTGACCAATTGGGTTGTCGAGTTGGTATGTCAATATTTTCAAAGATTGAGTATTGGTTATGGGTTCTCATTACCGAATTTGGCAGAGCTGATTTTGGTACATACAAAAGAGGTGGCTATGATCAAGTGCCAAGCAGGAGCCAATGTCGTTAGGGCCATCACACCCGTCTTTTGCTTGCTGGTTGTGGTGGAGTGCAATTTATCGACCAGGTATAGATTCAATGGACGACTAGAACAAGGAGCACATACAACAAAAGTGAGAGCGTTTCTAAAGAGAATGGTAGGGGTGTGCAGGATCCAAACCAACCCGACCCAACCAAATCAAACTGACCAATTTTGATCGGTTTCTACACTCAATGGATCATATTGGATTGAGTTTTTAAAAACCAACTTGATTGGATTGGTTGTGATATTTGTATATTTAAAACTGATCGACCTAAACCGAACCGACATATGTATAGATATATAATATTTTATTAAATATACCATGTCTTCTTAAACCCTTGCAATACTGTAGGATGACTCAAAATCAGTTAAAAATCTTATTTAAGCCTAATGATTTTATTACAATTATTATTTTTAAGTTAAGATTAGGTCCTAATAGAAGAGGGGGAAAGTCCAAAAAAAATATGGTCCAAAGTCCAAACCGACCATCCAATCCAACCCAAACCGACTTTAATTGGATCGGATCGGATTGGATTCCAATCTCAGTTTGGTTTGGATCGGATTAAAAATCAGCAAAATTGACCAAGGTTGGATCGGTTTCGGTTTTGCCTAAATAGGTTGGTTTTGAACCGATGCACACACCTAGAGAATGGAGTTCAGACTATTTGGATTCATCGTTGTGGCGTTGCCTCACCCCCAACAGTAACTAACAGAGAAAATATTTAGTGAAACCGTTGTAGGGGCAGATGTGGTGAAACACAGCGGAGAGCCATCCGATGCACTCACCATTGTAAGAAGGATCGCAGTTAGCGGTGGATGTTGACGACGAGGCACACAAATTTCCAGACCAGGTGCGATTCTCCTGCCATGGTGTCTGCATCCACTGCCACGTGTTATCCACCCTTCGATGGTGAGTTCATCGGACGACTGTGAGATGCACGTCACATGATCAGCCCCTACAACTGTTTCACTTACTATTCTCTCGCCCCTTTCGGATTTTCTTCATCGGAAGGAAATGTCGTTTCCTCCCATTTTAGACTTCATATCCGCCCAAAATGAGGAAATGAAGTCCACAGGTGGATTCGTTTCAACCCCAATTGAGATACAAAAGAACAACGGAGAATGATGGAAAAGAAGCCATTTTCACCGTTCGGTTTATTTTCGTTGCCCATCTCTGCGCAAAAGAACGCAACCTACGTGTTCTTTTCGTTTCCACTTACTTACGAGTTGACGTTGCTTTGAGTCTAAGGACATTATGTGAAGAATAATCTCAAGGGCGGAAATGCCGTAAGTTTGCATAACTAGACTTTTACAATATCATTTTTGGCTTAATTATTAATAACAAAGAATGAAAGGGATTGAAATTTATATGCAAGAGAAGTTCATATTTAAACGATGAGTAATGCTATTCAGCCATCCAGTTCTCCAGATTGATCGAGCCATCCAGATTTGGCACCTGATCACAATCGTCGATTTAATTGCTACTTGCTAGTGGGGCTAAGTGTGATTCACCTATTGAAATGGGCTGGGTTCAGCGAATGGCTGTGATCAGGTGGCACATCATGATGGCCCGATCTGTGTGGAAAAGAGGATGGCTAAGAAGTATTTAATTCCTTGTAAAGACTTAACATCGGATTACAAGGTATGGATTTTTTTATTTATCTAATTAGAAAGCTTCAAACGGAACACTTCGGTAATGTGAAAAAAAAATTAACTGAATCCATGAGCTTGCTTTATTTTTCCCAGTTTGCATAGGTCCGTCGGCGGCGGTGAGGGATGGTGGCGGGGGGTTCGGTTAGGTCCTGCGATGGGGGTGGGGGGGGGTTTCAGTTAGGTCGCAGGGACCTCTCACTAAGTCCCCCTAAAAAGAATTACTCGATCGAGTTAACCCCTTGTTGCACTTCTTTGAACAGCTATAAAGAGAGAGGGGGGGGGGGGGGGGGGGGGGGGCAGCTATCCCCCCTCGCCCTCATGTAGCTCCGCCCATGGTTCTCTCCACATTGTGTCAAACCACGGCAAGTAGGGGTGACAATGGGTTGGGTCGTGTCGGGTTCGTGTCGTGTCTAGTCGGGTTCGTGTCCAAAAAACCCCAGACCCGGACCCGACCCGTTTAACTAATCGTGTCTAGATCCTAAACCCGTACCCGACCCGCTAATAAACGGGTAGACCCGATAAGACCCGGTAAGACCCGTTTATCACCCAGGACTATTCAGTTGACCCGATCCGACCCAATCCGACTCGACCCGAAAGACCCGCTGGTATTATATATTATAGTATCGGATTGCGGGTAGACCCGACCCGTTGAATACTAAACGGGTCTTCCCGGGTCCCGGGTCCCGTGTCCAGACCTGACCCGTTTATTAAACGGGTCTATCGTGTCGACCCATTTACGACCCGACGAACCCGTTTAGCCCTGTCCCAGACCTGCTAACTTCGTGTCGAGTCTGCCGTGTCGGGTCCGAAATTGCCAGCCCTAACAGCAAGCATCCAAACATCTCATTTATCTTGTTGTCTCCTTCGAACATAGCTTTGGCGTAATGAGGTCCACAAATGGCAGCTTATGTGTGGTGTGTAATAGCAGGTGCTCAAGCAAAAAATTGCTAAGAACATGTAAAAATAAATTAAAATAAAATAAATAGATGGTGGGTGCCAACTGCCAAGTAGGAACACCCTAAAGGAATGTAACAATATTTGGATGCACGGCAACTCACCGGCCAACGGACGATTTAAAAAAAATTACAAAGTTTATTTCATGCGGTGAACGTGGATCGAACACGTGACCTTCAGATCTTCAGTCTGACGCTCTCCCAACTGAGCTATCCCCGCTTTGTTATAAATTTGAATGCTATTTGGTTTTAATTCTCTTATCTCATGCTGTTATAAAAATAATAATAGACCCATTACACAGGACGGCCGAGCTATGTAGTTTGTTTGATACATTTGTCCCATGTTGTTCTTGTTAGGTATTCTCAACACCCAAAACCTGGGTCCTAAGGTGAGGTCAATAGAGGGTATATGAAGTGGCCGTTAAGTGCTCCCTTTCGATGTGGGACTAATCCATGGACTACCTCAGCATCCAGCCTCACTGAAAGCATACGTGGCAAATTGCAATTGGTGGGGGTTGCGTCCGAAGCGGGCCCATCTCTGATACCTAGATACCCTCACACTCCAAAACCAGGGGCCGTTAGGTGCCCCCCCTTCTGATGTGGGACTAAACGGTGGACTATCTCATCAGTTCTCATAGAGAAAATTAGAAGGAGTGTCACCCACCATGGGATAACCGGATAAGGGAGTTGGTAAGCAACCGATCCTTCCCACTAGTTGTCGTCGGACCCGGGCTCGCTTAAGGCCAACGTGGATGGGGCAACCAACATTTCTTCCTCTGCCTCTGGTTTCATTATCAAAGACAATACCGGAAATTACATCCTTTCTGAGAGTGCGATCTTTGAGGCCTACAGTGGTATTGAAATTGAAGCTCGTGCACTTCTTCATGGACTGTGAGCTCTCCTCAAACTTGATGCTCCCTCGGTTATTGTCGAAGGAGACAATAAAGTCCTTATCAATCTCCCTGTAAGATGGTGATCTTTCCCCATCATGACAGATACAAAACTTGGTATCTGACTACAGGCAAATTTTTTGGAGCTTTACCTCATGCAAATTCTCTCATGTAAAGAGAATTCTTAATGGTTGTGCGGATGCATTAGCTAAGAAATCTATTCGGGATCGGGTCGGGTTCTTCTCCTCCTCTATCCCCCTCTGCATTTCTTCTCTAGTGTTGTCGGAGAAACTGCAGATGAATAATTATAATGCTCTCTCTATTTTCAAGGTTGAGACGTCATGACTAGAAGCCCCGTACTTCCTACCAAAATAAATAGAAATTATCATTATAATTGGCCTTTGAGAAATGGGTACAAGGGGGCACCATCCAAATGAATAACTAGATCGATTTATTATTTATGCCGCATGGGTCTCCATTCATACTTTGAGAAATGGGTACAAGGGGGCACCATCCAAGTGATAATGTCAATACTTTTTTGTACTTTATTACACAATTTTAAGGATAAAAAGAAATATATAAAATAATATTAAAATTTTAAATTTAAATAATCAATTAGTATTATTATCACACAAAGTGGTTCATTACCATAAAAAATTGTTACATTTGTTATCGGCTTTGGATCATAAAAGTATCAAATATCATGCTTCCAACTATTCTAACATAAATATTTGATGTGGAATAATTGTCATAACTAAAAAATAAAATATCTATGATTAAATGAGTTCCATTGATTTATATTTTCATTGATTTTCATTTGCTTTCACTTATAACTTAGAGAGAAAAAAAAGTGACCATCGGAATTACGACCGGCCAGTGGCATTGCGCCTCATCCACCGGAACATCAATGAAAATTATCTCCCTAGCCTCTTCAAATTACCTCCTTACCCCTTATGTGGGTATGTTGGCAGGTCATAATTCTGATCATCAAAGCCGATCGTCAAATTTTTTTCTCTATAACTTATATGTTCGCTTGTTCACATACTCAATATTGGTTCAACTTAGCCTAATTAACTACCAATTTCAATCATTTTGAATGAAATATTAGTTAATAAATCATCCAAGTCCTTATATATGTCACTCCAAATAGAACATATATCCACTTAATCCCTAAAACAAACATATCTTGAACAAAGAAATCAATGCTTAAATGGAGTGTAGAGAAGTGGTCACCGCGAGGCATCCACCAATCGGGGAAAGGAGGGAAGGAATAGGGGCGTCGGTGGTGGTGGTTCCTAGTCTCCGATGTGGTTGTTGGATCTGCTCCGCTATGAGAAAGTTCTGAATAGTTCTTGGTCGCTTGAGTGAGGATTCTTCCATAGGAAAAAAGAAGAAAAAAGAAGCATCGAGGTTGGGGAGGGGTAAAGTCTAGAGCGAGCGAGAGATTATTTGGGGGCGTCGGACAAGCAGTCTGTCGCGAGCTGTCGGCCTGCGACTCTGCAATACTCGCCTCGTAAATCTAGGATAAGCTCCTCTCTATTCAGTACTTTATTCGAGTCTTACAAGTCCGTGTTGGGGGATTAGTCCCACCTCGGTAAATTAAAGCGCGGAAACGATCCTTATATGTATGATGGGACCTCATCTCAATACCTAGGTTTTGGGATGGAAAAAATCTCACATGATATCAGAGCCTAAGCGTTTCACTCACCTGTTGAGTGTGGTCCCCACACATCTATCATCCACGTTATAAGGACCACAAAAAGATTGGCATGCACGTGAGGGGGAGTGTTGGAGGATTAGTCTAACCTCGGAAAAGTAGAGGGCAGAAACGATCCTTATATGAATGATGGGATCTCGTCTCAATACCAAGGTTTTGGAATAGAGGAAATCGCACAGTCCGGACTGGATGTTTGTACGGATCCTACTCCGCATCAAACAGTGATTTTTTTTTGGGGGTTGCGAGCATCAAATAGTCTGTTGTTGTACAAAATGCAGTATGTGGCCCCACCCATTAGTAATCTCCGCTTGGTCTCGGATTGGCTGAACTACGTCCATCGGTATCACCTAAGGGGTTAAAGGATAAGAGAAATGAATCAATCTCAACATGTGGATTCATTTCCCAAACCACGGTGTCACTGGCCATCGACACTTGTTATTTTCGTCTCTTTGGACGGTTTTGAATTGTTGAGATCTATAGGCCACCGGGAGAACCCCAGGGGGCTCCAATCATAAGGACCGGTGATCAAACGGGTAGAGACAGGTGTCGATGGCTGGACCCCGAACCACGGTGATTCCGTGGTTCGGGATGACTATTTCAAGTCATTCGCATATAGTTGCAGCGAATGACTTAAAATAGTCATCCCAAACCACGGAATCACCGTGGTTTAGGGTCCAGCCATCGACACCTATCCCCACCTGATTGATCATCCGGTCCTTATGATAGGAGCCCCCTGGGGTTCTTCGATGACCTTTAGATCTCAACAATCCGGAACCAACCAAAAGGACGGAAATAACAAATGTCGATGGCTGGACCCCGAACCATGGTGATCGACTATTAAGGACTTTACTTGGGCAGTGGTTGGTGCCTCCTTGTGCCTGGTGACTAGTGATGTGCTGCCCATGTGGCAGTGATCTGGCAGACCCTGTTGCACCCGAGAGTGCGGTGCACTAGTAGTTTGGCCCTTAGATGGGGGATGCGAACCCGTTTGTTGACACTAAAATGGATATTGTTTTCCAAAATTCGTGCTCATGAAAGTCAAAGTTAGTCAAATGATGACTGATCGATTAATGGTAATCCCAAGAAATATGATCAGTCTAATCTGGATTCATTTGGACTATAGTAAATACTTACAACAAAAGAAAGTAAAGGCTGGATAACATCAGAGCTACATAAAATAATAATAATAATGAAACTTGTGTAAGGAGTTTGATAACTCCAATCCGAGATCTAGGTCTGTTCTAGATTGAGAAAGGTGGATCACACCTTCGTGTTTCGTAACGATCATCGCTTCCAGAGGACATTGTCTTCTCCTCTCTACTCTCGCTTTTCGATAAGCGTTGTACGTGCGCGAGGGAGAGGAGAGGCGTCCCTCTATTATAGAGGTAAGCAGCACCTACCTATTAAACCCTAATGACCATCACCCATCAATTAGATCATAAGGTTAAGAGAGACCACATCAGATCTGACGATCACCATCCTTGACTATCCTTATTTTCTCACTGCAAGCCCAACCCGGTGTTAGAAAACCAAACAGAGTGGATTGCGATGAACCACTTGAGATCATGTTCGAACACACATGAGCTCTTACAATTAATCTCCCACTTTGTTCAAGCAATCCTTTTTTTTTTTAAGTTTTGGATTGGACATACATTATTGAAATGAGCGGCCACTCTTAGTTTAAAAAAAATTTGTTTGTTGTCGACAAATAATGATATCCAAATTATCGCCCATATCCAAAAGCAACACTAACAATGATCATGGAAGCATGTGTCTACTAGTATCGGTCAATATGAACAAGTCACTCCATGGTCAAACAACTACTATCACGAGTGTCTCTTAATGAAATTTTATGGTTGCTAATTTTGGTACATGGTTGGACACTACACATCCTTATGTGATCATGTGCACTTCCATAAGTGTCATGCTTCATGCACTAGTGTATATGCATGTCATCTTGGTATTGTATGGCAGCCGCCATGTGAAGTCCATCACCTTGTATCCAGGACAAAGTGTTAGAGAGATGGAGACCAAGTTCGAGGAAGTTGCAAGAAGCCCAAGGTGAAGCTTAACGGGACCAAGGAGCAGAAGACCATTTGCTGATAGTTCAGGAAGTCGTGTGCACTACTTGGAATGTCACATCATGTGCACGACCTATATCTACAAGCGTGCTGAAGTGGGACAATCCTCCCAGGCTCAAGAAGATCGTGTGCACGACGATCCTCCCAGGATCAGAAGATCACACACGACTCCACGGGTTTTAGGCGACGATTTGTTGTTTCCCTTCCTCTTTTGGGGGTTCCTATAAAAAGGTTGTATCTTCTAAATCCTGAGTGTTGAAACCTAACTCTAATCTACTCTACTCTTGGAGAGAGGCAAATGTTGTTTAATCGGCTAGAGCTTGCTTCCGAAATCGATAAGGGAAAAATCCTTGCTCATCTATTGGGGATTCTCATGAAGCTTGGTTGAGGTGAGATCATTCCTTGTAATTGAGAGGCTTGCTCTAGCTTACTGAAGGTAGTGGAATCGGTGTGACGGAAAGAGGACGTAGTCAAATTACTAAACCTCTGTAATTCCTGTGTTTCTTTTTGGTGTTTTGCTTGTGGTTATCTTGTATCTATGATGCTTACTCTCAAATTTCGTGCAGGTGGTTTTTTTGATTCAGGTGTAAAGTTTTTAGGGACGACCTTGTTTTTTAGTTCGTTCCTCACATTGGGCAGGTCACGATTCGGTGACAACTGGTGATCTTGGTATCCCACTGTACTAGTCCATTGCTTGATCACCAACACGAAGGCCTCAAACATTATGCCCAACCATGTTCAGCCCAAACAACTTGACAGCTTGGCGCAGGCTCACAAGCCAGCGTCTTGATACCAACGGCCGTCGCCATGCGACAACAATCACACTGATATCATTAAACTTGCACGTGCCAACACAATAATACAAAGACGCCCGTGTGCTAGCCTCTAATATCTCGCCAGTAGGCTTGCAGCCGAAGGGATCCAACTTTGGAAAAACCAACTTTCTAACCAGATCCCAAACGCACCCAATATCTTGTGTCAAAACTAGTTAAACTTATAGGCACATGAAGGTTACCGGCGTGCTGACAACATATGCAAGCCTCCTATCCAGCTTCAGTTGCTTGTGCTTTCAGATTACTGCATTCAGCTTTTTTTTCCCATTGTTCTACTGCAGTAATCAACAAAGTAAATCTCCCTACCTGCCAACTGGCCTTTTAGATTCATTGGCAGACCGTTTTCTTGCCAAGTGCAATGCGGGCATCCTGACCGCTGATTCTGCATCGAACGGTCCAATCTGACACAAGTTGTCCCCATCTTGATGGATCAAACTTGGAAGTTACAACCCACATTAAGAAATCAAATTGCTGTAGAATCCATTTTCCCCCCCTTCCAAAATGCCACATCTCGAAAAGATCCCAGCAGTATCTTTACTTACACTTACAGAACCCGGTACAAGCCATTTTTCTTAAATACCACGAACTCGCCTTCGAGGTATTTCAACAGATCGACAACGATCTCTTCCGATGACGACACCTTGAAGTGCTCAACGATGTCAGACAATGAGATCTGCAAAGAAGACATTTGGGAAAGATTCAGCTGATGACCATAACCAACCGAAACCACACATTGTGCGAAGAATCGAATCTGGGCTTACTCCATCATGGCTCCCGATCCACTCCATGACAGCTCTCTCGGTCGCTTCTGATGCATCACTGCACTGTTCTTCACGTTCAGCCACCACACGGAGTCTCTTTGCGGAAGGTTCATGGAGCAGAGAGTCATCCCCCGGTGGTTGCTTTGATCGTACTTTAGTTTCGCAGCTGCATGGTGTAAGTGGATTGGTAGGTGGGTTGCCAATACTCTCCTCTTGGGAATGAGATGATGCTCGATCTCTGATGAGGGCTTTCCATTTACTCGATCCGTTGTCTTCTCTGGCTGTATTATTACCCGATGATGGAGACTCTAATATATTGATGGGAACATCACCTGATACAGAAAGTTCGCAGTCGACGGTTTCCATTGTGAGGAAAGCCTTGATGTGTTCATAACTTACCTGCAAATCACACAACGATGCGGCTCTTGTGACATTGGTCTGTAAAAAGTTAGGTTATAAACTGTAGAAATATATATATATATATATATATATATATATATATATATATATATATATATATATATAGGGCTGTAACGTTGAGCTGTGAGCTGCCGGGAGAGAAAATGAGCTGCGATTGGTTTAAGCCCCTAAAAGTTTTGGAATTTGATAAAATTTGGTGAGGGTGTTGTCTATGGTAAGATGATCATCCTCACCAATTTTCATCAAATTCCAAAACTTCTAGGGAGGTCAAATGGTCGAAGCAAAATCTGCATATTTTAAAGGTGACTGCTGACGGCAGATTTTGCTTCGACCATTTGACCCCCCTAGAAGTTTTGGAATTTGATGAAAATTGGTGAAGATGATCATCTTACCCTACACAACACCCTCACCAAATTTTATCAAATTCCAAAACTTCTAAGGGGATCAAATGGTCGAAGCAAAATCTGCCGTCCGCAGTCACCGTTAAAATCTGCAGATTTTGCTTCGACCATTTGACCCCCCCTTGAAGTTTTGGAATTTGATAAAAATTGGTGAGGATGGTCATCTTACTCTAGAAAACATCCTCACCAAATTTCATCAAATTCCAAAACTTCTAGGGGGGGCAAAATACCCGCAGATCACTTTCTCCTACCTCAGCTCACAGCTCAACATAACTGCTCCCTATATATATATATATATATATATATATATATATATATATATATACACGTAGTGATACATTGCGGCCGGTAACGTGCAGCCTTAACGTACGGCACCCCCTTCCGGGGCATTTTGAAAAGAAAAAAATTTTGGGGGACTGATCACCCACCTTTGGATAGCACACACAAAAAATTTCAGCCCGATCCAAGCCCTGTAAGCCGTCCAAATGTCAAATGTGTTGATTAAAATGACGACAAAAATGAACGACCGATAAAAGTCGATCACATTTGGACGGCATACAGGGCTTGGATCGGACTGAAATTTTTTGTGTGTGCTATCCAAGGGTGAGTGATCAATCCCCAAGAAAAAATTTCCAAAATGCCTCGGAAGGGGGTGGCCGCACGTTACCCGGCCACAATGATCAATCCCCAAAAAAAAAATTCCCAAAATGCCTCGGAAGGGGATGGTCAATCCACTCTACTTAGATCAAGATTTTAAAAAAAAATTCTAACAAAAAAACTTAAAACAACCCAATCAACAGTTGACAAATTTAACGGTAAATTGTAGCGGGCAAATAGCCCTTGCTATGGTTAATTTAAAAATGCCACTTGGCATATTTTTTTTTCAAATTTTTTTCATGATCATTATTAGGAGGGCTGTACCCACCTTGACCAACCCCTAACCCCGGTTAAAAAGTGTCATGTGGTATCGAAATTGATGGGAGGACTAGCGTGTTGGCCACTCGGGATGACCGTGTGTATATATATATATATATATATATATATATATATATATATATATATATATATATATATATATATATATATAGGGGATGCTTAAATGCGGTCTGTGGTCCATGCGGTGCGCGTCCGCAACCGTCCAATGCACCCGCCGCGTGCATCGGATGCACGGTGTGGTGCATCGGACGGCTGCGGACGCGGACCGCACGGACTCCAGGACCGCATCTAAGCACCCCCCTATATATATATATATATATATATATATATATATATATATATATATATATATATATATATATATATATATATATATATATATGAGGAATGGGATGCTGCCTATCAAAGCAGCGTTTTTTGCTGCTTTGATACATTGTTTGACCATCCTAGAAGTTTTGGAATTTGATGAAATTTGGTGAGGGTGTTGTCTAGGGTAAGATGATCATCCTCACAAATTTTCATCAAATTCCAAAACTTTTAAGATGGTCAAATGGTCGAAGCAAAATCTGCAGATTTTAACGGTGACTGTAGATTTTGTAGATTTTGCTTCGACCATTTGACCCTCTTAGAAGTTTTGGAATTTGATGAAAATTTGTGAGGATGATCATCTTACCCTAGACAACACCCTCACCAAATTTCATCAAATTCCAAAACTTCTAGGATGGTCAAACAATGTATCAAAGCAGCAAAAAACGCTGCTTTGATAAGCAGCATCCCATTCCTCTATATATATATATATATATATATATATATATATATATATATATATATATATATATATATATATAGGGGAGGGATACTCTTACTCATAGCCTCTTACTCATTTAGTTACCTATGATCCGGGCCGTCCCTTAGATCCCGACGTACGGTTCGGATTAGATGAGGAGTTAAAGCAATGGTGTCCGCATTAAATACGGGCTTTTAATACGGGCATTTAATGCGGACACCGTTGCTTTAACTCCCCATCTAATCCGAACCATACGTCGGGATCTAATGGACGGCCCGGATCATAGATAACTATATGAGTAAGAGGCCATGAGTAAGAGTATCCCTTCTCTCATATATATATATATATATATATATATGGGAATGCTTAGGTGCGGTCCGCATCCGTCCGATGCACCGGCCGCGTGTATTCGATGCACAGAGTTATGCATCGGACGCAGTGGCGGAGCCAGGAATTTGCTCTAGTGGGGGCGACCTTTGTTTGGATCTAAGTATTTTATCCATTTGTCACCGCCAAAGACTCAAAGGAATTCAATTGATTGCAAAAAGAAAATAATTTTGTTAAAAAAGAGAAACCAAATACTAATTAGAGTTATTCAACCCGAAGGTTTTTCCAATTCCGCTCAGCTCGATTGACATGACAGTGTGCAACAGTTTTGTGATGTAAAACACTTAAAATGTTGCTAATGGGTTTCAGCCACTAGTTGCACGCTGCTATGTTAATAGGGTCGGCGAAATCGAAAAAACCTTCGAGATACTCCATGGGCCCCAAACCCCCAATCCATCTCCACCTACCCAGCTACCCCCGTCCCCACGGCCTCCCCTCGGGCCACTCCCCAAGATGACAAGGCCCAAATGGACCAGAGTAATCGGTGACCACATAACACACAAATACACAATGACACAAAAATGTAAAAAAAAAAAAAGATAATTATGAGATTGAGTCAACTCCGACTCTCTGAGAAGTGAGAACTGAGACAATAAGACCCGTGAACCATAAAACAAATAAAAAATTCAGAATATCAGATGATATCATGATTCAGATCAATGAGATCATGGATTGATTGGATATTTGGATTCAATTATTCAAAGGGCGGGGAGAGAGAGAGAGAGAGAGAGAGAGAGCGTGCCTCAGGTGCCTGTTCAGCAACTTCAGCGGCTTCAGGTTCAGCCGTTCAGGGTGTTCGAGTGTTCGACGTTGGCGGCGACGGACCGACCGAGCCGACCGACTCACCGACGGACGACGGTCGCCCACACTCCGCAGCCGCAGGCCCGCAGGCGGTGATCGGCGAGCCGGCGAACCTCGAGCGTGTCCGGTGTCCCGATCCCGCGATCCGCCTGAGCCCGTGCGGGCCGGGGCCGGTGCCGGTGCCGGCCTGCGAGGCGTCGGTGAGGTAAGACCGTAAGAGGTTCTGACTCTTCTGAGGTTGCCCGCCGTCGCCCTCGTCGGCGCTGCAAGAGAACGATTTGTTTTATTTTTTTTTTAGCCATCGATCTCAGCCGTTGATCTAGATTTTAGGTTTTTAGTGGGGATGTCTTTTGATTGAGTGACACGTGTTTGAGATGAGAACCGGGTTTTTTTTAAAAAAAAAATCTGAGTGGGGGCAGATGCCCCCACTGGGCCTAAGCTGACTCCGCCTCTGATCGGACGGCTGCCGACCGCGGACCGCACCTAAGCATTCCCCTATATATATATATATATATATATATATATATATATATATATATATATATGGGTTGGGATCCGTTGACAACCCGTTTCCTTGACAACCCATCGTTTGAAGGGGATAAAGGTTTTAGAGTTTGCTAATTTTTTGTGAGGATGATCTCCTTACTATAGATAGCACACCCACAAAAAAATCAACTAATTCTAAAACCTCTAGCCCCATCAAATTTACTGTTCAAATTAAATGTTAAAATGGATGGTCTATATTTGAGGAGGATATTTGATAGGGTTAGAGGTTTTGGATTTTTCTGATTTTTTGTAAGGATGATCTCATTGCTATAGATAGTATCCTCATAAAAAATCAGCAAATTCTAAAGCCTCTAGCCCCATCAAATGATGGGTTGTCAACGGGTTGTCAAGGAAACGGATTGTCAACGGATCCCAGCCCTATATATATATATATATATATATATATATATATATATATATATATATATATATATATATATATATATATATATATATATATATATATATATATATATATATATATATATATATATATATATATGAATCAGTCTATGGTGCGGCGGATTATCATGCGGCCACCTCCATGGTGGGCACATGTGGAGATTTTTTTTTTTTTTTTTTTTTTGAGGGTGATCACCTACCCCTTGATGAGCACATGTCAAAAAATAACTCATTCTAAGACCTATAGGTGCATCAAATGTGCTGGCTTTATTGACCGTTCATTTGAGATTGCCATCATGAGCATGAAATTAAATATCAAAATGGTATGGTAGAATTTGTACGTTCGCCTAGTTTCTAAAAATACAGAACTCACACTTTCGGGTAATTCCTCTTTGATTGGCTTCAACCGATCCCTTGATCCAACTTTTATAACAGCAGAACGAATCTGTGAGATCACCTCAGGTGTTAGTCCCAGTTCCCCACAAAACCTGGTCCAATCGATTTCACACCCCTCCCGAGCAGCTTCAAGGATGTATGCAATAACTGTCTGTTCTTTTATAGGAGCTGATTTTCCAGCAGAGCTCTGAAATAAAAAGGTAGGTAAATTTTAATAACAAACAACTCAGCAAAATATGAGATCGTTGAATACTATAACCGACTTACGGCAATTTCCTGAAACGAAAGCCCGGACGTCTGCCACTTTTTCCATGCTTCAAACTTGGCTGGAGTTAATTTTCTATCGGGGGCTGGATGGTTTGGATCAACCTTTTTTGTAACAGTAGTTTGTACTGTTACCTCTCCGTCCAGTGGAAGGTCCAGTTCTTGTGAAAAATGAATAATGCTTTGGAGAAAACTATCACCGAACTTTGTTATAAGGTGCTACATGCATCAAAATAGTTGGTTCAGTCAACTTGATATGATACAAGTTTAATACATACTATGATATATAAAAAACCAGCATCAAATTAATTTCAGTACTATGAACATAACGAAAGGGAAGATATGGTCGGTAACACATTTTCTAGTGGCACTATATGGTGTCCGAGGTTCAGACTATACGGTCAAGAAGACGAGTTCTATACAGATCAACCAGCAGGCGATTCCATATATTGCTTTATTAAGGAGGTGCTAAAGGGATTAGATGTAGCTTTGCTAATCCGGGCTTGGAAGCTTCTTAAAATCTGATAGGAACTCGTCTGGGAGTCTGTCGTGCTGGTGTTTGTAGTGAGGTGAAAAATAAGAGCGGCAAGATCAACTTAGGCTTGTAAAGTTAAACAAAGTGTTCGTGGATAATGCACGCTTAACATGCAAAAAACAACTCGTTTGATCTATAGCCCAAGTTACACTTAGATTAGCCAATATATACAGGTATATGTGCTACTTTTTATTAGACAATCAGTTATACGTGGGTGCAATAGTAGCTTGTGGATGTTCTGATTTTTGACTAGTTTGTTATGTTAATGTGTTTGAATTCATGGAAGGTCATCTCTAGTTGCGACTGGAGTTCGAAGTTTAAATTTCATATTTTGATGCACCTTACAGTTTTATATGTTATAAGCATGAACTAGATGGTTAACTAGCAATCATATATATGTTTTAATCAGGGATTTTGGAAGTTTTATCTTGTAGTTTCAAATTATATTTATTATTACCAAGTTTATATAAAGATGGGCTTATTTCTATATAAAGACAGCTCAAAGTTCAAGCAAGTTGAGATCAAGCTGCTTAAATAGTACCCAAGCCTGAACAGGTCATCATGAGTTCAAGATCAAGCCGAGCTCAAGCTCTTCTTGATCAATATCAAGTCAAGCTTACGCAAGGCTCAGCTGGCTCCTTAGACTTCGTGCTTTCTGAACCCATTGGGTTGAAGATATCAAATGGAAGAGAAATATCATGGACCAGACTTCACCAAGCTCCAAACCCATGCAAATGTGTGCAGTCTCCTGGCAGAGGCCACCTTTCCTAGCTCTTAGGGCCTAGAGAAACTTATTTTCCACTAGACACTAAACAAGGGACTCAAACTTAAACCCACACTTACCATCAACACAAATGGAGAATGATATGCTCAATTTTACTATCCCCTTGCTTGGTTATGTTGAGTGGGGTCCATCCCATGAGGCCCACACCAGTTCCTTTGCTTCACGGGATTAAAAGGAATTGTGTCCTAAAGGGACATAGACTCTCTGCTGTATATGAGTGGGAGACAGGTGCCGCCCCCTCTTATATATAAGGCAGCCCCCTTCTTGTAGTGGGTTGAATATGAAGATCATGACCCCGCGACGATACACATGAAGAAACTGTTCAGCTACAAGAGAGCGAGCAGCAAAAAAGGAATAGTCGAGTGCCCCCCACAGGGTGGCAGGCCCCAGTAACAAGTCTAACGGCCAACGCCGGCTAGAAGAAAAGAAAGAGAAAGAAAGAAAGGAAAAAGGAAAGACAAATAAAAGAAAAAGAAGAAAGAAAGAAATGAAAGAAAGTAACCGCCCCCAAAGTACAAGGTGGCTGGCCACAGTACACGAGGTAGCCAACCCCAGTAGCAGGGCGGGCGGCCCCAGTAACAATTAGGGTCGACCAAGAGGAAGAAAGAGAAAGAAAGGAAAAGAAAAGAAAGAAAAAGAAAGAAAAAAAAAGGAAAAGAAAGAAAATGATATGTAGATTCAAAAAAATTATAAGTCAGTATCCATCCGAAATGATCCAAAAAGTTACCAAAAGTGACCGGATCATATACTTGATGAATTGCAAGACTCAAAACGGATGGTTCAGATTTACCCAGGGAGTTATGAAAACCTCCTCCGGGAATTATTAAAACCACTAGGTAGTTATGGAAACTTGCATAACTCCTCCAACCACAAGGTAATCACTCCTCTTCTTATAAATAGGGGGGTAGAGACAAGCAAAGCGGACACTTGGAGATGGAGATTCGAGACACCGAAACTCTACCTCAACGACTTCAAGAACACACGAAGACTTTGAAAAAGGCACATAGACTTCAAACTTCCTCAACTTGGGGCACGACGTAGAAAGCCCTGGAGCAAGAGTTTCAGTTCCAATCAAAGCCAGAAAATCGAAGACGGAGGAGCAAAGCACCACTAAATCCTAACTGATCAAGTGCGAAGTCCGAAAGGACCACGCACCGTAAGCATATTCTATCTTCATCCAAAAAACTTGTAAATTTAAGGCGAATCTCTCACAATTCCTTGATTCATATTTTGTACTTCGCTCCGCCACTTGAGAAAGTCACTGTAATTAGTTGAGCACTATTTGCAAAGGCTAGTGCGCAAATTTTTGTTCATATAGAAGGAAAACAAGAAGGTCCATCAAAGCTACCTAGATCTTTGGATTATAGCTCGTGAATTTGAATTAAGGGCTGTGGATCGTTAATTAAAATGTGTCTTGGTACATTAAAATGGGCATTAGAATATAGGTCTGACCTAATTCAATGTTATTCCTTATCTTAGTTATCTCAATTTTCTGAATTCCAAGTAACAAAAACAACCCATCTACAGTAATATAAGGAGCCAATCCCTCAAAATAATATCCAATTTTATGATCGGATATGAGTAGCTATAAGCCTATAACAAACAAGAAGTTTTGAAGTTGTATGTGATGGCCTAAGTCTCCAAGAGTTGGCCACTATTCCCGACTGACCAGTGAACCCAGTCAACAAAAACATAACTAGCAAAGGTACTCATCTTAGGGTTATAAAACGGAGCTAGACTTTCAAGATTACCCAATCTAATGACTGGGTTATAACAGTAAGGTGTTAACAAATAGAAACGAATTTTAAATAACATATACTGGCCTAAATCATCAATAATTCAAAACTATAACCAAGTCTCAGATCCAGACAAGCTACTCCCAGCAATATGGATCCTACCTATGCAGAATAGCAACTCTAGGCAGATCATAAACAATTCTACATAAGACAGATGAAATGAATTCCAGTTTTATCTTTGATACGCCTTCGCAAGGTAGAATCAGCTTTCAACCACTATGGAAATCCTTTTAATTCTTTTAGAAGCCAAAACCTATATAAATATATTTCCCATGTCACAAGTTAAACAAATACCTGGTTAACACCGTCAATGTTTGCCAACCTAGCTCTCGTAGATGGCCTTATCTTTGCTATCTTTTTAATTGTTTGATCACCACATATAGCATATCTATGAAAGAGGAAATTCCAAAGAAAGGATAATAATGGACTTAATCAAATACATGAATATCTCGAATGGAATAAAAAAGTAAAATTATTGGGAACTAGTTATAACTTACGGAGCAGTTCCAGTATCTCTTGCAAGTTTCATTCTCATATCGAGAAGCGCTTGAAAAAGATTTGCTTCAGCCTGAAAAAAGAGAGATTAACACAAAACATTCCAATGTTAAAACTACAAGATGAAGAGTAGGTTTTACAAGTATCAGGAGAATAGTGTAACAATATTCAGTACAACGTAGGTAGTTACAGGTTGGACAAATCCGGGATGCTCAATATTGTGATTTGTGAATACATGATTACATAAGAAAAATTCTTGAAAAAGTTATGGGAAAAAGTATCCAAAATGCTGATAGTCCCCTCAAAAAAATAACAAGATGAGAAGTCAGAAGACTTATTGCAAATGGGAAAAACAAAATGCTCTAGGAAGCATTGCAAATGGAAAAATATTCCCACAGGTTCTACGAAAAAGACTTAAATGAAAAAAGAAAATTCAATATTTCACACATGCGCTCAATTTAAAGAACTTCTAAGTGAGCAAGCTATTAATTTACATGCAAGATAGTGGAGAAGCGATCAACCATTGGTCCTCCCTCCCAACCAGTGTTTTAAAAAACATGCCCCGGGGTGCACCCCGGGGCAGGCGGTCCTAAAAAGCCCAGAGCGGCTCAATTTTGGGTGTTCGGCCTATAGGATGTACACCTCAAACGCCCGAGGCACGCCTTTTACGCCCCAATGATCTGGGCGTACGCCCCACTGGAGTCTGTCTGCATAGTAGAAAAAAATTGAGTTCATTATCACCGTGTGATCTCTTATATGCGTCTTATTCTCTTGGATGATGATTATGATTTTTTGGAAACTAAAGTTGTTTTAAATTGGTTTTATATCGTGTATGAAATGATAGAATCTATTGAATATGGAATATGGATATAGATAGTTTGAATTTTGGTTAGAAACTTAGAATTAAATCTTAAATGACATTGAAAGACAATGACAAGTTCATTTACCCTTTACAGATTGTATAACAGTCTTGTAAAGAAAAAATTAACATTAACTATTAGCAAAATAGAATGCTATAAACATGTAAAGAGAGAGATTTGACCTCGGAGAATCCTTCACATTCTAGAGCAACTAAATTTTTGAGGTCTCCAACTTTACTCTGTTGACCTCCATGCTCTTCCTCATCATTCATTTCACTCGTCAACGCCAAAACTAGTGGTGTTTGATCCACAATATTCGTAGTATGGAGAAATTGCATCCCACTTGGACTGACACTAAAATTATTACAAAAACAGTTAAACATTACTGGTCCTCAAGTACTGCATAGATTTAATATATCCCACAACAAATCAATAAATGTATATTAAGAAATATTTAAGTATGTAATTGAGAAAAAGGACTAGCAACTGTCTTCATTGGAAGTCTTGAGTACCTTACAGTTCTATAAACATCATGAACAGTCTCCTCCAAATAACCTGCATAACACAGTAAATATCCAGCATCAACCTATTAAACTTAAAAACAATAATGATCATATAGTTACAACAGACATGAAAATTATTGGCAGGATTTGAATGATGATTCTCTTCTCAAGAGCATAGAGTAATCTCAACTTTGAAGCAATATTATCAACTGAAGTAATATATGCAGGGGTCCTACAAAGGAAAAGTATTGATTACTGATCAGTTTGGAAATATTAAATGCTCTCAATGACCTTGGCATTCTTAAAAGCCAACCATGCATATGGATGAGCGTAAATAAAAACAAAATATTTATCCCATCTGTGCTAACTATACAGGTTCCAGCATTAATGCCTCCAATACAAGGACAAGTCTTAAAAAACATCATTTTTTGCCAATTCCATCCAAGCCTTCTTCAGTCTTTATCTCTTTCCCTACCATTCATCATGTTCTTGAAACACTTTCCTCATCTGGATGGTCTCTGGCCTGATGTGCAATCTATCAAACAGGTTTCCTCAATTCATTAGTGGTGGTACTCAAATGCATCATATACAAATTCATTCTTTCTAACTATGCTGTGCATCCCCATGTACTTGTCCATCCTTTTATGTGGTATGAAGGCAGTAAAAAAGATTCATAAGGAATAATATGTCGCAAAAAAAATTGAATGAAAAATTGAGGAAGTAAAAAAAATTGATGAAGAAAAATTGAACAAAAAAAATACTTGCCTCAGTCTTATCAGGATGGCCTTCTAGACCAGTGGCAAAAACTGAGGCAAGGAAGTAAGCCTGCCACTATCGTGGTCTTTTATCTTGTTTTGCTTAAATACCTCGTATAAAAAATAAAATTTCAATTTGGGGAGAGGGAGGATATAGGGGGACTCTATACCCCACTAAAAAATGAGGAAAGTGTAGTCAAAAGTCCACACTTGCACCTAGGTGCCCCAAGGCAAAGGTACCCCTTGCTGCAGGACTTTTGGCTGCATAGGGGGTATACATAGCTTGTTTGCCCTAAAGAGGAATCCATCTTGAAGCAAAAAATCATCAACTTCATGGACAAGCTCATCCCTTAGAGAAGCGTGTAGCTCACTAAAATTGATCCACAAGTCATATTCCTCCTTGATATGCTCAATACCTGTAAGTGTGGGGCTCGTTTGGAGCAATAAAATCACTCAACGACTGAGTGCACCGGCAACCATGTTGTACACTCTAGCCTTATGCCTGAGTACAAAAGTATAGGCCTAGATATACTCGATCCATCTGACAGGGTGTTGACTCACTGACTTTTGAGAATTGACATATCTCAAACGCATCATGATCAAAGTATAGGACACTCTTGTGGCGGTAGGTACTGCCTCCAGTATCGAAGTGACTGGACTAATCCGTAGAATTCCTAGTCGTCCACGGAGTATTTCAGCTTGACATCATTCAAATTTTCACTAGAAAGGGATAGGATGCCCTTCCTGACTTAGCACACCGCCAATTCCGATACTTGATGTGTCACAACCTCACAGGCTACCTCAAAAACTTTCATAAAATCAAAGAGGCGCATAATGGGGGATTTAGTCATCCTGGCTTTCAGATCCTTAAAAGCCTACGAAGCTAATGGCGTCCAGTTAAACTCTCCCTTCTTCATACAGTCAATAATGGGAGCCATTATCACGCCAGTCTGATAAATCGGCGATAGAAAGTAGCCAAGCCATGAAAGCTATAAACTCGTCGAGTAGACTCGAACCTCGTCCGGAATCTCTCTAAAGGCTTCTTGAATCACACAAGAAAGAAGGTAGATGCAAGAATCTATAATTTTATTAATAATCTCAACTGAACTATTTACATGACTCATGAGAGGCCTATGGCCCTATATATAGAAAATAAATGTAAACCACTACTACTACTACTGAATCTAATACACATAGGACTTGGACTCCTAATTTAAACCATTAACTTAATTACACCCGGCTAAAACACCTTTCAAAATACCCCAAAATTTAAGTCCGAAAATCAAATAAAATATTTAAAATAATAAAATTATTTAATTTGGGATATGTGCAAGGATTTGCTCTGATAAGCTGTGTGTCAAATCCAGCTCCGCATCACTCTTGATCTCACTTCAATCTTCCTAGTAGACTAGCTAATCTTTGTTAAAGAAAGAAGAAAGACCAGTCCAACATCAATGTTGGGCACTCTTTCATGACTAGCTTTTCACAAGGGGACGAACAGATTAACATAGATAATATCTCCATTTTAAACTTGACCCCATCTACTTAACTTCTCATCTCAAACTTATTGGCAACTTCAAGACTTCTTTGTGAAGTCCCATATCAATTCATTGCTTCCAATACCTACAGGGCAAAACATAAATTTATTATCCACATTGAGTTGAGATATGGATTGTGTAGTTCTAAAATGTACATATGTATACACAATGCTGCATAGTGTCTGAGATCCAATGCATTAATGCCTTCACTACATCAACTTCGTCAACACTTACAAAGCTTAAAAGCAAATATATATAATACCTCTATATTCTTTTACTTCTGTAACATTGGATTGTTTGGCCACAAACTATGTAGCATTCGCAATCATCTAACGACAACGCATCAAATAATTTACTTTAATGAGAAGATGAAACTACATAACCTTGAATCTCCATAATAAACACAATAACTATCCTCACAATTCAAGTTGTCAAAATATCATAATACTCAGTTTGGGTTGAATAGTCAGACTACTGAAGCAATATATTATGCCTGGTTGTAAGAGTAAATTAAAGCAACAGAACCCGATTTTAAGAAGAACATCGATAAACTTAAGTACAAAAGCAATCAGTGACTACAGATTAATCATCAAAGTGAACAAATTAATTTGTTATTAATTTCCATCAATAATACCATGAGCAATCAGTAGCCCCGCAAGTGCTTTCCACCAAGTGGGCGAATAATCTTTCCCAAACCCATGTGATGGAAGCTTGTCAAAATTGCCATCACGTATCTTCCTTGACTAGATGAGAAGAGAAAACACTAGAATTACTATAGCAATAAACATATAATGGATATCGGAGAAAGAATTAACTAACAATAGCCAGATCAGACAGAGAATAAAATAACGGTAAAAATAACAGGAACATATTACTTAGAATAGGGCACAACCCCTTTGTCAAATCTCAGAAAAAGGACAGCACTTTCAGTCACAAATTACATGTAGCTATTTAAATTGGTAATTTTCCAAAAGGTTGTTCCACTTATTTTAAAGGAACTGGAATCCTGCAACACTATGGAAGTCGTTGTCTCAAGCATTAACTTATGATATAACCAATTCAAGTCAAAGATTGACTTGTTTCCTAAAATGGAAAACTACTTGCATCATTCTTGAATGAGACTATGGAATCAAATGTCGACAAATTTCCTACGAAATCACCGAAATGTCTTTCTTTCAAGGGTCCGACATAGCGAAATGTTGGCCGAAATGACCGACAATTGACCGAAATCCGACATTATGTCTTTTTTCCAGACAATGTCACTGAAAATTTTTATCTTTTTTAACAAAACAAAGCTCACCTTTATCAGTAAGAGATTATATTTTTCCTCAATTTCGATTTTTTTTCATAATAGACAATATTTTACTGTCATCTTTATCCTGAAATATTGTTGAAATGTTCCATCTTTGAATAAATAGAAACCCATCACTTATTTGCACATATGGTCTCTACTGGAGACAAACACATGTACAAATATGTAAAAATGACAGAAACAGACAAACAAGTACAACTATGAATATATGTTTCTTTGTATATGCATTACAACAATGTATATGCAAAAAAACAAACGTCATATATATGCAACATCCAAACAAGCCTGTAATCTTTTTTTTCTGATTTGTTCAGATTGCAGACAGATTTATTTTCTTTTTCCGTCTTTTCCTTTAGTGATCTTATCTTGTGGTTTCCTGGAGGTTTTTGGAACCGATAGTGCATAAGAGGAGGGCAGGCGGCTGCAGTGGCAACTGGCGTGCAAATGGCCAATAGTACGGTGGCGATCGGTGGTCAGGAGTGATGGTTTCTTAGTGTACAGGTGGTTGGTGGCTTTTTGGTTGCTTTTTCTTTCTGATATGTAAATAGAGACTAGGGTTTGTTTTGGGTGACAATTGTTGTGAAGTATGTGGAGAAAGGGGAAAGGGTTTGATCAAGCTAATGTAGGGGTGAGGGAAGGTGGTATGGAGGTGATTTTTTTTAATATAAAGAAAACTAGTGCGTACAACACCGAAAGAGACTGGGTAGAGAGGGAATAGACGAAGAGGCGAGAACCCTTAGACTAGAGAGAGAGGTTAGAAGTTGAAAACAGATTCGTGCTATTGGAAGGTTCGAGAGAGAGCCAGGAGAATTGCCGATGTGATCAAAGGAGGTTAAGGGGTGCCGAGAGACAAAGGAAGGCCGGGAGGGATTCACGAGGTGATCGAAGAAGCCGGAGGGCTGTAGCTGCGCAGAACAAGGCCAGGGGGGTCGTGCGGCTCTCTTCGATGGATGGGGAGGCCATGCGGCTCTCTTCGATGGACGGGGAGGCCGTGCAGCTCCTCCAAGTGGCATGCAACCCTTTTAGGTTAATTAGGGTGCCCTTAGTGGACCCCTAATTAACATCCTTTAAGTTCTCCTCGCGGGGGAAGTCCCCCTGGCCTCCTTCGATCGCATCGGTAGTTTTCCCAGCTCTCTCTCGCACCTTCCGAAAGCACGAATCATCATCATTGGCACACCATTGATCCTCGGAAATCACTTGAAGTCCTTGGAATTCATCCGCAAGCATAGATCTCTGAATCATTGGGATCCCTTCCATCATCTCTCAATCTGCAAAAAGGGTGTGACCTATCCTTTGATAATCCTTTCGGCTTTTTCCTACAAAACAAAACCATAAAACATAGATTAAATATTTCTTTAACTTCAAGTTGTCGGTTTGTGATAGATTCTTAACATTACATGATCCTATGTCCTTTAAAACCAAACCCGTCAAGCTATATTTATTTCTTTCAAATCCTCTGAGGCAATTAAGAATTTTAGTAAATCCAGATAGCCCTAATCTTCCTCGGAAGTACTATCTTTCGTACGATCTTCCCGCGAAGACTTTCGCATGACCTCGGATGTGAACGTGTAGAATCTAGGCCTTCCTTAATATTTAATTATCACATGTGCTAGTTCCAAAATAACCTAAAATTTCAACGGTCATTTAATCTTAATTGCTGAATTTTAAATTATATTGTTTAATCTTTACGATAAGTCTTGTTCTTGAGTCTGTCTCGCGTCAACTTTGGTATTAGAACAAGACGTCATCATGTCCTACCATGATAACAGATTTTGTAATAGGCCTCTACCAATTCATACCAAAGCTTTTGATAGATTCATTGCACCTACAAGACCTTCATGGCACCTCCTATCTCTGATATCTGCTTCGGAAGAAAATAAATCTTATAAAATCACTTGAAAGGCATTTGCCTTGAATCTTCCGATTGAGCCAATTAGACAGTTCTTTCTCCAAGACCCCTCTGGTTGGACTCGGCAAGAAAGATACACTGATGTTCTCAAAGTGCTTGGCTAAATTAAATCTGAATGGGAGCAACTAAGGATCCAAGCACAAGTCCCCCTCCAACAACAACAGTTTGATCAGGAGCTTGCCATATGGGAACATTCGTGTGATAACCTATGCATATTGGTCAACAATCGCATTATTCAGGTTGTCTCTCCATCGATGCCACTAGTGGAGATCTTTGAAGAGAGTCCACCCTTAGATGAGCTTTCTCCGACAGGGCCTCTAATCTCAGTGATCTTCTACCTTTGCCTACAGTTGAGCTTCAATCTCTATCCTTGCTTTTACTGGAGCACCTGCCGTCAACCGTGCTACCACATGCAGTTGATTCTGTCGAGATGGTTCTTTCAACCAAGCCACTTTTGAGTGTTGACATCAACAACCTAACCCCGATGGTTGACTCCATCGGGCTAGCTATTCCACCCCCGGCTCAGGTACTCTGCCTATTACACCTTGGTGCGACTTCTTCCATGCCAGTACATCATCAAGCCGCCCAAGTGATCATCGTCAGCAACTTCTGCTGCTACTGTCAAGACTTTGGGTCCCAGCTTGACGACAACAAATTTTTCGCATGAGACCAAGGAGTTGACTACGGTGCTACATGTACACATGCTCAATCTCCATCATCAGCTAAAGATGCCGACAAAATGCTATGAAGACTACCTAGATCCAAACAGTCCCAACACTCGGTTTAGTTTTCCAGAACTCGTGGTCGAGTTCATTCAAAATCGGGGTGATTGATGCGGGAGCATCCAATAGCATGAAATTTTGAGAAAAATATTTATTTTCTAAATAGATAATTACTGAAATTGTTAATTTCGGAATAAAATATTGATTTCAGAATAAAATAATTTTTTTGGAAATATTATTTTAATCCGAAAATATATTATTTTTAGATTTATTAATTAGGATATTTAAAGAATAGATTTTTTAAAGATTTGGTTAGATTCAAATCTTTTTGAATAATGTAAGCCTTATCTTTTAGTAAAGATAATATTTCATTAGATTTAGATCTTTTGAATAAGGTAAGCCTTATCTTTTTATTAGGGATAAGATTTGATTAAAAATGCCACCGATGTAAGTATGTAACCATGAAAATGATGAAATGAAGGTGAATGAAAAATCGCTTGATGGCGTGTTTGATCATGGATTGGATTGAGAAGAGATGGATTCCTCGAAAATGGTGGACTCTAGATCTTCTCCCCCTTCTTCTCTTCTCCCCCGTTATATATTTCTTTGTTAAAACCTTTATTTCACATGATCTGAGGAAATTTTCTTTGAATTTTGTGGGACCCCGTACCTCGTCCCTCATCAATTTGGTACCTCGTCCCTCATCAATTTGGTGGATGTTCAAGATTCAATTGTTGATACAAGGCCATCTAGGACCCATTCGCTCGACGGTGTGGAGATCGCACAAGATCCCTGAGCCCCTGAGACGAGCATGAGACTTTCTCATCATTTGTGTTTGTTGGGGCATCTGGAGAGAAAGGAATGCTAGGATTTTCCTTCAAAAAGAGGCGGTAGCTAGCACGGTTTGGGAGTAACTTATCACTGGCTAAGAGCTGGTCGTTCGGATTCTTAGCTAAGTTGTCTTTGAAGATTCACCTGTGATCTGTAAACTCACTTGAGCTTGTTTTCTTTCTTTTTATTTTAATAATATAGCTTGGGGTATGGCTTAACCTCTTCCTCTCGCTTTCTCAGAGAAGAATTCCTCAAAAAAAAACAAGATATCAACACTTGTGTGAACCAAGCTAAGATCCCTCAAAATTAATTAGTAACTTACTTGCGCAACTATAAGCGAAGAACATTCAAAACAGCAAATAAAGAAACCTACTACATCTTATGTGCACTCATAAAACAAATATATATTTTCGTGAAAAAATCATATAAACAATAAGTCAACATTGGCTGTTGGATTGAGCTTTCATTTCCTCAAGAGAAGAGCAAGTCCAAGAAACAATTGACAAGGAACAAAAGAAGCCATATAAGAAAAGCATATCTGGATAACGTACAATATAGAAATGGAACAAAAGAGAAAGCAACATAGCAAGCAACTTAGAATAACGAAGGGTTTGTGAACATCAAATTGCCTTCCGAAAATAATCAGATGAAAAGACAGGCAGTTCCAAATTTGAATGCTTGAGTAAATAGAAAATATATACTCGAGAACCACGAAGAATTTCGATAGGCATATTGAGGCCCCAGCGACCACCAGTAGATTGTATGCAGGATAATAACAAGAAGGATTCTCTTGACAAATCCCTTTCCCTTTTAGAACCAGTGCAGTTATCACAGTTACCTGCAGCTCAAAAATGAATACACTCAAGCCAACACAAACTGGTGAATCTGGGATCAAACTTCCTATCAAAAACAATAATAAACAAATAAATGTGCACAGAAATAAAAAAGAAATGATATTTGAGAACTGTATTGCAGTTTATAGTGTTACTATAAGATGCATTTATGTACCTGATAAATTCATCACAAATGAGAAGCTGCAGATTTGAGGGCAAGACAATAGGAGCTTTAACAAAAGCATAAAATGGTAAAATAAGGTTCACGAGAACATACCACAATTGTTGGTACTTTCTTCACCGAAATACTGTAACAAAAACTTCCTGCGGCAAGTAGCCAGCAGGCAGTACTTTTCTGCTGCCATGAAGGACTCCACAATAGCTTTTCTTTGGTTTCCCTAGTGATGGAAAGAAACATAGTTGGATACTTTATTAGGTTTGGATGCTAAACAAGAAGCCTAAGGTATTTACAGACGGAAACAGAAAAACCAGATCGTTAAGCCGTGTCGGATGTTGAGTATAAAACTACAAACAGCCAACAAAATCTCAAGCTAAGCAGACTCTTATATATGGACAGAAGACATACAGAGTGGGCTTCTGCACAGTAGAAATCAGCTTTAGTAAAATCACTTCTTGAATAATATAGCCAGCAGATGGAAGCCAAGCCATCCCTACCACAGCGCCCACTTTCCTGATAGTATGACTCAAGACTCTTGGGACAGCCATAGTGTATTACACACCTTATGTTTGGCTTATCTATACCCATACCAAAGGCAACTGTCGCAACCATGACTTGAAGCTCATCTCTGATGAAAGATCTGCAAAACAACATGTAGGATGGTCATTCAGCAAAACAACATATAGGTTGGCCCTTCAAGGTCACAATATATTTACTTTCTGTGCCACACAACAAAGACTTTCATATATAACACAGCTAAAGAAGTTCAAAAGCCCCGTCCATTTGCATGTGCATCAATGCATCAATACAATGAAATTGTAATTATGATAACGGACCACAAATAACACGAAACCAATGATAAGGAGACCTATGAGATTCTTCACGAGCTTTACTACCCATTTGACCATGATAAATTCCAGCCTTAATTCCAGCCTCCCGTAATGATTCACACACCTGGGAAAGAAAAGGAATATAAGAACATAGATCCAGAACTAACTTCCATCCAAAATTCATGCTTAAATAAGAGACATAATATATTTCAAGGAGAACCAAAATTTAGAAAGAGGAAACCCATTAAAGAAACAATACTATATGCCCTCTCCATTTTGGACAAGGACATAGTGTCTTTCATTTAGAAAAGTAAAGGCTATAAGAAAACCACTATATGGAGACATAAACAAACAGGCCAACAGTGTTCACATCTGAAAGCACATTTTGCAATAGGTGTCCGAAGCTTGAAGAAATCAGTTATGCATGCCATAAAGACCCTCCTTGTCAAGTTCATAAATGCAGTTCCAGTTATAAGTTATAGAAACCACCGAAATTCAAACAAAATAAAATAACACAGAGGTAAAATGAAGATCCGTAAAGTACATGTCTGATTTCTAATATTGCACAGAAAAGATAGATACATTAATAATAAGTTGGGTATTATTCTTGCTTTATATTTTGAGCATTATCTACTCACTATCCACACTGATTAACAAAGATGTCTGGCTAGAGATAAGAAGACCTATCTAAATGTCTTTATTTAATCATAGCAAACACCAAAAAGAGGGAAAATAATGATGATGACAATGATGATGCTGAAGATGAGGATAGTATCGACCGAAGGGATTAATATAAATCAGTCCATGCAATTTCAATTTTGACCTAAAGCAGTAAACAATGGATGAAAAAAAATGAAGATGCTAGACAAATGCAAAAATGAACCTGAAAGAAGGCACACCGATTCTTTAAAAAAACTGTGAAAAAGACAAGACCGGTAAATAACATAAACAACAATGCATCAGATTGTTAGTCAAGGTTAAGATAACGATGCACCGAATAATGGTTCGCAAAATCTCAATTCTATCATCTTTTTTGTCTCTCAAACATCGGTAACAGATTAGATGAGATGCATGAACAATATGGAGAGAGAAAGGGAGGAAAAGGGTGAGGGCCGGGCTTTTCTCGGGCTTCGTTTGGGCTTCCTATGGGCCTCATGCGATCTCCATCATCCAACCATTGATTCTAGAATTAGATCCAATGGATAATATTAAAACCGACTAGCACGACTTACAGCACTTTCGGCTTAAGTCGGGTGCGAACATCCCCCGCATCTAGACTGACCTAAAATATAAAGCTTAATAACTCTTGATCCGCTGATCGGATTTACATGAAACCAAAATGCAAAGTTGTAGATTATGGAAAGATTTTTCCAATGAAGCCGACTGATCGACGATCGACGATCGACCTCCTGGATCTCCGTAGGGACGCTAAAAAGCAAGCTACTGTCCTGAAATCCTGCACGTGTGTATGAGCAAATATTTTATTTTCACTCACGTACAAATTTCAAAGGACTCGCTTCGAGGGAGCAGAGTACAAAATATATATCAGGAGATTGCGGGGAAATCCGTCTAAGATCCTTTGATACTCAATTTCGAAGTACAAATATTACAACAAGTGAGAAAATGAAAAGAGAAGAACGTTGCGATACTTGATCCTTCCGGGCTTTGCGCGTGATCGGCTAGGGGCTTTGCCTTACTCTTCTTTTCCTAAAATCTTCACTTGTTCTTCGCTCGTTCTTCGACTTGCTTTGGATTTGAATCTTCAATTTTCCATTTTCTTCTTCGATCTTCGATCTTCGATTTTCTTTGGTTTGCTTCGATCTTCGATCCTTCTTCTCCGGGATTTCTTGGAGCTTTGAAGTATCTTCAGTCGGGAGCTTCGTAGGTTCTTCTTGCTATGGCCAAAGATCCTCCTCCTTTTTTTTCTTTTCCTCTCCCTCCTTTTATAAGGGTTGAAGTAGTTATTGTAGAGAATAACTACTTCAGGTGGTTGAAGCAACCTCCCGGTGGTTTCTATAACTCCCTTAGATGGTTAGAGAAACTTCCAGGTGGTTTACATAACTCCTTGATGATTAGGATCATATTCAAGTGGTTTTGTAACTTCCACTGGTAGTTTAATCCTTTTGAGTTTGAGTGAACCGGTCTGATTAAAACGACTTGTGGTTCGGGTCTAAAATCCGAATCGACTTACTGCGACTCAGATTTTAACAAAGTTAACTCTTGATCCGGTCTTTTCTGACTTGGTGGATTCAACGAGTTTGTCGAATCTAGCGTAAGCTTTCTTGTAGGAGCTTAAGCTTGATTATTCTTTGGCCTTGTATATCGGCTTGTCGAAGGATGCTCATCTCTAAGTATTATTCTACTGACTTAGATATAGCCTTTGGACGATAGGGATATAGTACTTTCCTTACTCTCAGACTTAGTCAAATTTCGGAGTGTAAGGAAGAAATTCCCTAATCATCAGGGAAATAAGGCTTTCCATACTTAGCCAAATTTTAGAGTGTAAGGAAGAGTTTCCCTGATCACTAGGGAAATAGTGCCTTCGAGACTTAGTCAATTTTTGAGTGTAGAGAAAAATTTCCCTGATCATCAGGGAAATAAAGTTTTCCAGACTTAGCCAAATTTCAGAGTGTAAGGAAGAATTTCCCTGATCACTAGGGAAATAGTGCCTTCCAGACTTAGTCAATTTCTGAGTGTAGAGAAAAATTTCCCTGGTCATCAGGGAAATAAAGTTTTCCAGACTTAGCCAAATTTCAGAATGTAAGGAAGAATTTCCCTGATCACTAGGGAAATAGTGCCTTCGAGACTTAGTCAATTTCTGAGTGTAGAAAAATTTCCCTGGTCATCAGGGAAATAAAGCTTTCCAGACTTAGCCAAATTTCAGAGTGTAAGGAAGAATTTCCCTGATCACTAGGGAAATAGTGCCTTCCAGACTTAGTCAATTTCTGAGTGTAGAGAAAAATTTCCCTGGTCATCAGGGAAATAAAGTTTTCCAGACTTAGCTAAATTTCATAATATAAGGAAGAATTTCCCTGATCACTAGGGAAATAGTGCCTTTGAGACTTAGTCAATTTCTGAGTGTAGAAAAATTTCCCTGCTCATCAGGGAAATAAAGTTTCCCAGAGTTAGCCAAATTTCAGAGTGTAAGGAAGAAAAATTTCCCTGGTCATCAGGGAAATAAAGCTTTCCAGATTTAACCAAATTTTCGGTTTTCTGGCTTTAGGCAATATTTCAATGTCTACAACGTGCCAATGTCAAGTCTCCCGGACCCAAAAAAACTCAACTCCACTCGAGTGGGGTCGGGATCGAAGAGGAAGTCCACACCGCAAAGAAGCAACTCATCCCCAAACCATCCTCCTGGATCTGGAGGCTCCGTCCTATCTTCAACACGAAAGACCTAAAACAACATCAAAATATCCTCCTCGGTACGTTAAACAGATTATGCAAAATATCAATTTCATAGCTGTAAAAGGGTGATAGGTAAACAGGAGTAGCAAATGACAAACGAAGAAAAAGGCTGCTTGAGCTTAATGTGTTGCAAGGTGTTGGCTCACGGTTTTGGCTTGGATAATCTTTCAAGGCCATGGATTGTGGGTGCCTAATGTACTGCGGGAAGTGGCATACGCTTTTAATATTCAAATGGGATCCTATACTGCTCAGAAGATACATCCATTTGTCGTCGTTGCGACTATGAGATATAAACATGAATTCATAATGCTTATTTATCATCTCAATTAAAGTTTGACAAAAAGGAAACGTGGATTCATACAGTAGTGATAAAACCCATAACTTTGCAGTAATGAAATTAAAACACAAAAGAGCCAAATCATGAATTATCATTAAACTCTGCACTTCCTAATCTAGAAAATTGATGCAATGGTGTTGATGGTTTGAATGCAGTTATGCCAAGCACATGATTTATGTCAATGAAATCAAACCCTACAAATTATAAATGTGACGCACATGTAGTATGACACAAAATATGATGCAACCCCGAAAAGTTTTCTATTGATCGATGGGAATGAATTTGCATGTCATGGTTACTATCGCAGTATGGACCCTCTTCTAGCATCGGATGAGTAGATGTTACAAGTAGATTCTCTCGATGCCTATACACTTTACTCATGGGTATTGGATATAGAGTGACTACATACCCATCTTTGCTAATGACGGTGTAAGTATTACACCTACGCTGATGAATATAATCAATATCATATTGCTAGGGTCGTCCTAACAGTAAGTCATAACCATCTACAGGAATCACATCACAGAAAACCTCATCGAAATAGTTTGTACCCACTGTAAAGTTGAGGACACATTGGTTGGTTAAAGGGATTGTCACTGAGTCCGTCAGCCAAGAGACAGTGTATGGGTTGTCAAGTTCTAGGATACACCGATACTTCGAAACAAGTGTCATACCCGTATCGGATACTTTCCGATAGTCCGATACGACCCGATACGGTGGGATACGTATCCAATACGGTTAGGAAGTATCAGGATTAAAAAAAAAAAGAACCGATACGTTGGGGATACGGGGCCGATACGCTGGGGATACGAGACCGATACGTCGGGGATGCGGGACCGATACGCCGGGATACGTATTGATGGCTATGTTCGGATATGGGTTTAAATTCCATACGTAACCATTTGCTTAATAATATCATTTATATGTTTTTTTTTGTATGATGCATGTGACACTAACTTTGTATTTTGTAATGGATAATAGATGTTAGTGTTTTTTGCTAGCATTTTGTAAGGACGATAATTGTGACCCTTGTATAATGTTGTTAGCATTACTTTTTTGTAATGGATGAATGTGACACTAGCTTTGAATTTTTGGGTTGTATTAGATGAAAATCATGTAATGAACAGGGTTTCAAATCTCGACCGGTACCGGTACGTACCGGCCGGTACGTACCGGATTTGGCCGGGCCGAACCGAGTCCAGCACCCGGGACCGAAACAGACCTGAACCGGCCGGTACCAACCCGTACCGGACCGAACCGGCCGAGTCAGGCAGGTACCGGCCGGTACGTACCGGTACCGGCCGGTTCAGTCCCGTCCGACAGCCATTATGGGGTGGGTGGGCTTTGGGTCACTTTTTTTATTTTTTTATGTTGGATTCCTCCCTCCACATGGGCTGAACATGCTTTCCCAGCATTTGCATGTGGAGGGGGGGGGTGGCATTTTTAGTTTTGGCCCCTCCAAAAAGTATTATTCCTTAAGTGGGAGGGGGGGATTTGAAGGCTATATAACCCCCCCCCCCCCAAACCATTCCATTGCAACTCCAAAACCTTCCATCAACTTGCAAGAAAATAGAGGAGAGAAGAGAGAAGAGAGGAGAGAAAGAAAAAAGAGAGAAGAGAGAAGAGAGGAGAGAAAGAAAAAAGAGAGAAGAGAGAAGAGAGGAAAGAAAGAGAAGAAAAAAAGAGAGGAGAGAAAGAGAGGAGAGAAAGAAAGAAAAGAGAGAAGACTGAAGAGAGGAGAGAAAGAAAAGAGAGAAGAGAGAAGAGAGGAGAGAGAAAAAAGAGAGGAGAGAAGAGAGAAGAGAGGAAAGAAAGAGAAAGAAAGAGAGGCGACGAGCGGGCCGAGCAACACACCGACACAAGCCGCACGCCGACGAGTGACGACGAGGTCACGAGACTCACGACTCACGAGTCACGAGACTCACGACGAGCGGCACGAGCACGAGCGGGCCGAGCGGCGAACTTAAGAGTGAAGAAGGTAAAACGATTACTGCCTTGAGTGCCTACCATTACCTTTGAGGTTGTCTAATTGTCTCCCGGACCTCCCGGTTTGAGATATGAGTGTTCACTGTTCATTTCCTTACTCATCCAGTCATCCCTCTGTATTGTGATTTGTGAATCTGTGATAATCAGAATGCCATTAAAATTGCTAGTAACCTCGTATTTCATGTGTGCAACCAAGCATATAATTACTCGACTATCATTTTCTTTGACAGCATCTTCTAATGTTAATTTCTTGGTGAGAACCTTGAAATCACGAATGCTCACGCGGCACACGCAGTCTGCCAGTCACGCACTCACGCGGTCACGCCTCATGTAGATTCGACTTTCGAGCCATTCGAAAGTCGAAACTTTTGCAAAAGTGAGCAAAACTGCAAAAGTCGAAACTTTCTAGTTTCTAGTTTCTACTTTCTAGTTTCTACTTTCTACGTTTCTAGTTTCTACTTTCGAGTTTCTAGTTTCTACTTCTAGTTTCTAGTTTCTACTTTCGATTTTCTAGTTTCTACTTTCTAGTTTATACTTTCGAGTTTCTAGTTTCTCCTTTCTACTTTCGAGTTTATAGTTTCTACTTTCTAGTTTCTACTTTCGAGTTTCTAGTTTCTCCTTTCTAGTTTCTACTTTCGAGTTTCTACTTTCGAGTTTCTAGTTTCTACTTTCGAGTAGAAACTAGAAAGTAGAAAGTAGAAACTAGAAAGGAGAAACTAGAAACTCGAAAGTAGAAACTAGAAACTATAAAATCGAAACTATAAAGTAGAAACTAGAAACTCGAAAGTATAAACTAGAAAGTAGAAACTAGAAAATCGAAAGTAGAAACTAGAAACTAGAAGTAGAAACTAGAAACTCGAAAGTAGAAACTAGAAACGTAGAAAGTAGAAACTAGAAACTAGAAACTAGAAACTAGAAAGTTTCGACTTTTGCAGTTTTGCTCACTTTTGCAAAAGTTTTGACTTTCGAATGGCTCGAAACTCGAAAGTCGAATCTACGTGAGGGCCCTACTTTCTAGTTTCTACTTTCTACGTTTCTAGTTTCTAGTTTCTACTTTTTACTTTCTAGTTTCTAGTTTCTACTTTCGAGTTTCGAGCCATTTAAAAGTCGAAACTTTATAGTTTTTACTTTCTACTTTCTACGTAGCAAAGCTGTAAAAGTGAGCAATTACTTTCTAGTTTGCTAATGTTTATTTATTTTTTGACTTAGATAATGGCACCAAAATCGAAAGAGATAGACGCTGGATGGCTACATTGCAAGGCAATTGAAGGCAACAAGCGGAAAGCCATATGCAACTAGTGTGGCCGGACCATAAATGGTGGTATCACAAGAATGAAGGAGCATTTAGCGGGCAAGAAAAGACAAGTGACTGGTTGTGAGCACGTTCCAATAGAGGTACGGTCTCAATTCCAGCAATTTTTTAGAGAAGCAAGTAAAGAAAAGAGTACTGCTCCTGAGCTTTCTGCTTCTAGAAGACCACCCCTTACCAAAAGTCAGTCGGTAAGGGGTTATAGAGATATAGATGATGAAAGTTTTGATGATTCTTTATCTGAAGAGTTGCCGGATGAGGATAGGGAGATGAGAACGACAATGAGACTTTCTCGTGAGGAAGCTCGTCGTCAAGAAATGAGAGAAAGAGGGGGAGACCAAAGAGGTAGATGGTCAATGAGTGGTCCTGGTGGTAGTTCCCGTTTTCTTCCTGATGATATTGGTGGTAGTACTGGTGGAGGTGGACCTGGTGGTAGTAGCAGTGTTAGTGCTAGAGGAGGTAAAACTAGCACTGGCGGCAGTACATCTGTGCAGTTACCTCTAGACGGATTTATGTTTAGGGAACGTGGCTAGAAACAAACCAAATGAACAGCTGGAAAAATAAAACAAGCGGCCAGTAAAGTGAAGAAAGCAGTGGCCAAATTTTTTCATTTCAATCATATCCCGGCTAATGCAGCCGCGTCGCCATACTTTAAAAAAATGTGCGACACATTGTAGTCGGTTGGACCGGGAATTTCTCCCCCTACCCCATATGAAATTGCTGGGCCACTTTTAGATGATGAGGTCTCCGAAATAAACGATTATATTCGTAGTTTTCAAACTCCCTGGGAGGAGAAAGGTTGCACAATTATGTGCGATGGATGGAGTGGCCCTACTAGAAAATCCATAATTAATTTTCTAGTATATTGCTCAATTGGTACAGTATTTTACAAATCAGTCGATGCATCAGCCAAAGTGCATGATGCAATATATCTTGCTGGACTTATGAATAATATCCTCGACGAAGTTGGAGCTAATAATATTGTCCAAATAGTGACGGACAATGGCTCTAACTATAAGAAGGCCGGACAAATCATACAGAAGGAACGGAAGACTATATTTTGGACTCCTTGTGCCGCACACTGCATCGACTTGATCCTAAAAGATATAGGCAAATTGGATCATGTTGACAAGGTTGTAAAACAAGCTCGAAAAATAACAAAATTCATTTACAACCATAACTGGGTAGTTGACTTGATGAGGAGGTATACTGGGAAGCGGGAGCTTCTGCGTCCAGCAATCACCCGCTTTGCCACTCACTTTATAGCATTGGAGAGCATTTTTAATCAGAAGGATGCTTTACGGAAAATGTTTACCTCAGATGCATGGTGTCAATCAAAATATGCATCTAATGAAGAGGGCAAAGAGGTGGAAAATATTGTTGTTGGAAAGGAGCTCTGGGTCGAAATTGACAAGATAATAGTGTGTATCCAACCTCTAGTGCAAGTTCTTCGACTGGTAGATTCAGATGAAAAGCCTGCAATGGGGTATATCTACGAAGCAATGGACAGAGCTAAGATGGTCATTCAAAAGTCGACAAAGGTTGGAGAAAAATCAAAAAAACAATATTTTAAGTTAATCGACAAAAGATGGGAGAAGACGCTACACCATCCATTGCATGCAGCAGGTAAATATTATCGTCAAGTGTATACTCATTATTTAACAATTTCAATTTTTAATCTCATTAGTCATTAGACTCAATACTTATTTCTTTCATATTATAGGATTTTACTTAAATCCCCAATACCAGTATAGGGTAGAAGTTTCACAACACCCAGAAATAATGATCGGGCTTAAAGAGGTGATCCGAACCTTGGAGCCTAGCATAGCAGCGCAAAATAAGGCAATGGAGCAAATGGAAATCTTCCGATATGCTCGTGGTTCCTTTGATTCGGAGAACGCAAGAACATCTATCTCGACCATGCAGCCAGGTAATACGTCGATAAGTTGATAACACACTTTAATTATACAATTATCCAATTGTAATCAACGAATACAAACTGAATGTTTTATTTTTTGACTAATTTTATAGCTACTTGGTGGTCCATTCATGGTGAAAGTGCTCCTGATCTTCGCAAGATTGCTATCCGAGTATTGAGTCAGACATGTTCGGCATCGGGCTGCGAGAGAAACTGGAGTACATTCTCTCTCATTCATACAAAAACTAGAAATAGATTGTCATCATCTAAATTAGATAAACTAGTTTTCGTACATTACAATATGAGGTTGAGGGTCCGCGATCAGGGAAGATTAGAGGACCAAGGTGATAATCCAATCAATTTGGATTATATTTTCGACGACGATAACCCTCTAGCCCCTTGGTTGACGGAGAGAGAGGATCCAGTTCTTGACGGTCAAGAAAATACATGGTTGGAGAAGGAGTTAGGCAAGGAGCAAAGACAAGAACAAGAGGGAGCAAGGTTGAGGAGCGGCAAACGAAGATTTCAACATGTTAGCCAGGCAATGCAGTAGATACACAGCGATTCAGATGAGAGTCTTGGCAGTATACCTTCCGGATCTAGTGATGGTGGAGGAGAGTCATCTCAACGGATGAGAGAGCATGAGAGAGCTTCTTCACCTCCCAGTGCTCCCACGTACACCGGCGTCACTGGACCACCAGCCCCACCATATCCACATCATCCACCACTGTCACCACATGATGGAGCAGGGGCCGGGCCTTCTGGCACTGTTCATGAAGCTGCATATGTACCATACTCGTACGGATATGATCCACCACTAGGTCCACCATCATCATATTACCGAGATTCTTATCAGCCGATGTTTCCAGAGCAAGAGGAATCGCAAGGAACATATGGAGATTCTTTATCATCTTACGGCTACGGAGCATACGGTTATGGTGTCCAGCACGACCAGGACATTGGCCAATCAATCTTCGGTTATTCTGGGCCTTCCGACGGGTCTTACTACCAGCAGCACTACTCGGCACCAACTCCAAATGAAGAAGACGAAGAAGCTGATCGCAATAATAATCTATGGAACATCTGAGTTCTGAGTTCTGATTCTTCTGAATATTCTGATCTGACTATCTGAGCGACTGAGCCAGCCAGGTGAGTTAATAATTTTAATATTGATAATCTGTATTTTGTGGAAGTTGAAGTGTTGAACACGTCTGGAATCTGGATTATGAAACTTATTCTATAATTTGCATTGTAAATTTATAATAATAAAAAAATTTCAAAACTTTAAAAGGTTGTTTTATAAAACCTTTTAAAAACCTTTTTTAACTTCGCCAAGGCCGGTCCCAAGCCCGGATAAAGAAGGAGGGAAAAAGGATATAGGAAATTAGGAATTAGTAACTTGTTAGGTGGAGTCGTGTGACTTGTCACTTGTGAGTCTGTGACTTATAACTTGTAAGTTGTAACTTGTGAGTCTTGTGGTTCAGTTAGGTCTCTACTGTCCAATCATTCACCTCGGGGAGTGGTGATTCGACAATAGTTGACAAGTTCATCAAGATTCTTAATCATACACCTCGGGGAGTGGTGGTTGTGAATCTTGATGAATGATGAATCCAAGACTCTAAAGTCTAAACTCTAAAGTATGAACTCTGAGAGTCTGAACTTTGAAGACATAAGTCATAACTCATTAGATAAGAGTATAAGACTCATAAGTCATAGTCTGAACTCTGAAGTCACATAAGATAAGACTCATAGGCCTAAAACTAACCCTAGCGGCCTAGCCTAAGGCTCTAACTCCTAAGCCCTAACCCTAACTCCTAAGTAACTCCTAAGGCCCCTAAGCCTAAAGGACCTAAAGGTCCTAAACTAGGGCCCTAAAGGGCCTAAAGTACTCTAATATTTATTTTCTAGTTTTTTATATTTATTTTCTAATTTTTTAGAATTTTTAAAGATTTTTTTAGATTTTTTTACAATTTAAAAAAAATAAAAAAAAAGGGCCGGTACCGGTTCAACCAGAACCGGTCGGTACCGGTACGAACCGGTCGGTACGAACCGGTTCGGCGCCGGCCGATACCGGTACCCGAGTTTTAAACCTTGGTAATGAATGATGAACATGGTCATATTTAATTTTCAAACTATTCACTATTCATGTTCTAGCACAAAAAAATATTATATTTAATTATATATAAATATAATTACAAACGTATCCCTGCCGTACCGCGTATCCTAGTTTTTCAAAAATTCACGTATCGTCATATCTGTATCCACGTATTTGTATCCCCGTATCCGTATCGGTGCTTCCTAGGTCAAGTTTCATTGTCTTTAAACCCAATCGTCGTACTAGCTTTTCATTGATCATATTTCGTGTACTTCCCCCATCAATCATACACAACACTTACGTCCTCTGATCATACAGGCGGTCATAAATTATCCGTGTCTTTGATCTTTGAAGACTGGGGGTATTGGAGAAGGCATCGAAGGAGGCACTATCTCATGTGGCATTTGATGCCCTAGAATCACCAGTAAAGGAGCATACATTCATCGCCCTCAAGTTCTATGTCTTGGGGGTCATCATGCATCTCAAAGCTTTCCTCATGCCTTTCATCTTCTTGATCTATTAGATTATTAAACTGACTTCTAGGGCATTCAGCAGATGTGTGCCCGTGTTGGTTGCATTTAAAGCATTTCATGGAACTGGGAATATGCCCAAGCATTCCTTTCCCCTTGTCAGTCTGGGGTGGGGCAACAATCAATGAGTCTTTAGAAACTTCAGCATAAGATTTTCTCACAAAGGTTGGCCATTTTTTTCGCAGGATCTACCCTATGGTAATACATCCTAATGAACTTCTCCTTACTCCTCGCAGCCTTGTTACTGGCCTCATCATCTTCCTGGATCTGAGGCTTCGAGCCTGCCAAGTACCTAGCCACAGACTGCTCCTTAGTTTCCGTAAGATCATTCATAACCATCAGATCTGTGAACTCAGAGGTGTAGTCATCGACAGTCCTAGATCCTTGCCTGAGGGCTTGTAGTTTTTGGAAATCCTTCTTTGGTAGTTTTTTTTTTTTAGAAATTCCTCTCCAAGGGGGAGAGGATAGGGTTAAGCCATACCCCAAACTACATTATTAATAGATAGGAAGAGATTACAAGTTACATATAAAAGGGGTAATCTCCTGTAAACGCTTATTGGAGAAACATGCGGACCAAAAAACAACTAAAGCTTTGAAACTGGACCACGACTTCTATAGGGGATTCCTTGTTCGATAAGACTCTCGCATTGCGTTCTCGCCAAATGCTCCAAAACAAACCAATGACGAGGAAGTCCTATGTTGTTCGGAGTTTCCTTTTGATACGACGTGTTCTCCACAGGGTCCAGAGAGAGCGGATAGAACCCGAGTGACCTTTGATTATGAACATGTGCTTCAGCATGCTCCAAATGTTCTTCGAGTAAGGGTAGCGGAGAAAAAGGTGGTCTACGTCTTCTCTATGCAAGTGGCAGAGGGGGCAGGATAAATCTTGGACATACGGGTTATCTCTTCTTCGCAGATTAACTCTGATGAGAAGCCTTTCCCGAATAGCCAGCCACATAAAAATCCTCGTCTTAAGGGTGCAGGAGATTTCCAGAGATACTTTACAATAGGGCAGACGATTCCTCCTGCATTGAAAAACTGATAGAAGGATTTGACTGAAAAGACATCTGAAGGTTCCCATTTCTAGGAGGAAGAGTCACTCTCAATGCCGATAGAGAAAGAGTTCAAAATCTAGTAAAGATCGAGAACTTGGTCTTGCATATAAGCCGGGATCACCCGTCTAAACTTGACTGACCAAGTATAGGAACCAGGAGTCCCGACAGATTGGGAACGAACAGTGACATTCTGATCCATAGCCAGATCGTAAAGGTCTGCAAACAGAGTAGCAAGGCTAATGTCATCCACTGGTTTGTCCAAAATTTGATATTACAGCCATCTCCCATGATCAATTTGGTGCCACATTTAAATGGTTCTCCCACTTTGTAGATACCCTTCCAGAAGGGAAAAACTTTCCCTGATCGACGACTTCTTCCCAGGAGTGGGGAAAAGCGTCGGAAGTATCTGTCTCTAATGATGCTAGACCAATGGTCTCCCTGAACATATTGCAACCTCCACCACCACTTGCCCAATAAAGCCTTATTAAAGTCCTTCAAGTTAGTTACTCACAGCCCCCGCTGTTCTTTAGATTTGCAAGCCACCCCCCATTTTGCCAGATGGTAGGATCCTGAAGAGTCGTCGACTCGTCGACTCCCTTCCATAGAAAAGAACTATGAATGTCGTCAATCTTCTTAATCACCCAGGGCGGAATGAAATAGAAGGCCAGGTAATAGGAGGGAACAGACGAAAGAATCAAATTTACCAGAGTCAGTCGGCCCCCTAGCGATAGGTGCTTACCCTTCCAAGTCGATAGACGTAATTCCACTTTCTCCACTACTCTAAGCCAATCCTCTCTAGCTAGGTGCTTGTTGCTGACCGGGAGACCCATATACCTCATCGATAGTGTCCAACTTGCAGTTTAGGAGTGCCGAAGCCTTGGAACCAAAAACCAAGTCAAATTCCACATAGTACATAGAGCTTTCTGAGAAATTGATCCAGAGACCCGAGCAAAACTCAAGAGCGTATAGGATAATCTTCAAAACCGCTACTTGCTCTAATTTGGCTTCACAAAATAAAATAGTGTCGTCAGTAAAATGGAGATTGGAGACGCACCAGGAGTTACCTCGAATACCATGAAGCAAGTTAGAGCTAGCTCCATGGAGGATTGCATCAAAAGCATCGACGGCTAATATGAAGAGAAAAGGTGATAGTGGACACCCCTGTTTAAGCCCTTTCCGCATCAGAAAATGTCCGCCTGAAACTCCATTAATCAAGCATGAAAGCTTAGAAAATGAAAAGTAAAGGTGGACCCAATGGATCCATTTACTCGAGAAGCCTTTAGCCTGCAGGGTAGAAAGAATGAAATCCCAGTAAAGTCGGTCAAAAGCCTTCTCAAAGTCAAGCTTAAGGACCAACCCTTCCTGCTTATGCTCCTTGAGGTGATAAAAGAATTTCTTGGGCGGAGGCCACGCTGTCCAGAATGAGACGCCCTTTGATGAATGCTGATTGGGACTAACTGATAATCTCGTTCATGAATGGAGAGAGTATGTTCGAAAGCAGTTTTGTAATGATCTTGTAGAAGCAATTGGAGAGACTGATAGGGCGAAAATCGGTTACAAATTCTGCACCAGGACGTTTGGGGATAAGGACCATGAGCGAGTAGTTGATACTGGCGAGAGATGTTACTCCCGAGAAAAAGTCAAGAATGAAACGGATGACGTCCCCTGATAAGCAGTCCCAAAAAGCTTGGAAGAAGTGCATTGGGAACTCATCTGGTTCTGGAGCTCCTTCTCCATTCATATCAAAGATGGCTCTTTTGATCTCGTCTGCAGAGAACTCCCTCTCACGATCACAATCAGAAGGGAGGCGACCAATGGGGAGATTTTCCCAATCGAGAGAAGCACTGGAGGTTGAAAGGTCTTGGAAGTAGTTCCGAAAGTGAGTGGAGACTCCTGAGAGGACTTCCTCCGATCCTTCCACTTGTTGACCATTGACTAGAAGGCTCCCTTTTCGGTTCTGTTTTCTCCTTCCATTTGCTACCTTATGGAAATATGTCGTATTAAGGTCCCCCAATTTGATCCATTTATCCCTTGAACGCTGCTTCCACATAATCTCTTCCTTTCTTAACATCGAGAGAAGATTCTCCCGGTGCAAAGTAAGTGTTGTCGCTTCATCGTTAGTTAGAGATACTGATTCTGCTTTCGCCTCTAATGTTTCAATATCGCGAATGAGCTGCTTCTTCGCAACTGTAACCTGCCCAAAACAGGATCTTTCCCACCCTCAAATCTTTTGGCCAAGGACTTTCAACTTGAGGACAAGGTTCCTGGCTAAGTTAAAACCTGTCAGAGTTTGAGACCACCATTTACGCACTAGAGTATCAAAGGAGGGATCTTCACGCCACATCTTCCTTTGGTAGTTAAAAGGGAGAAATTTGTCATTTAACTTCTTTTTTATTTTCTCCCAAGTTTTGACTTTCGCTTAGCCTCGCATTTGCCTGAAAGTTTGGAGTTGATTCCACCAAACCAAAGTGTGACCTTTCATCTTGAGAGCCACGAACTTAACCCTTGAATCCTCGGGTATGTTCTTCCACTCGAAATATTACTCTACCAGATCTATCCACTCTAAGTAAACTTATGGTTCATCCTTTCCATCGTAGTCACCGGCTTTGATTTTGATCCATAGTCCCACTATTCTTGCCATCTCTCCCGATTCACAACCTCACCATGTGGGTATCTTGATCTACTCTAAGGTACTGGTTGACATTAGGGTTCCTATCAGGTCTTTGATTTTGTAGGAAGGCAACTAACAATTCACTGTTCAGTCGGGTTGCGGTCTAGTTTTCGACCATGACCATCGCCATCCTCTCGAACATCGTCTCAATCCTTTTAATGGAATCGGATTGCTAAGATTCATTGACTCATCATCTTGTTCAATCTTTAGGCTCAAAGAGACTAGTTGGGGTGGATTTTATGCCAAGCAAGCACTCAGGAGTCAGGATGATAATATGGTGTGCCTATGTGAAGTGTGAATTGATATGCAAGTAGACAACTATGAGACGTTCAAACACACAAAACTGATAATAAAAACTAAAAATCAGCACACATGCAACTTAATACTTGAACGGTTAGAGAGAGAATTCTCTAACATCGTGCTCTAATACAAACTTGATGCATGTGGGTTCTTAAAAAGACTATTGTGCAGATTTTTAACAAAAAATTCTGATTTTCAGCACTATCTAATTTAATTTCAGCACCAACAAAGAGAAAGGATATCACATGCAATCATCCGACAATAGTTTCCAAGCTTTCAAATGATATTTCAATGACGATAAGAATAATTTTCAATTTATAATAAACAATCGCAGCAAACACAATAGACTTATATAGTTATATCTCAAAATAAATAGGCAAGTATCTCAAAGAAAAAAATCTAATAATAGATCCAACGGTGATAAAAACCTATGAAGCTAGTGATGATCTAAGCCCAAAGGTAAACAAAAGGAAGGTCGATGGTAAACGCAAGGAACGATTACGCCTAAGAAACGGTATTACGGTTAATCCGTGCCTTGGTCAATATCCGATGCGTTCCCGATGTCCGATAGATGAGATAGCGGAGGAGGGAGGATGATCCGGAAACGGGGTGAATTAGCTAGGACGAACGATCTCTGAAGATGAAGAAACCTTGTGTCGATCTCTCACGAAGGCCGTAGATGAAGTCGTGGCGGTAGGTGAAGAAGCTTGCAATAGAATAAGAGACGAAGAAGCAAGGATGAAGAGTCTGAAAAGATCTCTCGAACGAGCCGTCGGCTCCGCTCTCAAAACTAGAGTTTTAAGTTTCATTCCATAATAATCTCTATCAAACTAGGGTTTAGTGGGGCTTCAAATAGGAGAATAGAATAAAGAGAGAGAGAGAGAGAGAGAGAGAGAGGAAGAAAAGAGATCATGAAGAGGGAAAGAAGCGAGGACGTGCGGCATTTAGTCGTGCATGGAAATCACGTTCGTGCGATGATATGGCGGGTAGGAGAGCGAAAAAGAAGAAAAGGGTGTGGGCCGGGCTTTTCTCGGGATTCTTTGGGCTTCCTATGGGCCTCATACAATCTCCATCATCCATCCATTGGTTCTACAGTTAGATCCAATGAATATTATTAAAACCGACTAGCGCGACTTAGAAGACTTTAAACTCAAGTTGGGTGCAAACATCCCCCGCACCTCGGCTGACCTGAAATATAAAACTTAGTAACTCTTGATCCGCTTATCAGATTTACATGAAACAAACAGTAAAGTTGTAGTTGTAGATAAATTATAATGGAAAGATCTTTCCAATGAAGCCGACGGATCGTCAATCGGCCTCCTGGATCTCCGTAGGGACGCTAAAAAACGAGATGTTGTCATGAAAACTTGCACATGCCTACGTCAACAATGATTACTACATTTTGCAGGGGAAATTTTTGTTAGGTTCGAAAAATCGTCTACCGGATCACCATGCTTAGCAGCGATTGTTTTTTTACCTTTATGAAAGAAAGACTCATTAATTAAATAAGTGCCTTTCTCATGAAAACAAAAAAAAATGAATAAATGTCTTTAGCTGTCAGCCGGCCGACCATTTATTCTATTTTTAAGCAGCACAAAACGAGTCATTATATGGAAGGTTAACTAATTTTGACTTGAGCATTTAAGACATGATGGAAATTTTGATAATAGATCAATTAACTTAAAAGACAACGGCCAAATCAGATAGGCAAAAAAGGCCAATTTTTTCTAAAAAAGAACTCAAATAACAGAAATGAGAAACTGAACCTTTTCCGTATCTTTAATTGTCGTACAGTATATGATAGTTGAGCCAGCATTAGCGTTGTATTTTGATATTTCTGCTACAAGCTCATCCACAAATGACAAGGATCGATTGAAAGATTTGACACCATAAAAAAGATTTTGACGGTCGAATGAGCCAATAGCAATGTAAGGTCCATTCAACTTCAACGAGTGAACAATGTCATTCCGTACCCTATAAAAAAAGATCTCAGGTTAGAAGGTACTAGTATAATATTGTTTAAAGTAATATCAATCGGACAAAGAATCAAGAAAGTACACTTTCACAAAAAAAAAAAGATGAATTACTATCATTCGAAGGTGCTAGCTCTTTATATATGCAAACCAAGTTCAATTGGAAGTAAGAAACTTTCCACTGGAGTATTACAAACTGGTCAATATTCACCTGGTTTTCCAAACAATATCTTCTAGTTGTTAAATATGTACAAAGATTGGTAAATATTGGTAAACATAAAACATATGTTATAATTTATGCCTATGCTATGTGCATAACTATGCCTAAACGCATTCACTAGAAGTACTATTTGTTTACGTGGTCGGTATTTTCAATTAGTAATAAAATAAAAGGACTTATACATAAGAGAATATCAAATTCGTTTTTTGAAAGTTTGAAAGGAGACACAATAAACGAAGGGTAACAAGAAATTTAGAAAGCTTGAAAGCACAAAACCACCAGTGGATGCCTACTTCCTGACGATAATACAAGTATATATTAAAATTCATATTATCCTCTTAAATATGAAATCCATACAATGGGGCAACAAAATCTCATGATTCAACTTTTTCAAATGTACTAATTGAACGATGGGTATACGTTCAAAGTCCCTAGTTTTAGTTCTCCTATATGGATACATCCGAGAGAAATTTCATTCAATAAGTTCTGAAAATAATATTTACATCTTTCCTTAATTTGATGGATCTTTCACCAAAATTGCATGACAAACATCACTACTTTTCCTTTTCCCTATCACATCAATTTTTAATTCCTTTATTGCCTTCTTTGAAGTCCAGATAAGCATACAATTAATCATAAGATGCAGATTTAGCCTTCTAACCAGTTTGCAGTTTGCCTTCTTGCGAGCTTTTTCATCTCTCTCAAAGTCTTAAATATCATTTGCTTTCAGACCTTACCATTCCACCAACAGTTTTTTCTAATGTGTCTTTAAAATAAATCGTTGAAAACTCAAAACCAAGAAAGGTAAGAATGAATCCAGAAAAAGAATTAACAGAAATTATTAAATAAGAAGTTAACTTATTATCTAACACTCGAGAAACATCGCATACAAGCTTTATAGCATCAAACCTCAATCTGTGTTAACCTTAGTATTTTGATGACTTATTTGCTTTGAGTTGTGGGAAAAAATAGGGATCAATCCCTTACCCACCATTGAATCATCATACAAGTCTAATTTATGGCACATTAACTCATTAAGTATGTTCAAGAGTCAAGCCTCAACACTGATGGAATTTGCGGCACTTGATGTGTTACTTTAAAGCATTTCGTAAGAGTCGCATAATGAACCCAGAATACAAGTTCATGCAATTTAAGACCATGATATAGGAGTCTTCCACATGATGCAAATAAAAGCATAACTACAACAATTGCAGTTGCTCTAAACCCAAGATATAAGCTGCATAACCAATTACGACAAGAGCATGCGTTGTGAGTGCATATCATGTTCCACGACAAGCAAAACTAATGTTTCGTCTATGATAAAAGTTGCTTATACTTTTTGCTTCAGCATAAAACCAATTACAAGGTAAGTAGCACCATGTGGCACCAAAAAAGCCTTAATTACCAGTCGTAGTCCCTTAATGTCTCTCAAATATAGTATTACAATGCAAAATGTGCACTAGTTGCCAAAAAACACTTAGGTCGCTTGTTGAAGAAAGAAAATTAGTAATTATGTAACTGCTGGGATCGAATTTTTTGTATTGCATAAAACTGAGTTTAAGAAGAAATGAATCAGTTTTGACCAAATGCAAGCTATATATTTACAAATATTTATACCCAAAGGGATGATTTACCAAAAAACTTGTAGGTTCATTATGTGAAAGAGGGGATTTTGACTTTGCATGAATGAGCACCCATCTAAAATTAGGATAGTTGCCTTATATAGTAGGACCAGATACAAATATAGTAGGACCAGATACAAAAACTTGCTTCAGAGTCCGTGATCTAGATATTACAAGCAGTACATGAATCAGTCCACATTATGTATAACTGAAATCAGAAGAAACTAGCTCCATATAATGCAGTACAATTGTATTTGGTGTCGACTCCAACTTAATTTAAAACCCCAATCCAATTCAGCCTGAACCTTACATAAAATTTCAGCTTGTGGTTGTAATCTACCTAATTGGGTGTATGGTTGACAAAAAACCTCAGCATACACCTGAAATATAGAACCCCACCTTTATGTTGTGAAACGTTTGAGTATAACCTGTGCCTGTTAAGGCCATGAGCCAACTAGGTACATCATAACATGCCATGTCTTGTTGAGTACCGCCACATACTAGGTGAACTAAAAATACACGATAGTACCCACAAATATGCAAAATCAAATAAAACTCGTTAAGCACAACCTTTTATTAAATCCAGAATGTTTTTCATTGCTTTACAGTGCAAAGAGACATGTCTCAATGTCTAAACAAGTAGTTTGAATCATCTAAGCAAATCTACGATTTTGATCAAGATAAACATGCATGTTCTGGCTAGTGAGTATAAACCAAACATTTATTCAGTATCCTATTTACCAATATAGCATATTTAGATTCAAAATGGTTTATATATAAAATGTCCTAAACCAAAGATTAAGAACAACATGAATAAGAAAACAATAAAAGGCTGTTAGGGTGCATCATGATCTTAGAAAACTAAAAATGCAAAACAAACGGCTAACCCAAATCATTAGTATCTACATAGCCCACCTTTGTACAGACATGGAATCAAATGTCAATAAATTTCCTATGAAATCATCGAAAAAAAAATTATGATTGACATGGAAATTGTCAAAAAAATCGATAATACAAAACTTATGTCTGACATATCAAAATGCCAGTCAAAATGATTGCCATTTGAAGAAATCTGGCATAATTTTATTTCCGAACAATTTAACTAAAATATTCTATCTTTTTTAGAAGTAATCTAACTTTTCAGTGGAAAATTCCATCTTTTTCTACCATTACCATTTAGTTTTCATGATAGACTGACAATTGACTGAAATCGGTTGAAATTTGAGCAAAATCTGATAAATTTTCACCAAAAAACTTTCCTTAAAAATACAATATTTCCATCTGACATTTGACCAAAATCCAACAAATTTTCATTTTGTGACCGACATTGTAATCGACATTTAAAACCTTGTGCACAGATCCTCCACGGTATTTGAAGGAGATAGACTTGTGGCTCTAGATGCATCGGTTGGAGGAACCCAAAGTTCGTGACTCCGGGTGCTTGGGAACTCTGAGTCTATCACTTCTATGTCATTGGATGGTTAATTTAAATCCTCAAATGCACATGGATTTTGTGAGTTCACAGGAGTCCCTAGAAGTCCTCACTTTCAATTTCCACCTAAAAGTCTAGAATGACTAAACCCCCTTCCACCACCACCACCCCTCACAAGAGAAAATAAAGCTGATTGAAAGGCTCATTTTCTTAGCATAAACATAAACACACAAATGGCGTGGGTAAGTAAAATGATCAAGCAAACCCAAAAAACAAGTAAAATGTTCAAGCTAACCAAACAAGACCAAGATATACATGCAACAAAACTATATGTTCGTTTGGAAACTCCTGTACAAGAAATGACACGATATATTGTAAAACATCTGAATATCAAGAACTCATAAACATATGTCAGATAATAGCGCATACTTCTGTGTGGCTGTGGCAGTTAACGCTATAAAAGGAACACCCGGAAGAACACTACGTAACGTGTGCAGTTGCTTGTACTCCTTCCTGCATAACAATACAAAATTACACACAATTATGTAACCACAAAGGCTCATAGCCTGTATACATAAAAGGGAGTTGACCATCAAAATAACCAAATACATAGAAAGATATCATACATAAACACAGGCAGGCATCATGCTACTAAAGCATGCAGATGAAATTTCTAGTGTCTAGTATAAAAGCAACAGGAAACTTTATTAACAAAAGCAAAATTTAGCAAATCCAACCAAAAATCACATATAAAGACAATGTCACAATCAAGCATTTGGATAAAACGCTTATTTTCTGACAAAGACACAAATGAAACATATCTGTAAAGTCTCAATAGAACAATTTCACACATTATTTACCAACAAACTTCACACAAAGAGGGAAAAACATCCTAGACACCAAGACTGAAGTAATCAAGTTTTTTTTTTTTTGTGGTCCTTCTAATGTCATATATGCTCAGGTGGTTTACATAAAAGGGAGTTGATCGTCATAATAACCAAATACTTAGCTAAATCATACATAAAGGAAGCCAGGTATCATGCTACTAAAGCATGCAGATGAAAGGGTCTATTATAAAAGCAACAGGATCCTTTCTAAAGAAAAGCAAAATTTAGCAAACTAGTCCAACCAAATCACATATGAAGACATGTAACAATTGAGCATTTGGATGAAACGCTTAGTTTCTGACAAAGACACAAATGAAACATACTTGTAAAGTTTCTCCGGAACAAGTTCACACATTATTTCACCAACAAACTTCATACAAAGAGGGAAAAACATACTAGACACCAAGACTGAGGTAATGAAGATTCATAATGGATTAATGGCACCCAATAGAATCGTGGTCCTTCTAATGTCATATTTGTTTAGATAATTGCAACAAAGACAATCACATTTACACGAAATGGTGGGCATGCCTAGATTATCATTAGCCAAGCCTCATGCTGATAATGCATCATGAGTTTCACTCATACAAAATAGGTCATATGATGTCTGCTAATGTCAGTTCAAGTGAGCGTGGTATATAACATTATAAATTGCTCAGAAAATGTAAATGAATTCCATGTATGATATTTATGTCATAAGCAATGAACACATCATTGTATCTTACTTGTTTTAAACATATTATCAAGTAAATTTAACACTCAGAACAAATTACATAAATGGTCATTGTTCATTGAAAAATGGTGGTACCCAGGATTTGCACGAGATTTTATACATACCAGGTTGTGTCCCCATTATATACAATCAATAGTCATGGAATCATGATAGCCCAAGATACTCAAATCTCTTTCAGCAAAGACTACAAAAGCGTAGGGTAATTGGGTGGACCAAGGATCCACTACGTGATGGCCTCTTTATCAATTAAGTAAACATTTTGTATTCAAAAAATATTTCAGAACTACCAAGTATTTGTGCAACAAGTACTTCTACAAATGTAAAAAAAATTATCTAAACAATTCCATTAATTCTTAATGTGTCCATAAGGAATTAAATAGCTGGAATAATAGTAAATTTGATGAACTTGTTAGGAATCATATTAATATGCTATCACGAAGTAGGACGATGAAAATCATGTAGAAATTACAACCTGAAATCATGACCCCACTCTGATATGCAATGTGCTTCATCAACAGCAAACAAACAAATCCCCATGTTCAGCAAGTTAGCCCAAAACCTACAGATGTATGACATGTTAATTGTGACATGAAAGCAAATACACCCACACACATAAATACAAGAACATGCCTTTCTATCTAAACAAGAACCCCTACATGAAAGAACCAAACCAGTGCTTTTACCACTAAATGTTCATATCAACCTTCAAATGAAGAACAAAAAGAAGGCAAAATATTTTATGGCCTCCTATTTTCATAATCTTGGTGTATTCACAGTCCTTGACAGTTAGATTATCATTGATTGTGCAATAAAAATTATAAAGAGGGGTGGGATAAAAATATAGGAGGTTTCTCAAATGAAATGAAGAAATCAGGATGGCACAACTTACAAAATATATTTTCTTGAGCATATATAGAAATACAGGGTCTATCAGATAAATTTTGATAAATAATAGTGACAAGTATGACAAAAAGTTTAGTAGAGTCTAAAGGATACCCCAACCGCTGATGGAAGCACTATAGGCATATGTGTAGTGCAGACAGGAGTATGCTATAGAGTTTCAAAGTGCACTTGATTTAAGATAAGATTATGTATAAAGCATTACCATGTCATCTGTGTACCCAACATAAGCAAATTAGCATCCACAGACTGGATTCCATCTAAATCATCACCAACGTTATCATATTACTGATGCAGAATGATCAAGGTATTAACTCAGAATAGCCAATTGGCTTGTGACATGAGAATGTCTCAGGATATTCAGTACATTATTGTTAGTCATTCTTTCTTGGGATATGTTCACCTTGGGTGGCCCATAATCCTCCCTCCCTCCCTCCCTCTCTCTCTCTCTCTCTCAGGTTAACATGAGCAAGAGCAATAGCTCGATCCATCACCGGATTCTTCCGCCACCAACTTCAACCATAATCGGTTTTTTCCACTGTTTCCCCCAAATCCACTGTTGCTCGAGATTCCACTTGGCATCAACTCTTCCCATCAATTCACGGCCTCAATTCGTCAGTGGTGTCATCGTGATTCAGTGCTCGATCTGCATCAGCCTCAACTCTAGCGCCTCAAAGATCTTCATGAAGCTCTATTTCATGTCAGAACAAATCCAGCGCCCTCAAGGTATAAAAGTCGACCATATGATTAATCTGCCATTGCGTGGGCCTTTGCTTGATTCTAGAGAAGTTGCTGCTGCACCTCATACCCCTGTATTTTACTATGGCACCACAGTGGGCTCTTGTGGCATTTCGTCTTCCCTTACCCTGTGTCATATGAGTCTCTCCTGCACCTCTTGGATCTTTAATTCTAGAGCGACTCATCGCCTGACCTTCGACGTTGTTGTTCTCACTGGATGTACCCATCTGGCTCCTCAGCTCCATCTTCGCACTGCTGATGGATCTCCTTTGTACATCACTTGCTCTGGTTCTATCACCACCTCTTCTGACCCTAGTTTTCGGCTCTCACTCCCTGATGTGCTCCGCGCTCCTCGGGTGTCAATCAATCTGCTTTCAATTAGTAGATTGGTTGATTTAGGCTTCATTGTTATCTTCTTTGTGTCCTCTTATGTGGTGGAAGACCCTCGCACTGGTCGTCATGTTGAGATAGGAGTCACAGGACAGAAACTTGATAGCTTATACAGTTTGGAGCATCTTCATGTTCTCTTGCTCTTCATTGTTTCATGTGTTGCTGCTCTTTTCGCTGCTGATCTTTAGCATCACCGCCTTGGGCATCCCTTTGTGATGCGCCTTTGGAGCATATTCCAGTCCAGACACTTGGGTGATCTCTCTTTCACTCCTCCCTAGACAAGTTGTAAGTTTGTCAAGCACTCTGATATCTAAGGACCATCTCTAGTCACGTCCATGTATGGCCTTCATTACTACGTCAGCTTCATTGATGACTTCTCCTGGTTCACCAGGGTGACCCTCTTGCGTCGTAGGTCCGATGTGTATCAGGCAATGTTCAAATTTTCCTTTTTGACCAATATTTTGACACTATGGATATGGAAACATTTCAACGGTGTGGAAATATTACAGTTTTCTAGAAATGGTGGAAATATTTTTTAAAAGGAATTTTTCAGTGAAACTCTGGATAGCAATAAATCTAGCATAGATACACACTTTGGAACAATTAAATTACAGTCCTCCACTCCGTTGGGGTTTGGAACTCTACATAGCTTGTACATCTATATATGATGTGTAGATGCATAACAGTCTAAAATTGAAAAGATGGAAATATTACTTTATCAAAAATAAAATATAAAATCATATAAAGTTGTTGATCTACAAATACAAGATTGAGAATGTATTGTGCATGATATTTATTGTAATAGGTAAAATTAGTACGATATGGTCACATGAGGCCATTTCTTCGAGCAAGGATCATCCAATTTGGCGGATTATTCAAATGGTTTCATTCATTTAAGTGATAAATAAATTATAACGAATATATGTCCTCCGCGTCTCCATTTACCTTGTCCAACCCCCTTGGCCACTGCTATGCAACACTCGATACCCACTTTGTATTGGCCTAGTCAAAAGAGTAGGTCTTTTGTTTTACCCCGATTTTTTTGTCAAAAAGCTGAAAAATCGTGATTCTGAATTTTGGCTAAGTCTGAAGGTAAAAAGAGTTCCTGTGAAAGAAAATTTTTATAGATTCATAATAATTTTACCGATCTTTGGGTTTTTAAGTTGACCTTCTACTTTAGATTTTTTGAGATTTATTTTGGTCAACAATAATTTTGAGGTTTTTGTTCCGCTGAACATTCTTTTTTAGCAAAATTTGTGGAGTCTGATTTTGTATAGGAACTGAAAAATTACATTTTGGATTTTTATTTTTCAGATATTTTATTAAATCTAAATAGGGGGTATTTGCTTATTTATATAAAATAACTTAAAGTAAATGGAGAACATAAAGATCATTTACTTTAATGTTTTTTTATGTAAAATGTGGTTGTCAAGCTGTCTAGCTGAAATACACATTATCCTTAATCCGATCCTGTTTTTTCTAAGTTTCGAAACCTGAAACCTAAAACCTAGAGTGTTTCAAGACCAGTTTTGAGAATATTTTGAAATATTTCTAGAATATTTCAAAATATTTCGAGGAATTTCATGTTATTTCGTATTAAATCGTGAGATATCTTGCAGTTTTTCGACCAGTGGAGATTGTATGTGCTATTTTGTATCGGGGTCTCAAATTTCACAAAATATTTCAATTTTTTGATCCTTAGTGTCAGGTATATCCTATGCAGTCAAAGTCGGTAGTCGGTCCTAGTCGGCCAAGGGCCGACTAGGACTAGTCGAGACTAATTCGCGACTAGTCGGCCAAAACTTATTCTAACCCCTCCCCCCCTCCCTAAACATATATGATATATGAACTAGCATAAATGTCAATAAGTATATGATATTAGTCGGTTAATAACAATACATACCTTCACACTTCACAGCATGGGTATAAATACATAAGTAACAGTCTAACAAAACACAGTTGTATTGGTTTCATGCCCATGTCAAAAGACTCAGAACTAAGAATTCATCACAATATTTGTTTGATGATGTTTAATCAGTGAACAACCCCAATTTTGATTATAGGGTTATATGGATATCAACAAATAAACTAATTATTTGTCTATGTTTTTATCTGAGATTCTCAGGTGCTCAACAGATGATTACAGGGAAGAGTCATAGTTGTGAGTCTTGCGACTCAAGACTTTGAGCCAATGTAAAAAAATCCAAACAAAATTGCTTGCAAAGACTCCTTTCAAAAAAAAAATTGCTTGCAGAATGCTACCTGGGGACTAGTCGACAGTCGAAAGTCGGGGACTAGTCGGGTCTAGTCGGGGACTAGTCGGGATTCCGCCCAGCAATGACGGAATCGAAATTAATCGGTCGGCAAAATGCCACCCAGGGACTAGTCGCCGACTAGTCCCGACTTTGATAGCATAGGGTATATCGTAATTTCACTAGTATGGTCCATACTCAATTTGTAAAAAGGATCAAGGTCTTTCGCTCAAATTGTGCTTGGGAGGACCGTCTGAATTTTGTGACATCCTCTTCTCTCGAGGCACCCTACCCTAGCAGTCGTGTCCGTATATGCCTACACAGAATGGGGTTGCTGAAAGAAAGCATTGTCACATTCTTAAAACCAAGGTTCGAAATCTCTATTTCGGTGGAAATTTCGACCTTCTGGATATGAAAATATTTCGTGGAAATATTTCGATAGTGTGGAAATATTGCAATTTTGTAGAAATGGTGGAAATATTGATTTTTTGACGGAATTTTTTAGTGAAACTCTGGATAGTCATAAACCAAGTATAGATACACACTTTGGAACACTCAAATAATATTTGTACCCTATCTAGGGGTGTAGAGCTTCACATAACATGTATTCAATGTATTGAGTCTGTGAATCTTGTGCAATCTTATTTGGTTCGGTTTTGATATATATTTTTCAAATATTTTTTAATCTTTTTTTTGGATAAAAATATTTTTGAAATAAAGATTAGTTGATTGTTAAAATAATGTTTCAAACGATTTTGAAAGCGGACTTAAAACAAGAAAGTTATGCAAATTTGAAATTGTGTAAAAATTATGCTGAAATGTGAAACACTTTTTTTACTAAGTCTGAAAAAAAGAGTTTTTATATAGAAAAGCTTTTATACATTCAAAATTTCCTAAGACGGACCATGGTTTTCTAGATGCACTCGTACTTCTACATCTTGTGGAATTTTTTGAGCTAAAAAGAAGTTGATTTAATCACTTTTCTCACCATGTAGATTTTATAAAAATCCATAAAAACTGTTTTCTCCTACTAAAACTGAAAGTTTACTTTTTGATTCCTTTGTTTTTTGATTTTTTTGATATTTTTATTGAAATCAAATGAGGGGGTATTTGCTTATTTACATATAATAACTTAAAGTAAATGGAGAAAAAAAAATTAAGTAAAATGACATTTACTTAAATGTTATTATATGTAAATAAGCTGCTGAGAACCAGGCCCCTAGTCCCCTTTTATAACCAGCCAGTCACAGAATTTCGGATAAATTTCGCGAAATTTTTCGATATTTTCACGAAATTTCGACAAAATCTCGCGATATTTCGTGGAGATGGAAATATTTCATGGAAATATCGCGATATTTCGCGAAACCGCTCAATATTTTGACATTTCCAGTTCTGCTCGAGATTGCATGTGGTATTTCGTATCGGGTTTTCATTTTTCCGATATATTTCGCGATATTTCGCGAAATATATCGATTTTTTGTTCCTTGCTTAAAACCACTCGATCTCTTTTATTTTCCACTTCAGTTCCTCGTCACTTCTAGGCCGAGGTTGTTCTTACCTCTATCCATCTTATTAATCGGACTCCTTCCTCGTTTCTTTCTGATCAATCATCATTTCAGTGACTCTATCCCATTATATTCCCAACTACAGAGTTCTGCAGACCTTCGATTGTGCCAGTTTCGTCTAGCTTCCATCTGGGGAGTGTACAAAGCTCTCCTTGGTCGGTCAAGTGTGTCTTCTTAGGGTATAACTCTAAGCACAAGTGTTGGCATTACTAGGATGCCTCTGCTAATCGTATATTTATCCCTTGACACGTGACCTTCTTCAAGGACACGCCCTTTTTGTCAGGTGTCTCTCCTTCGGACTTGTCCTTCATCCAGACTCTTGGTTCCTCTTCGGGTCTCCTTCCTACCCCAATGACTCCGGACGCACCTATTGTCCCTGCTTCAATGCTTGAGCCCCCGCGTCCACCTGTCATTTACATCTACACTCGTCGCCCGCCAGCGCTAGACCAACTGCACTACCAGCTTTGCGTGCTATCACTTCTGCAAATATTTCAGGTTCAGCACCTTTACTACCAATTTTGCCTAGCCATACAGATAGGCCTCCTGCTTCTCAACACAACCCTGAGCGTGAGAGGCACTCACCGATCGCTATGTTTTTCTTAGGTGTCTTCCTACTCCTCTTAGTTTCAGATATTTCTTGTGCTATTCTCTCTCTTCAGGAACCACAAACCTATTGCAAGGTAGTTCAAACACCCCATGGGCAGCAAGCTATGGCTGAAGAGTTGCAGGCTCTTCAGCAAACAAATACTTGGGAGATTGTTCATCATCCTTCAGAGAAAGACCCCATTACCTGTCGCTGGGAGCCTGGGTCTACCCGATTAAGACTCGTGGAGACGGGTATGTTGTGCGGTACAAGGCCCGTCTAGTTGCTTATACTTTACACAAGAGTACGGCGTTGCCTACGATGAGACATTCGCCCATGTTGCAAAGATGATCAGAGTACGGACTTTGCTAGTTGTTGCTTCAGTTCGTCATTGGCTGCTCTTCTAGATGGATGTGAAGAATGTCTTTCTTCACGGAGACCTCTCCAAAGAGGCCTATATGCAGCCACCTTCTGGCCTTCCGACCCATCCCTGGCATGTTTGTCGTCTTCGCAAGGCTATCTATGGATTCAAACAGGCTCCCCAAGCTTGGTTTGGGCACTTCCAGTCCTCAGTACTTGCAGTTGGCTTTAGAGAAAGTATGAACGATTATGCTATGTTCACTCGTACTTCTACTCATGGTCGTTTTTCTTGCTTCTCGACGTCAAAGACATGATCATCCCTGATGATGATATTGCTACCATTAATTCTCTTAAGCGGCACCTATAGCAACAATTCGAGATGAAATACCTTCGCTACTTCCTTGTCCTTGAGGTCGCTTCCTCTCCCCGATGATACTTGGTTTCTTAGAAGAAATTTGCTTCTGATGTACTGAGTCATGTCGAATTTACCGACTCTCGGACCGTGGATACACCAATGGAGCTTAATGTGAAGCTCCGTCCCACCGATGGCAAGCCACTTTCGGATCCCACTCGCTATAGACAACTTGTGGGTGCTCCCGTCTCTCTGAAGATCACTTGTCTGAACATTTCATATGTTGTTCAAGTTGTTAGTTTTTCAGGCTACTCGTTCGGTTTACTATGTCACACTATTAAGGAGTCTTCGCTATCTTCGGGGCACAGTGGCTTGCTCTCTGCTACTATCGCCTTTGTCCTCTTTAAAGCTCCTCACCTATTCAGATGCGGACTGGGCAGGTGATCCTACCGATTGACGCTCCACAAATGGATCCTGCATCTTCTTAGGTGACTCTCTTCTCTTGGAAAAGCAAGAACCAAGATATCGTCTCGCTCTCCAATACTAAGGCAAAGTATCGTGCTATGGCACGAACGGCTTGTGAGGTTGTTTGGTTGCGACGTCTACTCCGTGATATGGCAGTACAGTTGACCTCGTCGTCTCCACGCTACTGTGACAACTAGAGTGCTATCCAGATTGCTAGCAATCTGGTATTCTACGAGCACACGAAGCACATCGAGCTTGATGGTCACTTTGTGCAACATAGCTACGTGGATAGCACGCTCTCGCTTCCGTATGTGTCTTCAACAGAGCACATCGAACTTGCAGACTTTTTTATTAAGACATCATTCAACGTTTTGGGCATCTCCTGAGCAAACTCTTGGTGTATGATCCACCTTGAGTTTGAGGGGTGGGGGGGGTGTAAGAGATCCACCTTGAGTTTAAGAGGGGGTGTAAGAGCATGTATATACTTAGCCTTATTGTATAGGATAGTCAGCCTTTCTTGGGTATGTTCACCTTGGGTGGCCTCATCTTTCATACAGCTATATAGGGTATTTTCCCCATTGAGTGCATAACCAACTCTCTCTCTCTCGAACGACTATAATTATAATCAAGATAGATAAGATAGAATAAGGTCTCTCGAACCATATTGGCGGGTTGGTTCTAATAACTTTAAAAGATAAAAGGGAAAAATAATTCCAAAAAATCAGGGGGAAAAGTAGTAAAAAAAACTATGCTACGGCATAGTTACCAAGTCGAAAGTCAGGAAAAAATCGGCTAGGAGAGAAGTCGAAAAATCGGAAAAAAAGACGGAAAGAGTCGAAAAACAAGCAGGTAGAATTTTGGAACCTATTTATATATAGATATTACAATAGGTTTTTTGAGCAATACATGATAGGATTAAAACGTAATTAATAGGGACTAAAACATGTAAATCGAGACTAAAACATGAAAATCGTGACTTCTTAAAAAAATCGGGAAAGAGTCGCGTAGCGAACGTTTACTGAATAAGTCGCGTTTTAATCGAGACTTATTCAAAAAATCGGAGCTTTTGGTACTAGAGTGCTACGGAGTATAATATTGCCAATATTCGGGATGCATGATAAAATGTATTGCAGGGTATTTTTCGTCCCCTCATCTAGGTTGTCCATGTTGGTAAAATACGACCATAACACCTGACATTCCGAGTGGGGAGGGATACTCCAGTGCACAAGCCTCGAAAGGCTCGTGCACAATCACCCAAGAAAGACAGGACTTTCACTCCAAGATACTAAGGTGGACCTACCGATTAAGCAGCCACTTCCGACCTAGGGGCAACTCAGGACCACAAGAGTGATGGTTGTGGGGATGCTAGATCGCAAGCCTCTATGATTGATGTCGGTCACAAGACAAGAGCTCTAGCCAACAACCAGACAACCATCAAGTCAAGAACTCAAGATGGCTCGGAATTAATAGCGATTTTTGGGCGCGGATCGAGCTTTTACAACAAAAAAAATCCAATGATAAGAGGTGTGTTATGCTAGCAATATTGAGCGATTTGAGCGCTTTTGCCGAGAATGAGGTTGTCCAAGCAAAAATGCACCACGAGGTGTCCCTTCTGAACAAATGTCATAAACTTATTCCTCGGAAGGCCTATTGGAGCCAAACATGATCAAAAGCAGTCCTCGGTAGTTCGGGGGTCCCCATCGACATGGCTCTCCTCAATAGGAAGAGAGATCCCAACACTTTCTGCATTCATCTTGACAAGGGAGACATTGGATCACCACTTATTCACATCCTATAATTCCTCCTCTTCAAAGAGCACCGAGGCCAGCGGTGCAAGTCACCACCCGGAAGAGCAAGGAGTCTCGGTAGGACTCTGACGTCGAGCATCGTCTAAACAAGTTATACACCAACATAAATAGGACAAAAGGCCAGAAAGCAGCGCAACTAGCTCTTCAGGCCATCAAAAACCTGAAACTGCCTCCATTGTTCGATGACATCACCTAGTAGGGTCCCCCCCCCCCTAAGAAGTTCGTCCTATCAAACTTCGCCTTATATACAGATATGGGAGATCCACTAGACCATCCCTACCACTACAAATAGATTGTTGAGGAAGTCCATCGGTTAGTCCCACATCGGTAAAGGGGGCACCTTACGTCCGCTTTATATACCCTCTGTGGTCCTACCCTTACGACCCGGGTTTTGGGGCGTGACGGTACTAACATGGTATCAGAGCTGGATTCACTGTCTCCCTCTGGGTGCGGCCCATTCCGATCGTGCCTTGCTCCGCGTGCTCTGCTTGAGGGGGGGTGTTGAGGAAGTCCACCAGTTGGTCCCACATCGGTAAAGGGGGCACCTTACGTCCGCTTTATATACCCTCTGTGGACCTCCCCTTATGACCCGGGTTTTGGGGCGTGAGGGTACCTAACTGCTTGAGGGGGGTGTTGAGGAAGTCCACCGGTTAGTCCCACATCGGTAAAGGGGGCACCTTATGTCCGCTTTATATACCCTCTATGGACCTCCCCTTACGACCCGGGTTTTGGGGCATGAGGGTATCTAACACAGATGATGACCCTTGTCGTGAACAATGACTAACTAGTAACTACTATGTTGGGTTTCCTGTCGAGCCTCCAAGGAGCCACTCTTGCACACCAACTTTACATAAAAGTTGATTCATAACTTTGTTGACCTATCACAGGGCTTTGTGGCCTAGTACATCTTTAATTGTCACTAGAAGGAGAGCATCGGTTCTCTCTTCCTCATGAGGGGTGGGGGGGGTGGGGGGGAAGGAGTCTCTACGGAACCATGTGAAGAGATTTTAGATAGAGATGCTTCAAAGCGAGCGATGTGAGCATCAGGCTCCCCTGGCCTCCGTCCATCAATGGCTAGCAGTCTCTAATGGTAGGAGGCTGAGTAAACCTCAAGTTTTCTTGTTCGCTTTCATACATCACGGATCTCCTAGGTTTTTGTCATCACAAACAACACTCCAACAAGCAATCTAGAACTCATGAGAAATTTTAGTCTCAAAATTAGAGTGATAGTATGAATTTTATGCATCTACGTTTGCATCAAATCATGCTAAGTTTGCACTAGAACATGATACATATGATTTGCATCAACTAAATTTCCTGTCCTAGACTTGTAGAACTGCTTTTAATGGAGAAATTTAGAAAGAGGAGATCCGAAATTATTCCATTGTGTATATTCACAGCAATTTGCTTTCAATTTGGTCTAAGCATTGTGCTTTGCAATTCTATTCTCGCTATTATCTCTGTATAAGGATTTTGCTTTATTCTCTTCAGAGAAGTGTATACGGTGTCCTTTAGAGAAGTGTATACAGTGTATTGTTTGCTGGTTCAAGGTTTGTTATTTATGGCTTCTTGCCCAGCCAGTCTGCACCCATTTAACTATACTAATAGATTAATACTTGATTAGAACCAATATCTGCTTCAAAATTTAGTACTTATGGCCCTATGGGTATGGTTTTAAAATAAATTGAAGTTACGAGACCTTTTTCTGAAATTTAAGTTAGCCATGACTATTCGTTATTAGTAAGCCTTCTTCAGCATCAGAAAACCCATTTCAGATCTGCATTTTCCTCAAAATTGTTCTTGTAATAATAGCGCTAGCTAATACTATAAGACAGAACATTGCTTCCAACTTCCAAACGAGGACCAGTATCATTCCATGAATAAGCATAAAGCTCACCAATGTGTATAACCAAATATCACACAACTTCTAACCTCTGAGGAAGTGAGCAAGCTTTCTCTGGGGTCAAGTACAAAATATCGAAGGTACCATTCTCAGCTTCAGAATAAACAGCTTGATTGGTTTGAGTACTCCCAAGAAAATCAGCTTTGATGCCACGTTGTTTTAGACTCATGACCTGTTTAAGTAAATCTCTTTTGTCAAATAAATATGTTTTACTATACAGATGCTGCAAAATAAATACCATTACCTGATCTTGCATCAAGGATATAAGAGGGCTTATGATGACAGCAGTCTTGTCTCTAACCAGTGGAGGAATCTGGTAGCTGTAATATGATCAATACAGAAAACAGCTTCTATTAATTTCCTAATGACATTAATAGGAAAAAGAAAACTAACAATAACCACATGGACATATGCAGGATAACACAATGATAATGACTGACTAGGGAGAGAGAACGGCTTCAAATTGAAGTAAATAAATTAAGACAGTATGACTTGGCTTCCTCATGAAGGGAAAAGCCCTTGATAGAAAGAAACAGCATGAATCATCCGTCGAATACGTATTTAGATGTAATAAAAGCATCCATAATCCCCAAACCTATGTTGTATTCCGACCAACAGTAGTATTCTACACCACGTAATTTCTTAATAAAATTAACATTTAAGGTGGTGCCAATTAACCTCTTTTTTTTTAAAGGTGTGCCAATTAACCAACAAAAGACAAGCATTATCCCATCTACAGTTCGGCTTAGGGATTATGGGTAGTTGTATGGTAATAAGGATCTAGTGTTTGATTGCCACGAACTCTCATGTTTATACTTCATAGGTAATAGACAATTCATCAATGGATTGTGTAATTGAGGTAACATGCCAATAGAACTTTATGTGAAGACACAAGTTTGACAAATGTGGAAGCAATAAGCATTGCATGCTAATTAGCTTTAAGTGCAAGTGGGAGATTGGTTGGGATTATGTCGTAAAAGAAAATTACTTATTAACTTAAAATAAGAATTTTATAATCATAAGAAAGCATAGTGAGGCCGGGGAATGAGAGGGTACGGAGAGCGACTCCGAGGGCGACCAGGCGGGCAATCGGGCGTCTCCCCGGCTCCCGACGTCTGGCATCCCCGTACGCAGCGCCGGCATCAGAATACGGTCATCAACCCGTGTGCCTTAATGGCTACTGGAGCCGAGATACGACGGCAGACGTTCCCTTGGGAATTGGCTCCTTTCAGCACCCTCCGATTCTAAACCCTATGCAGAACGGTAGATGGAGGGAACAGGAGCCTAGCCGGTCTTGGGAGGGCGTCCCATTGCCTCGGGAATGTGATTTTCCACCTCAAGAGGAGGCCCCTGCACCTGTCAGTCATCGGACAGACATCAACCCTGCCGCCGGATCTCGTCACCTAGCCAGACCTCATCATGAGAGATCCTGCCATGCCTCGGGTCAAGAGCCTCATAGAGGAAACTCTTGGGCTTCAAACCTATGTACGTAGGAATATCAGGTCGCAGCAACAAATCATGCACAACCTCAGAAGCTTTTTGGCCTCGAGAGCGGAAGAGGACTTCGCCCTTTTCCTGAACCTGCTGGACGAAGACTCCATCCTGAAGATCGCCTCGGCGTGTGGGTTCGCTTTTGGATGTGATGCAGAAGCGGCGAAGGAGTTTTTGGTTTCTTCTCAAGCGTTGGAGAAGACTAGGGTTTTATCAGAGGCCTGTAATTGTCTTAATGAAACTTTTATCGTGGAATATTCGGGGACTAGGGACTAAGGAAAAAAGACGGGCTATCGCTTTTTTTAGTGGTTTGCATGGTTTGGATGTGGTGTGTCTGCAGGAGACCAAGACGAGCAACCCTAGTGCAGATTTTCTGAAAAGCTTAACAGGGAACAGTAGATTCATTTGGGAGGCACTAGATGCTGCGGGGGCTTCAGGTGGTATCCTAATTGGGTGGAAGGATGATAGCTTCGACTTGGTTAGTAAGCATGTCGGTACATTCTCCCTATCAGTGACCCTATCGTGTAAAGCTGACAGAATTAATTTGGTAGTAACCTCAGTGTACGGCCCGAACGATATAAGCATTCATTAGGACTTTTGGCAAGAACTTACAGACGTTAGAGGCCTCAGGCGAGAACCCTGGATCCTGCGCGGGGACTTTAATGTTACCAGATATAGTCATGAGAAAAAAGGTGGTATAGGCCATATGGGTGCAATGGGAGACTTCTCGAACTTCATTCGATTGCTGGACTTGAATGACCTTCCTCTTTTTGGCCGACTCTTCACGTGGACTAATAAGCGGGAAACCCCTTCCATGGCCAGGCTAGACAGGTTCCTTACCTCCAATGAATGGGACGCTTTGTTTCCGAACTCTATTCAGAGAAGCTTGCAATCTCTGGTCTCTGACCACGTACCACTTTTGTTGGATACTTGTCTCACGTGGACTAGACCGCAATGTCGCTTCCGTTTTGAGCGGATGTGGCAAGAAGATCCATCCTTTGATTCTCTTGTTCGGAAATGGTGGACGCAGTCTCCTACCGACTTCAACTCAGCCAAAAATTTGGTTCGCAAACTCAGAGGACTCCGTCAGAAGATTAGAGGTTGGGAGCGATCCAGCTTTTGTTTGGTCAAACGCCGCAAACAGCAAATTCTTAGTGTGATCGAGAGTTAGAAGTGAAGGCATAATCCTCCCCACTAGCGGTCGACGAGAGGGCTTCGCTCTCCTCCTCTAGAGAAGATCTTTTTATCCTGAGACCAGAAGACATTATGTGGAAACAGCGATCCAGAGATAAATGGATAAGACTGGGTGATCTAAACACGTCATACTTCCACAAGGTCACTAATGGGAGAAGGAAGAGGAACACCATTCAGTTTCTTCAAGTAGGGGGTCATCAACTTGAAGGGACAGAGGAGGTGCTTTCTGGAGTCTAGCCATTTCAAGAACCACTTCCAGGATCTTCCAATTTCAGCATCCTCTCTTTCTTGGGAAGACTTACCGATCAGAAGGATCCCCCCAGCAGCAGATCTGGACAGGGACTTCTCCCCAGAGGAGATCAGGAAAGCAGTTTTTGACATGAATGGGGACGGAGCTTCAGGCCCTGATGGGTTCTCGATGCATTTCTTTCAATCGTTTTGGGACTGCATCTCCAGCGATGTCACCAGATTCATCTTAGACTTCTTCTCGGGTTCTTCATCCTTGGAAAGTCTGAACTACTCTCTTCTAGTTCTCATCCCGAAGAAGGCAGGAGCAGATTCTGTGACGGATTTCCGCCCCATAAGCCTCTCCAACTGCATTTACAAGATTATTACGAAACTTCTAGCGAACCGTCTGTCCCCTATCATGGACGAGTTAATTAGTAGATCCCAATCGGCTTTCATTAAAAGCAGACTGATTCTGGATAGTGTTGCCTTAGTCCAAGAGATCTTTTATCATCTGAAGGAGCATAAGTCAGAAGGGTTGGTTCTTAAACTTGACTTTGAGAAGGCTTTCGATAGGCTGCATTGGGATTTTGTTCTCTCCGCCTTGCGTGAAAAAGGTTTCTAACCACGGTGGATTCATTGGATTTCTTGCTACTTGACTTCTTCCAAGCTCTCCTGCTCGATTAATAGTGCTTCGGGAGGTCACTTCCGTATGCTAAAAGGCCTTAAGCAAGGATGTCCGCTTTCCCCTTTTCTTTTCATCTTGGCTATTGAAGCTTTTGATGCTATCCTGCAAAAAGCAAACTCTCAGAACCTAATCCGAGGTATCCGAGGTAACTCCTGGTGCATTTCCAACCTACATTTTGCTGACGATACTATCCTTTTCTGTGAAGCGGAATTAGAGCGGTGGTTGTCCTGAAGATAATTCTGTATGCGCTTGAATTTTGTTCGGGTCTCCGAATCAACTTCTCGAAAAGCTCGATGTACTACGTAGGGACTTCTCAGGAGAAGGGTCTTTTAGCCTCATCCATGTTGAACTGTAAGCTGGAATCCTTTCCTATGAAGTACCTGGGATTCTGGGAATCCCCATCAGCAATAAAATACTGGGAAGAAATGATTGGCTTAAAGTGGTGGAGAAAGTGGAAGGCCGATTATCCAACTGGAAAAGGAAGTTCCTCTCCCTAGGAGGCCGCTTGACCCTAATTAATTATGTGCTTTCCTCCATCCTGTCTTACTACTTAGCCTTCTACTTCATTCCAGCCTGGATTATTAAGAGAATAGATGGAATTTGTAGCGCTTTCCTTTGGAAAGGGGCCGACGGTTCAGCCGGTTCCTATCATCTTGCTAATTGGGGCCTCACGTGCAAGTCTAGGGACCAGGGAGGCTTTGGAGTCACCAATCTTAAAGATTTTAACCGAGCTCTGCTAGGTAAGTGGTGGTGGAGGTTGCAGAATGACCAGGCGGATCACTGGTCGTCTATTATCAGAGAAAGATATTTCAAACGCTTCTCTCCTCTTCAGGCCAGAAGCAGGAAATCAGGTACACTCACCCTTTTGGAAAGGCATTTGCAAAGTTGGGGCCCCCTTCCGTATCAGCATCAGGTTGATTCCAGGCAATGACAAGAACATCAAATTCTGGATAGATCATTGGGTCGATGACAATAGTCTGGCTTCACTGTTCTTTGACCTCTACAGTCTGGCGTGGGATACCCAAGCATCAGTTCGCTCTCAGACTACAGAGTCACCAGATGGCCGTATTTGGTCGGTTAAATTCAGAAGGACGATTCCAGATTCTTTACAGAGTCAACTTACCGATCTCTACCAGATTTTAGAAGCCTTCACTCTCGGGGATGGCAGACTCTTCAAGATGGAAGTGGGAGAATTCTGGGGTTTTCTCCGTCAAATCTTTCTATAGATTTTTTAATAACGGAGGACTAATTTGCCCTATAGCGAGTCACCTTTGGAAGTCGCCAGCGCCCTTTAAGACGAGGATCTTCATATGGCTAGCCATCCGGGAAAAAATTTTAACTAGAGTGAACCTGAGACTGAGGAATAACCCCAATGTGCAAGATTTGTCCTGCCCCCTTTGCCACTCTCATAGAGAAGATGTCAACCACCTTTTCCTCAGATGTCCATTCTCTCGTAACCTTTGATCCAGGTTGAAGCACAGATTCAGAATCAGAGGACACCCTGGCTCCATTCTCTCTCTTTGGACACTCTGGTGGTCTCGTAGAGTGAAGAAGGCGCTTCGTCCAGTTTGGGATCTTCTGACAATTGGTTTATGCTGGAGCATTTGGCGCAAACACAACGCTAGAGTCTTCTCGAGCAAGGAATTATATATCGGGGTTATCTGGTCCAACTTTGTAGCTATGGTTACTAGCTGGTCATCAGGTTTCTCTGTTAAACTCTCGGGGCAAATCAACCATTTCCTTTGTAACCTTTAACCAGTAGTTCTAATAAAGCTTGGGGTATGCTTAACCCCATCTTCTCCTTCTCGGAGAGGAATTGCTCAAAACAAAAACAAAAAAAAAGAATTTTATAATCATGGACACATATATATGGTTCATAGGATGAATCGATATTATATATCATTCACACTTATCATACTTAGATGAATGAGGATCATACATGTTACATTGTAGATTTTTTGGTGACATGGTATATGCACTTACTATCAGTCATGCACAAGAGTTATGTCACTAGTTCTTATAACTTGTAAGAGTTCCAGTAAGTGATGAAGTTGAGCAACTCATCTGCAAGGTTGTAACATGCTATACCCCTAAATGATGGGGTGATCTATCTGATTCATCAGAGTGGAGACTTGATGGTAAGTGTGTTGGGTGTGTGTCGAACATAATAAGCGCATCGTGATGAAACTACGCCAATAAAATTATCATCTAATTTAAGGATTCTCATCATTGCTGAATGACAAGAGAAACCCTTTAATCCTAAAGGAGTGATGCCTTGATTCTAGATTTTCTAGTCACTTTGATGTACGAAACTACCAATGAGTAAGATTTATTGCAGATTAAGACCCCAATATCTTGGCTAATTAGTTTCACACGCACTCACCAATAGGGCATCCACATCCTAACCCCTTAACTTATAGTTATTGATCATTGAAAATCTAATCAATTGGTGGTTCCCATTGAAAACGATTTGAATCAAATATTTTGATCAGTATAAAATTATGTTTCGATAATATTTTCCTTGCAAATGATTTTAATAAGTGATCACCAAAAGATAAGTTTGATCCTCAAGGATTATAAGACGTGAAATACTAAATGGGTTAACAATATTCTTGTGCTATGAACTTTCAGGTAGATACCTGTGGAGGGGTATTCTTACGGTAATTCTAGCAAGAAAGAGTTGATTGTAATGTCCACAATCTTGGAGTGCAATCATGTATATTTAGTGGAATTGTATGTAGCTAACCGGTTGTCCAACAATGTTATAGATATGGTTCAAAAACTCGGTTAATACCATGTCATGTCGGCTAGTTCGTATCGGTTTTCTACAAACCATTATCGATACCAATATGGATTCTGACTCGAATGAAGGACGATACAACTCGGGTCTTATCGGCCAGTACATACAAGTTGTATCGGTCTTCCCCATAGGCACACCATTAACAGCTAACTTTGTTGCCTTGAAGCAAATGAGTTATGCACAGGGCTATATAAACTATATAGAAGAAGCACTTAGAAAGCCTAAGACCCAATATATATGTCCTCTTCCTTCTTTTTTTTTTCTTTTGGCGAGTCCTATTAGCCAATACAGAGTCACATCGTCGAGTCATGTAGGTTTTTGGCCAAGTGATACGGGCTCAGATACTGATTTTTGAACCTTGAACTTTTGAGATAACTAGGTTGGAGAGTTATTAGAGGCAAGTGTGTGTAAACCCTGAAGATTCCACTCCCAAACAACAATAAGAGTACTGCATGTGTGAAAGTGAAACACACATGTACTGATACTAATAAGACATCCCCAAATTGTACTTATTTTTGAACCTTGAACTTTTGAGATAACTAGGTTGGAGACTTATTAGAGGCAAGTGTGTGTAAACCCTGAAGATTCTACTCCCAAACAACAATAAGAGTACTACATGTGTGAAAGTGAAACACACATGTACTGATACTAATAAGACATCCCCAAATTGTACTTATGGGATCATTAGATAGTTATTTGGATCTCCTGAGTGGATCCGAAGATAGATCTTCAGCCAAAATGGTGAAGCAGTTTTTATAGGGGCTAGTGGCAAAGTGCAACTTACAAAGCAGTGGTTAACATGTGATTACAAGAAGCGAGAAGTGGCATCATGGTAAGAAACTGTAGGGGTTGTACTAAGGGAAACTTTTGGTCCTTTTCCATGTGTCAACCATAGGCAAATATTGGGATCAAGTCTTCCTATGTCAGTTGCATGGGGCCAGTTGAATAATTGCTTCTATGTCTACGTGGGAGCTAGTTGCATAATTACTTCTATGTCTCCCAGCATACACCAATTGAATTGGAATTAGTCCCATATTCCCCATGAGCATTTGCTCCTCCCCTTGACCTTTATAAATAGTGGGGGTAGTTGTATTCGCCATTTAGAGCAAGATCTTCGTGTCTGCATCCTTTCCCCAGAAGTAATAGATTTTCTTCATGAGTTCTTTGAAACACTTTCAAGTTCTTGATGTGTTCTTAAGTAATGCATGGAGTGTTCTTCGACTTTCTTCAGAAGTTCTTCGGTAAATTCTGGAGGAGTACAATCTCTGATCCGATTGAAGTATGTAATTTACTTAAATTATGTTGACGGATTGAAGATCACAACGTGGGAAACAACTCTTATTTGTAAAGTCTTTCACTGTGATCACGATCATTCGGGAATCAATTTATTCCCGTAGATTTCCCAATAACCAGAACACTACACTACCCAACTGATGCAGACGAGGCCTACTACGTGCAGATTTTCACAGCTGATCGTGTATTTTCATCCCCTCTGGAGATCCAGGAAGCCGATCGTCAATCCGTCTGCATCAGTGGAAAGCTCATTCGAAGATCTAAGACTTTGGTTTTTATTTTATTTCGATCCGACTGATGGATCTTTAGTTATTTGCCTTTTTATTTCTGATTTGGGTAGGTGCGAGCCATGTTCGCATCCGGTTCGAGCCACAGATGCCGAACTGACTCGTTTCTATGTTAGGTTTTAGGCCATAGGATCTTAAGTCAACTCAAATCTCAATGGATGAGATTCAGAAGGAGCCCAAAACCCCAACCGAACCCCCTGTCACCCGGCCGGCCTCCCTTTCCCGCGGACACACCCGCGCGGGCACGCCTTGGGAAGTGTGCCCGCATATTCCTCTCTCCCTACCCGCGCGGACCTCTCTCCCCTTCTTTCCTTTTTTGTGTTTCTTTGATTGTTTTCCCTATAAATCCTAAAACCCTAATTGCAAAAGGGATGATGATATGAATTGAAACCCTAGAACGGAGAAGCGTGTGCGCTTGTTCAATGTATCTCCCGACAAATCTTCCTTGCTTCTAGTCTTTTCTTCCTTCGCACGCTTCTACCTCGTCGCCACGCCATTCGTCTACGACTTCGCGGAAGATCGACGCGGAGTTCCTCCATCTTCAAAGATCAATCGTCTCGGCTTCTTCAATCTTTCTTCTGGACCACGCCTCCCCCTCCGCCCCTTTCATCTGCAACAACGGAGTTCCTGTCAGCAGCCGGCATTGACCAGAACACGGTTTGAAATCAATCCTCGATACTTTCATGTGATATCTTTTTTTTTCCCCAACCGGCCTTATTGCTGAATTTACATTAGGGTTTCCAAAATCCTTGGTTTTCCGAGAATCTCATCCATTAGGGTTTACGATTAGATCTACGGTTGTTCTTTGAGACATTGGCTTTGTTATTTGAGATTGAGATCGTTATTATTACTGGAATTTGGTTATTTAAATCTGAAATTAAGTCTTATCTTGTCAGTTTTATTATTTCGTTGAATTAAATCTGATTGGGAATGAATGAATGATGAATCGTGATTATAAGCTGTGCTGAAATTTGATTATAATATGCTGAAATCTGTATTTAGTTGTTTAAATTCAGCACTTGGGTTTGTTTAAGCATACGCATCCCATCACCAACCTAACCCAATTAGGCCCAACAAAAAAAAACCAACCAGCTAAGACCCAGTGCCAAAAATTTAAGTTAGATCGTATCCCAACTCCCAAGGAGGTCAAAGTCTCTACATAAATGAAATGCTAGTCTAATGGAGTGTCGAAAATATGGGTCAGATTGGGTCCAATAAGAGCTCTATTTAGGAGCACTAGAGTTTGGGTTGGGTGGAGTTGCTCAGGTCTTCAACATGAAGCTAACTTAAGCAGAAACCAGCTTGATGTTTGTAACTCAAACTCCGGATAAACTAATCTATATATCGGGAATGTCTCCATCCGATAGATCAGTTGGTAAGACATGCAACCCGTGGCCTTGGTCAAGGGTTCGAATAAGTGATAGGGCATATTTCCCCCCGCTCTCCAGTCGCCTCCCTCTCGTCTTAGTGGGGGGCGCTTCCCTACCTGTGGGGTTATTAAAATTCAGGCCATCTCTCTCGCTCCTATGGCAGGTTCCGATCCGTGGTCTATCTTGTGCCGGCGCACTAACAAGTGATGTACTGACCACTATGGTGGTCCCTTCAAAACCAATCTATATATAGGGAAATAAGGTTTCGCACAATTAGATCGATCTACTGAATTTGCCTTCAAAAACTGCTATATCATACACAAATGAAAATATACGGTCATGAAAGAAATGGGTTCAACAATTTATCTATATCTTGCAAGCTAAATAACATCATCTCCGCGTCCTCGTCATGGAACTCTAACCTAACAAAAGATAATCACATCGGTCGGTCTGCGTTCCAGCTTACCAGAGGGACTTCCCGCTGCCGGTAGCCATGACCACCAAGCAATCCCTGCCATCTAAGACCTTCTGGATGATCTCCTGCTGATAGGGCCGAAACTGGGAATACCCGAAGTATCGCTGGGATCGAACACGGAGATCAAATGTTTGAGAAATCGCAACTAAAAATAGAAAATTATAAACAATTAATTAATATTTCTAGTATCAAGAAATGGGGAAGCAACGAGGGGGGAGAAGGAGAAATTCGAGATCGATCGTTTCCGGAATTAGGGTTTTCGAAAGTAGAGGGGGAGAGAGATTTTAGTACTACTAGCACTTACCTTCAGAACGGACTCCATTTCGAGGGGTTTCTTCGCGTGCACGAGAGAGAGAGAGAGAGAGAGAGAGAGAGAGTTCCGGCGAATGTATGGAGAGGGCTCAGCCTTGTAAAGGGCGTTGAGGGAACATAGTAGGCGGTTTCCCGCCAATTTGCCCACAGTCTAAGATGCAGAGGCCCTGCTTCGTCTAATTTATACTGTTTATCATGGTGAAATGACGAAAAGCCCTCGAGATGGACCAGTGATAGAGAGCGGGATGCTTTGGAACAAAATCGTTCTCAATTTTTAGGGGTAAATTACAAGAAACACCCTGAGCTATGCCCGAAATTCACTTTGGCCCTCTGGCCTATAAAACACGTCAAAATAATCATAAACTATCTAGGGGAAGATATGTTAACAGAAAATTTTGAAATGTTTGTTTTGCTCTTCACTAAAACATAACAACATACGCACTCCTTAACTATCCTAAACCCCGAACACTCGATCGTTTTATCCTTTAGCTCAGTGGAGTGGAGCGGGAGCGATCTCCGATGAGACTTGAAGGGGGAGGTCTCCAGAGACTGAATTTAATTTTCTATTGCGGAACCCTAAACGACAGCTAAGATATTTGTCCTTCTCTAATTAGTGTTTAAGATTAGGGTTTTCTAATTTTAGGGTTTAGGGGTTTGTTTTGAGAGTTCGATCTATTAGGGTTTTGGGTCTTAGAGATATATTAGGGTTACAACTAGGGTTTTGAAGTTTTTGGTTTGAGCAATTATGGTTTAGGGGGTTCAATTAGGGATTTAGCTAGGATTTATATCTCTAGGGTTTTGTTATGGGCTTTTCATCTACGGTTTCTATCTGGCTAATGGGTGTGCTGTGAATGCAATTGTTATTGCTAATTGTTAGCTAGGGCTTCTATCTTGCTAATGCATTATTGCTAATGTGTGTGATTCTATTAGTGCTTTTATTGTGTGTCCATGTATTGTTGTTCTATTAGTGCTTTAATTGTTTATATATATATATATATATATATATATATATATATATATATATATATATATATATATATATATATATATATATATATATATATATATATATATATATATATATATATATATATATATATCCTAGAGGTTTTATAATTTGCTGATTTTTGGTAATGATGATCATCTTGCCATAGATAGGACCTCCACGAAAAATCAAGAAATTATAAAACCTCTAGGTCCCTCAAATATTCTATTCAATTTAACGGTTAAAATAGACGGTCGATAATGAAGAACACATTTGAGGGACCTAGAGATTTTGTAATTTGCTGATTTTTTATGAAGGTCCTGTCTATGGCATGATGATCATCCTCACAAAAATCAGCTAATTATAAAACCTCTAGGTCCTTCAAATTATTTTATCAGGCAAGATAAGCATGCCCGGTGTCGGACAATTGAACCGTACTGTGTGTGTGTGTGTACACATACCGTAGTCATCCATCAAGGAGGTCAATTGGAGGACATGCCTTGGAAGGGCTACATAGATCTCGAACTTATGTCACTTCGAGAATTTCAAGATATGGTTGAAGAGTTGGACTATAATAAGTATTCACCTATATTTGTAAGAATGGCTAAGAAATTGATATGGGTAGACAATGACAAGTTTGTAATTGACATGCTTGCTGCTCATCTATCTCCTTCATAGATTTCATTATACTTAATACAAAATAGGGGAAGTAAATTATGTCAGTCCATGTAAATTGGCACCAAGTTTCGTTTAGAATACTAATGATACTACAACTAGTTTATACTATAGATGAGCATGCTGGTGTTGACGATGAGATTGCTACAGTTGTTCAGGTTGATGTCACTGCTCAGAGTAATGTAGGTGATGGGTCTCATATAGCTGATGAAGATAATGATTATCACTACAATGGTAGTGGTAAAGGGATGGAAGATAATGAAGATGAGGAAGAGAGAGAATGGACAAAGGGACGGTGAGAGAGAATGAACAACGGGAGGGAAAGAGAGAATGAAAAGAGGAAGACAGAAGCTCTTATATGTAAGCAAGGGAAAAAAAAAGTAGGGCTTTTTTTTCAAAATATTATTAAAAATAAAATATTTAGCTAAATAGCTGTTGACCAAAAGCATTTGCCATTCTAGCGCTCTGACCGCCACGTGGTAGATCAGCGCCGTAAAACGCGCCAGATTTTTTTTTTTTCTAAGCCAAGATAAAGTCGATATCCGGGTTACCGGGTTTAAACCCGGTATTGTGGATACCGGGTTTATCCGAAATCCAACAAGAAAACGGCTAAGTGTGAGAACATTTATAAAGGGGCTCCGATTAAACCCGGTATCCAGAATACCGGGTTTAAACCCGCTAACCCGGATACCGACTTTATCTTGTCTCAAAAAAAAAGAAAAAAAATTTGCGGTGCGCTTTATGACGCTGACCTGCCATATGGCAGTCAAAGCGCTAGAACGATAAATACTTTTGGTCAACCGCTATTTAACTAAATATTTTATTTTTTAATAATATTTATAAAAAAAACCCAAAAAAATAGGGTCTGGGACTGCATAGAAGCAATGGGCAAGGATGAACAACATTCATAAAAGGGCCCGGGAAATATGAAGTAAAAAGTCCAACAATCTTAAAAAACAGCTATCTGGTCCTTCCCCGTCTAAACAATTAACGACAGTTGGACGGAGTCTGGTTAAGTGGGAAAAAAAAAATTATAAGTCCAAGGGGTATTTTGGCGTGTCTTATTGTTCTGAGGGGCAAAGTGAATTTCGGGCATAGCTGGGGGTTTCTTGTAATTTATCCTAATTTTAGATAAGTGTTAATTCATCTTCATGTTGAATTTTCATATATCCCTTCTTTTGATAACCCCAGTCTCCAATTTATGTGATAAGAGCATCTCCAACAGTCTCGTTAAAATAGGGAGCCAAAAGTAGGGAAAGATGGCCGTCACCTTAAAACAGGAAGCCATTATTGGAAAGCAACTCCAACAACATCCCTATTCATTCCATATTTCTCCAAATTTTAGTATTTTTTAGATTTTTTTAAAGATTTCTAATAATTTTTATTAATCCAAAAGAGCCGTTGGGTTGTTTGTAAAGAGAAGCCATTTTTGCAGAGGTGTAGGCGATACTATTGGAGTGAGGAACATGGCATTTTTAATTTTTTTTTTTTTTTCATTTTTTGTGCATAAACATGGCATTTCCCTGCCTACTTGACCGAAAAATCAAAGTAGGGAGCCTATTGGAGATGTTCTAAGAGATCCCTAGCACATGGGTATGCATTTTCATAGATATATCTCTTTTCATATGATACGCGGGACCGTTTACAATTGATATCACATACCAGTGGCAAAGCACCTATCGCCCATCCAACAAATTGTGTAATCATGTCCCGTGGGCCTTTCTGCCGTCTTTTGGTAGGTTTTTTTTTTTTTTTGTGGTAAGTTTATTCGTGCTTCTATGTGGCATTATTACATTTCAGGTAAGATTCAAACATTGTTCTATCTTGTGCTCCAAGCACTAACAAGTGATGTGTCGTGAGGTTCCTAGCTTTAAAAAAAAACATGGGTATGTTTCTTTATTTTTAGGAATTTTTTTAAAAAATGATATTTAAAAATAAATAATTAATTCAATAGCAGCAGGCAATAAGTGTTTAACTTACTAATGCTTTGACAGTCACGTGGCATGTCAGTGGCGTAAAGCAAAGTCACATCAAAAATTTTTTCTAGATTCTCGTAAAACCCGATATCTGGGTTGCCGATTTTAAATCCGGTATTTCAGATATTAATGTTGGAATTAAATCCTTTTATCAGGATCACAGCGGAAGTAAAAGATAGATCCGAGAATCTTATGTTGTATGTTTCATTACAATTTATCTTTCAAACAATCTACATGCGAATATATTATCTTAGCATATGTGCGGACACCTTAGAGGCATACTATGATCTACGAAAGACATGCCTACATCTAGTTAGGTGTTTAGAACCATCATACTTTATGGATCTTTGATTCGAAGATGATGGAACGATGATGAACCTCATGTGAATTGCAAGGAAAGCTGTTGGATAGCACCTTGTCCTTTGCGAAGGGAGGAATCCTCGAAATCTTATCTCTGAGTGCAAGGACTACGAGCCAACAGAGGATTACATTGCGAAAACGATGGTGAGTCGCGAGGTCTCCTCCTCCTCTTTCTCTCTTCTTCCTTCTTCTTCCTCTTTCTTCCTTGGCCGAAACCACAAAGAGTGAGAGAGGAAAGGGGGTCGGATTTTTGGAGAGGGGAGAACCTTAGTTAGGGCCGGCCTCTCCCCCCTATTCCTTCTTATAGGGCCGGTCCCCTACTTGCACAAGCAAGATAGGGCCGGCCCCTATAGGATAGGGATGAGAGGGGAGGGATAAATCAAGTCGGTTAGGGATTCCTTCATCTGTTTAGACATTTCGAATGAAAACGTCATTATGTCGGCACACCGCTGATAAAGAGATAAAGTAAGGTATGCTTATCGGAATCGAGTTTCTTCAGCGCCTATGAGCTCCTGTAATTATTCCGCTCATTTTAAGATCTATATTCAATATATTCTGAGCCATATTTCAGTATTTACCAAAATACCCCTATGGCCTTTAACACATGTGAATTAGGTTCTTAGGGTTCGGGCTTGCGCTCCATCGCGCTACTTCGCATCCAATGTGTCCAACTAAGTCGGGGAATAATTCCTATACGCAATGACAGGGTGGAACCTTCAGAGTTCAAGATCTCTAACTCTAACCGGATCCCTGATTAACTGTTCCGGTAACATACCAAAAGTTTCGTTAATCAGCCCTAATCTGGTTAACCCGCGTAGCCACCCAGAGTACGATGCGAGTTGAACTCTAGTGATCTTAAACTTATGTTACTCCCTCGTAACCCTATTCTCTACTATACTATGATAATCCTTAGTCCCTCCTATTATTGGTGCCATGATTCGACTCGGGCGGTGGGGAGCACCGTCAGACCCCGATCGATCATATGACTAGGATTTGACGACTTGTCATCTATAACACCACACATCTTCCGGTGCTATGCCTAGCATCCAGAACATCGTCTGTCATATTGACTACCACCAGGCCTGGGTTAATTGTGTGGACAGATTGACTTATCAAAATGCACCCATCCAACACTGAACGTCGGATAACCTGTAGGGATTGCATGCCACTCTAAAGTCAGCCAGGTAACCCAACGTACCGTGGTATTGGATTATGATAGGTCCGCACACGTTGGCATATCAAAGCATCACTCAACTAGTTAGCTTAGTGTATATGGTCCCTCAGGGTTAAGGACAGATTATCTATATTAGTGAGATGGTTTATGCACCAGTGCCTGAATCACGGAACTGTGCACCGTCTTGGTTACTGTTCAACATGATCATCGTGCTTGGTCAGGTGAATAGAAATTTCACGTTCCCGTGGTGGAGACTTCACCACATCATCTACCTGCCAATAACTTATTTTCGGTGAAGTGACCTGCATCACCAAAGCTGTGAACTAGTTCTAGGTCTACACAGAACCGGTCCACTTGGTCTCCCAAGCATGGATCCACCATGCGCCTCAGTAGCCTTCTGTGTTCCCTAGGATCTTTTATTTTTTATATATAAATTAACATACACCAAAATAGTATTCTAATTAAAGTAATAATCAAAGTCATCTTTATTAATGTTAATACAGAAATTCCACGCTCATGACACACGAGCTACAACAATTGGGTTTAACTACAAACCCTTATATCATTTTCACACTTAACCGATTTCACAATGGGGTTTCCGTTAAACCCGGTATCTAAAGTACCGATTTAAAAATCGGTAACCCAGATACTGGGTTTGATGAGAATTAGGGTAAAACAATTCGACCTGACTTCGGTTTACGACGCTAACATGCCACGTGGCTATCAAAGTGCCAGAGTGTTAAATACTTCTGGTCAAAAACTATTGAATTAAATATTTTGTTTTAAAATATTATTTTAAAAAAAAATCCATTTTTCATGAAAATATATTTTTTTAAAAAAAATTGTCGACATCGTGGTTGTGTATTATGCTTTATCAGATAACAAATATTTCAGAAACACGAAAATGTGCATGTAGGAGGATGATTGGTTGTCTCCAAATCAAGAAAATGCTCTAAACATCAAAATTGCAGTTTGGTGAACTCCCAGATCTGATGCCTAAGTTCCAATTTTTTTGTTTGGTTCCATGAAGTGGGAGCTTACCGAACAGTAGCTTTGATAGTTTTAGTGTTTGTTTAGTCATAATTGTACTAGACAAAAGTGACGCCTTTATATATGCTTTACAACTACTACATTTTCTATTGGAGCCTTTTCTAGGTTTTTTGTTTTGTTCTGTATAATTTATTATATTCTCGCCAAGGTTTTTATTTTGGCTTAATGTGTGAGAGATCCCTGGCAACAGATCCAACTTATGAACAGGACACTAAATAGTTTCAGTTAGCATAAGGTCCTTGCTTCTCACGATTAAGCCGAAACTGCCCCCCCCCCCCCCCCCCTCTTCTCCCCTATCCCGAGCAACTCAAGCAACGGCGGCTACTGCAGCAGAGGCGGTGGGGGCAGCGGCCGACAATGGCGAGCAGCTCCGATGGCGATGGCTGCAACAGAGGTGTTGACAAGCAGCTTCGGCGACAACAATGGTGGGTAGCTCCGACGGTCAGGGGGAGGAGTGTTCGATTAGGTCCGGCGACAGTCGCGGGGGAGGGTTCATCCCATGGCCTGTAGATTAGGTGGGTGTGTGTGTGTGTGTGTGTGTGTGTGTGTGGGGGGGGGGGGGGGGGGGGGGGGGGGGGGGGTGTTCAGAGGGTGGTGATATTCAGTTAGGTCCAGCAGTCGCGGCAGCGGTGGGGGTTTGGTTAGGTCCGACGGAGACGGCGGCGGGGGGGGGGGGGGGGGGGGGTCACTGGTTCGGTGGCCTACCCAATAAAATTTGAAATATTGTGGAGGGCAATTCCGTCCATAGCATTTCAAAGCCCTTAGGCTTAAAAACATCTTCTTAAAAGGAGTTATCACTAAGGGGTTGTTTGGTTGCTGTGCAAATGATGCGTGTACATCTGTTTGCATATATGACATATGCAATTAAAGCTTCATGTATTTAGATAAAACTTCATTTGCACAGTTTTATGTGCAAAAGATGTACAAATTTAGCAAGTGTACATCTGTTTACACACGTCACACCCTAGTAACCAAATAATCCTAAACTGTTTGCACATATGTTTTCAAAATCATAGGCTGAAAACACAGAAATCAAATAAGCCCTAAGTCTCCCTTTTATTTTTCTAGTGGTGGCGGGTGCGTGGTTTATTGTATGCCCAACATTTAAGAAGTTCAGCATTTAGATAGTTATGGATGAATTGAATTGTATACTTCCAAATTTGACATAAAAATAGATAACACCACCGCAAGTCCACAACTTGAAGCAAATCTAATTCAACTTTCTAAGTCATAATATCAACATAAAGTTCTATTATGTATAGATATTATTTAGTTTTAACAGTATATTAATATAAAGTTATATTTATTAAATTACTTATTATTAAATTTTAGTTAAAATATTTAATACTTTTATATTTAAATTAAGCATGTATACTATTTATGTTGATATAACCTTTTAATATTAGTTTAAATTAAATATTTAGAGACAATGAGAATTGTGTTGCTCCAACACTTCTTCCACAATTCGTAACTCAAACTTCGGCACTTTTTATCCGAAACTCGGACAACTCAAAATGCGGAAAGTGGGGTGTGCCAAGAAGTGGCATTTTCGACTTCAGATGACACTTAAGGGCCGTTTGGCTGTTAGGAAGTAGAAAAAGTGCTGAAAGTGGGAGAAGTGCTGGAAGTGTTGATCGAGACTTCCGACTGGAAGTCCCGGTTCCATTGTTTGTTTTGATGAAAGTGATAATGTTAGGAGCTGTAGTTCTATGACTTCCAGTGTTTGTTTTGACGAAAGTGTTCTGCAGGGAAGTGACAGAAGTGTAGAAAGTGTTCTACAAGGATAAAATGGTATAAAGTTTTGGTAAAAGTGTTATAAGAAAAATGACATAAAGTGTAAAAAGTGTTCTGCATGTATGACGTGGCATATAAAATCCCACTTCCGGATGGGGGAAGTCCCACTTCGGACCAAAAAGCTCCGAAGTCGAGTGGTTGAAAAAGAGACCTCTCAAGGTTGACCGGAAGTCACACTTCCGAGTTCCGCAATCACTTTCGTCCAAACAAACACCCGAAGTGCCCGAGTTCAGGCACTTCGGTGACTTTGGCGGCCACTTACGTTGAAACAAACGGCCCCTTAGGGGCTGTTTGTTTCAGCGTAAGTAGCCACGGAAGTCGTTGAAGTGCCAAAACTTGAATAGTTTGAGCGTTTGTTTCAGCGTAACTCTACGTGGAACTCGGAGTGGGACTTTTGGTCAACCCTTAGAGCCTCATTTTTCAGCTGATCGACTTCGGAACAAATCGCTCCAAAGCAGCACTTCCGCCCCATCCGAAACTGCTCATCCTACCACATTATCCTCCCACTTCCAATATCGGGGAAGTGGGGAAATAGTTCGATCACCACCACAGCGTGAAGAAATTAGGTCACCCTCCCATGGGGTGATGGTTCTTCATGATGCCATTTTCCTCCCTCACAGCACTCATGTCCGCACTCCCTCTGTCTCTAGTCATCAATTAGGTAAACTCTAATTTCTTTGATCAACAAAAGATGATAGGGCAATGCAATTTCTAAAATATCGGGGAACCCTAATTTCGTCTGGGTGTTTGAAATATCAAAAATAACGACCACTAGGGATCACAGCATTGCTACCGTATCAGGCGATTGTTCTGATCTCCCTCCTGTCACCGAATTTCTGCAATACCTGAAAGCATGAATTGGCATCTTGCATAAATCTCTTCTAAAATGTCATGCGTATTTTGATGTAGGTATGGGTTTCCAAAAATATTCTGTGGTATGTAGAAGTCCCAGTATCTGTCGTACATGGGAGAAGTGCCGCTTGCAGGTGCATGGATACAAAGGGGCGAAATATCGTGTGTTCATATCTTTGGAGGAAGTGGAAGATCATTATCGCGACTCCATACTGAAGAGAGCTGAGAATGAAAGAGCATTATCGTGTAATTCATAGGAGGACAATGGAGGCTAAGGAACCACCATCACATCGAATAAGCAAGTGTACAGTCCTCGATATGTGTTATGGTTTTTGGGGGCCTTTTTGTTGGCATTGTTTATGGTCATCATAATGCTAATTGTTGTTTATGTTAAAGACCTTTTATGTATGGTCCTAAACTAGGTAATGATTACCTTAAGATAAGTCATAGTGTCATGCTCTAATCAAACCTGTATTGGCTTATGATGACATTGGAGGCTGATTGGTGATTGATGATGATAACCTCTTGTTCCTTACATTGAATCATTAAAACAAAACAATGGACAAAGTCCATCTTTAGTCATTTCAAGTTGCTTTGCAATTAGGTTGATTGTATTAAAAAATTGTTTTTTATACTTTGAAACCAGTAGAGTAAAAGGTGAGACATTCCATCAAAACAAGCAGTGTAAGTGACAGAACTACGACTTCCGACCGGACCACTTCCATCAAAACAAACAACAGAACTGGGACTTCGGGTCAGACGACTTCATCAAAACAAACAACGGAACTAAGACTTCAGCGACTTACACAAGAAGCCCCAGCCAACACTACCACCAGCTCTCCCACTTTCTACACCTCAACCACTTCTGAACAGCCAAACAGCCCCTTGTAGTAAAAAATAAACAGCTGAAGTGGCCGATATCAGCCGATTAGTGGGAGTACTCTCTCTCTCTCTCTCTCTCTCTCTCTCACTCATCGGTGTCCAGATACTCCCATTAAAGAACAGACCAATCAAAAACGAGTTGAGGCCTTTAAAAGAACCATCTTCACTTCGTGCCGACACACAATCTACATATGTTAATGATCGAATTTCAGAAAAAGTTAATGATCTCCCATTTGCTGTAATTATAAGATTTTACATTTACAGAAAATAAAAGGAAAACCACAAAACAAGCAGACTTTAGAACCAAATAATCGAGCGAAAAATCCCTGCATACAGCACACGAAGAAAGAAAAAAAAGACGCAAAAAGAACCGAATCTCTCTTCAAACCAAACCTCGACCGTGAAGCTGATCTACATATGATCAAGGGACGGCAAGTCTCCAGGGCTCACCTATCTCCACCATGATCTTGAGCAGTGCTGGGCTTTATCGGAGCTTTGTGTCGCTTGATTTGCCGCTCCTAAATGTTGAGAGAGAGAAGAATGACCGTGCCGCTGCTGTGAAGTTTAAGAAAGAGGCGGGGGCATTCGGAAATGTACATAAAAAGAATGAAGATGCATCTTATACTGAACCGTAAAGGGAAACGATTACAATTCCATGTTTTGTTACCTTTGGTTGATGCTGCGGTCGCTGAATTACTCCCTTCTCGCAACTTCTCAGAACTTAGCCAAGTGCCGTTCGTGCTTGATTGAGCTGACAGAAAAATTTTCCAGCATTAGAAGCATGTAGAAGGTTTTGGCTTACTCTAACCTTATTATTCACAATAAGAGTCCTAGCCTCAACTGCATTAGATGCGCAAAACAGTAAGGTCTACTGGGTTTCTTGACAGCCCCGCACCACTGTTGCTAAGCAATGTTGGTCAGGTTTTCGACAGCAAACTTAGTTGGGTCAGTTCGCCAAGTCAAAAAATAATTATCTTTTTTTTTTAGCCTTGTTAACTGGAGTACCGTGACATTGTTGATGCCATCTTAAATGGATAAGATTTGGATAAGAAATAGAATTCAATGCGTCAATACAGTTTGGTACCCACGAAGAGGGATCCTTTTCTCTGTGATCTCAAAAGTCTAGAAAGCTGCAAACAAGTGAAACCAAGTTGGTTCCAGTCGGGAATTATGGCAGCTTCCGTAGCTGCAAAGAAAACCCTTAGTCTCCCTTATCTAGAAGCATGACAAGCTAATGAACTAATATGCTTTCTCAACCATTGTTCGAAATAATGAACTAGTCGACCTCCCAATGGGAATAAGGACCTTCACGAGGTCAAATTCAAGATGGTATGCTCGTCTTGAAAAATTCTTTATCTCGAGTGATTGGGAGTCTACTTTTTTTACCACCTCACAGATAGCTCTAACAAACTTTTAACGAGTTAATTGCCTTATGGTGGAATCAGTGCCCAACCTGTAGTAACTCAGCACTAACCTTATCTACCAAATTCAAAATGCTTAAGAATATTAAAGCATGGGCTCTTGATAACTTTGGTTCTATCACTAAGCATAAAACTTCTCCGTTGAAGTCTATAAATGACCTTGAAGTCAAACCGAAGCACTCTCCTCTTCTGACGTGGAGGATCTAGACCTGCACAATCTGAGGGTGGAGCTGCAAGGTATCTTCACTAAAGAAAAAACAACATAGAAGCAACGGTCAAGGGAGAAGTGGATGGCCGAGATCAGAATTCAGAACACTACATATTGTCACAGAATAACCAATGGTATGAGGAGAAGTACATTTTGGAGATCTCGATTAGTGATTTGTCCTATGACACCATAGGACACCCAGGAGCCTATTATTAGAGAGTCTACACTCCATTTTAAGACTGCCTTTTAGAAGAACAACTCACATGCTTTGGATCTTTGACTAGGATAACCTTCCCTTTCAAAGAATTATTGACCCAGTAAATCTTTTGCAACATTTCACAGAAGAGGAATTCAAGTAGGCTATATTTGAGAAAGAACCAATTGATCCACCAAGTCCAGATGGTTTCCCTATATTCTTTTTTTCTGAAATATCGATTTACAATTCAGTAGGATGTTTGCTCCTTCCTCAAAGACTTCTTCAATCATAAGGTATCTCTGCACAACCTAAACCTCTCCTGGATCATTCTGCTACCAAAGAAGGAAAGGGCATCCTCCATCTCTGATTTTTGACCTATTAGCCTTTTTAACTGCATTTACAAAGTAGTCACCAAGATTCTCTCAAATAGGCTCAGAGCTATCATGAACAAATATTATTAATCAGTCTCAATTAGCTTTCATTAGTCAGTCTCAATCAGCTTTCAGTAGAGGACATAGCATTCTTGATAGTGTAGCTTCTGCTCAGGAGTTGATTCTACATCTTTTAGAGATTAAAGGGGGGAGGACTTCTCTTGAAATTGGACTTCTCAGGAGTTGGAACTCACACAGTGGGGAGCAAAACCGGTAACCAAGCAACCCGAAAAACACCAACACACTGGAGTTGGAACCAGCTGGTTCCAAATCACACCAACCAAATAGTTGTTTGCAACCTGGAAGCAACCTTTCAAAGTCCCCTTAGGCATAGAAAGAGTCTAACTAGACAAGGAGGATAGAAGACAAGATTTGATATAGGTAATTGAATTCATCTATTTGCCACAAATTATAAGCCAAGTAGCTTAAATCACCATATCAATGTAACAAATGTAAAGTAGCAAAATCACTTGTAGCTGCTCCTATTATCCAATTATTTCCCTCTTTGTTAAAGGATAAATTAGCTTACAATTTTGGTTAAATCGATGGACTTTCAGAAAATTCAATCAATTAATCACAAACAAAAAAAAACAATTGTTTGCTATTAATTTCAAAGGAACACGTTACAAATTTTCGTTGGGGCTTTTATACAATTTAAATACAAGAGATCGTCCTTAATTCTTTAATGTCTAACAGCAAGGAAACAATATCAAGTTCAGAGGTTCTCAGTACACAAACCAATTTCTAGATATAATTCAGCGTACCTGATAAGATGTTATGCATCCCCCGGTAATCTGTCGCCCTCTTGCTTTCACCATCAGAGCTTTCGCTAAAAATGGTCTTTTGCTGTCCACAGGCCTTGGCTTGAAGGGCAGCTTTCCTCAACAGTGTATCTGAACTCCTCTTACTGGCAGCTTTAGGTTCTTCCAAATCATCCTCTCCCTCAGAGAAGACAGATGGGGTGGTCCAACCAGTCGTGTTTACATCCCCCTTACTCTTTCGAGCAAACTTTAAGAGTCTTTTCAAACCCTTGGGGGAATCTTTTTGATAGACGAAGGCAGGAGGGTTCTCAGCATTTCCCCACTCAACTATATCTGTTTCACTACTGTCAGCTTGCAGCATTTGCGATAGTGAATGCCGGACACGTGGGCTTGATGGTGCCAATGGTGCAAGCCCATGTGAGGTAGAGTTGTCCGGCAGGCCATTGCCACAAGAAGCAGAAGCTTCCTGGGGTTCCACTTCCACCCATGCGGATGATGAGATGCCCATATCCTCATCATGTTGGATCTCTGCAACAGGAGGTTCTGCCGTTTTCTTGGTGCCACTTTCCACTGCAGCCAAACTCTGATCTGAATTCTCTGTGGTTTCATGAACTATTACGTTTCCTACTGGAAGTGGAACTTCAAAATTTACATCAACGTCACTTTTTGTCTGGACAAGATCATGTTCCAGTATCACTCCGTCTGACTCAGCCATCACAGTACAACGTTCTATTTCATCTTGGATAAAATTACCACTGTTTTTAGAAGAATCATCTGATTGAGAAACTTTCGTTTTGGCAAGAACAGGGCCGATGCCAGTTCCTTTTCTCAAGAAGGGCTTCGACTCTAATGGCACAACACTGCTCTTCTTCGTAACCTTGCTGTAGAAACTTGGTTTGGATGATTTTATACTGGAATCATCTCCGGAAGCTGATGGGCTTTTGGTTTTCACAATTTTGCTAGCCTTTAACATTAATTTTTGCTGCTTCTCTTCATGGCCTTTCAAGCTTGACTTGACATCGGTCTGGGTTCCCTTCTTGCCTTTCGGCTGCTGAAGAGGTCTCTCTGTCTTGGGTCTTGGTTTAGTTGGGGAAGGTGTTGGCTGGGGCTTTCGACGGTTTGGGGCGGAATTAGCTGAAATCGTTCCCAGAGAGGGTTTAGCTGGTGGTGTTCCAGCTGTTCTTGGCAATGGTCCTGACGACCAAGAGTTCCGTGTACCAGGCAAGGGTGATGATTTTGATGAAGTTTTTCTCGAACCAGTTGGTTTTGAAACTTCCCTCTTGGGCAACACAGGTGGAGAGGAATTCCTTCGTGGTCTTTGAGAGTGAATCAATGGATCTTGTTTCCCTGTGATGCGCCCTGTTTTTGAGGGCATTTTAGCCTTACTTTGCTCAAGGGTTTCCTGCATTACCTTCAACTGTATTTCCTTTGCTGCCCGAACTCTAGCATTCTCAGCTTGAAGCTTCGCATCTCTTTTCTCCTTGTACTGCCTGTGAAAGCCCCCCCTCTGCTCACTAGAAATATCCTGGAAAACACCAGCAGCAGCAGTAGCAACTCCGTATTTCCCAGGCTTACTTTCCATCATTTTCATTAGCATTTGGTTCAGTTCGGCCTCCTTCTGCCGATTCCATTCAGCTGAGGCTGTTGCTCGATCATAAATCTCCTCAACTTTGGGCATAACCAATTCAGCAGGACTATTCATGAGAGGTGAGGTCATCCTCTCCGTTTCTGAAGATGCACTTACCTGACCACTCTCAACTGGATTTGAACTGCATGCAACAGAATCGAACTCGGTTTTGGCTTCTGATGATTTCTTCTCCTCTGCCTCAAAAGGCAGATTCCCGTAAGCGTTCTGAGAGCCAGCATCTGTGGCATTTTCATGTGAGGAATGGGTAAAAGAATCACTCATTCCTGCACTCCATCTTCTTAATACAGACTTGTTGGTACTAACAGATACTTCTGCTGAAACTTTCTTTTTCTGAACATCCATACTTTGATCTTTTTTTTTGCTCTCGAACAGATTGATTGCATCTTGTACACTCATCCTTCTCACTGCATTGTCAGGCTTCTTTGGTGGCTGATCGGATTCTCCATCCTCACTGTTGGTTCCATCAGCATCTTTGTTGGATGATGTTCTTTCCCTGGATGGAAAATAATTAAGACTCTTAATGGTAAGTGCAGTAGATTTGCGAGACCCAGATCTTCCTATTTGAATCCGTCGCATTGGGGAAGCAGACCTCCTAGGTGATGCAGATCTTATAACAGGCCGGCTTCTTTCAGCAAAGGATCGATCTTCATCACTTGACTCAGAGGATCCTTCACTTTCTGTTGAACTTAGGCGCTCAGCTAATGCAATTTTTGCTGGGGATATACCATTTGTTGCAGGGTTTACCACATCAAGCTGAGGAATCGGCTCACAGATCTCTTCTATTTTATTTTCAATGTCACTCCTTGGGTCATGTGAGAATGTTGACTGCTCGAGTGAGATATTAGAGGGCTGACCCTTTGAGATATGTGCTAAATAATTTGACAAACAACTCCTGTATCAAAGTATTTTTCATATTAAGCAACTGTAAAACAATGATGTTCGAATTCAGGAAGTACACATAGTTAGGGGGATCAGTGAGATAGTGAGATAAAATGTCACACTCCTTCAATCGTATTTTCAGTTTAAAGGGACATTCAAGAGAACCAACGGGAAGAAAATCAAAGTAGAGGAATGTAAATTCTGGCCACCACTCAGCAATTAACTGTAATGCTCGATTCTATATCCTTAGCATCTTAAAGGAAGAAATATGATCTCAATTTGAGATAAGATACCTCAAATCCACTGCTCCAAAGTGTTGAGCAAATGACACTAAATCAGAGATTTGTTTGATGGAGCACATGGCACCAGCAGCTCGGTTGAAAGCAGCAGCTAACTCCTCTTTCAATGCACTGAGTCTCAAGTCCATTGCCCGCAGCAATTCATTCCTGGAAGTATCCATCACTGTAGTTGAGCTGAGATCATACCAAGAAAAAATGCCACCAAAAGAACTAAAACAATAAGACGATGCTTACTTTGTGTCATCTGATGATGATGGTTCAACCTTGATCTAGATGATTTTGCAAATCAGCTATTAGTAACCAATACATGCTAGTTTAAATGAGGAATTCTAAATCATCAGTTTAATCATAGGAATACAATATAGGATTTTAGGGAAAATGTAATTACTTTTTGCATTAGTCCCACTTCTTTTGAGCAATCTGTAAGGTCAGACGCAACTAGCAACGTGTCAGTGTTCTGATAAAATCAGTGAAAATGACAACATATTTCAACAACGAAACAAAGAGTAAGCGAACAAAAACACACAACAAGAACAATAAAAATAAATTAAAGATCTCAACATTCTCAATCAATCTAGAAAGTTAAACTCCAAGTTACCAGAACTTTTAGACCCAGCAGAACGCATAAAAATTATGGTTATATAAGCATGTTTGTATAGCATTACCCTATTCCAAGTTCCAACGTAACCCAAGGCTTGACAATTTAGCGATGTACAGGCACTAACAGAACATGTATCACACGATCACACACTAATAGGTGCTAGCAAGTCACAAGTAAAGATGTAGCTTCAATCTTTTTCTTGTTATTCAACAATGTCATGTCTTTTAGTAAGGGGTGCAACTGGGTCGGGTTACTAACTAATAACTATGACCCCGGCCGTCTCAAACTGATGCTCGGTTCAGGTTGGGCAGACAAGCCTCTGACTGGGTTTGGGCTGAATAACCAACCCTACTGATATTCATGTTGTATAGGTTCGGATTCAGAGGACCGGCACCACGGCTTTATATGTTCCCATCCCTAATTAGAGAATACATGGAGCTCTCATTCAACCCCAACCCAGATTGTTATCACAAATCCTCACCATCGTGATCCAACTCGACTTCCAAATGAAGATATACTATACTGCATTATATATAGTATACAAGATTGCCTCTTTGTATAATGCAATCTATATCCCAGGATCTTCATCTCAGGCTTGGCTTTAATTCTATGGTGGAGGTCTATGTCGTTAATGGCTTCAACCATATCTCTCAGTAAGAAGGAAGAACTTAAAATGGATTGCATTCTAAAAGAAGGAAAATAAAACCGATTATATGTGGAATTTTTGTGATGTAAGTTCAAGCATGCAATTGTTTTAACTATTCCTTCGAATTTCTAAAACATTTCATGGTTGAAACTCCATACATTTCCCCTCTACCAAAACATTCGCAGAGAAAGATTTCATATAGCAAATTGCAAGATCTGGCAAAGCAAGCTACCCTATGCTGCAGATGCATGGTATATATTTGACATTTAATGCCCACGAAAATCAGCAGTAAACTGTTCTCTATAGAAGAGGTTTTATTAGAAGGGGAAAATTGACATGAATAAGATCATGAGAAGTAGAACATAAGACAAGATGAAAACAAAATAATTCTTGAGTATTGTTAATATATAAACATGCCTCCTGACACCCAAGATAAAGCATATATTGTTTTTAAGGGTGTCACTGAGGAACGAGATATGCTGCTCCAATGAAATATTACGAGAGAAAGAAAGAATGGCATAATAAAACTCTAGGGCCGTTGCCTTAATCTATTAAATATGTCAAGAAAATTACAATTGTTGAGCGGTTAATCCCACATCGGTAATTGGAAAGAAGATCGGTGTCTTCATATACCCGTTGTGCTCTTCTCCCTCCGTAAGGTCAGCCTTTGGAGCACTCCAGAAATTAAGGTCGGTCTTCATATACCCTCATATTAAGATCAGGCTTAAAGAGGTGATCACATAATGGCCCAAAACAGAGCAATGGAACAGACAAAAATCTGATGATATGAACGACGCTTCTTTAGTTCGGATATGAACTAAGTTCTTTTCTGACCATGCAGCTACTAGCTAGGTATCTCAATACCCCCTCACTCTCAAGTCGCAACTTTCTTTATGAATTTAAGTATACAATTCCTTTATGGATTAAATTATTCAATTAGGACTTGGGAATACAAAATAACAAATGTTTTATTATTCGAAACTACTTGGTGGAGTATTCATGGTGAAAGTGGTCTTGATCTTCAAAAGATTGTCGTACAATTATTGAGTCAAACATGTTCAGTATCGAGATGTTAAAGGAGTTAGAGTACCCTCTCTCTAATTCATACGAAAACTAGAAATAGATTATCATCTATAAAATTAGAAAAACTAGTTTTCATACATTATAACATGACGTTGAGGGTTGTCTTTGCATTCCGCTTGAGCAATTTACCATTTGTGTAGAGTATTAGTGCAGATAGTGCTCCAATCGTATGAAGGGTTGTCTCTACATCCCTTTCTTGAGCACAGATCACCTTTTGGTTGACACTGATGTATTTGCTCGGATGCAGATCCTTGTTAAATCGTAGAACTCACAAGATATTAATGCTTGCATGTCCAGCAATAGAGTGCACCTGCTCTTGCTGAGGGAGGTGTGGACTATCTCAAGGATGTGGTCTGGAGTAGGGTGCACCTTGGGTCGGGTAAAATCCAGAACTGACCAATTCGGGTATTTTAACCAAATGGGTTGGTTCTTTTTTAATTTTTTGAACCCGACTAAATAAGGGTCGGTTTCGGGTTGGGTCTCGAGGAGATCCGACACAACCCGAGAACCGAACTCATTTATTAGTCACATATATGATAAGCTCACAAATACATCTCAAAGGGTTTGAACTTGGGGGCTACATCACCCTAGGAAACAATTAATCGTTTCTTGTTTGTTAACGTTGAACCAACTACCAAGAGAACTCAATATGTGGCTCAATGTGGACCTCTTGCTTGTTCGCTTTTTGGAACATTGAGAAAAAGTATCCCCAATCTATCTTGCGAATAGGCTCAAAATTTCAATGAGGGCTCATGTTGCTATGCTACTGTTTGAAACATGTTCCCCTCGAAACTGTAGACCCAATTTGATTCATTAGCCCCCAGCTTACCAAACCTGACCCGATCCGAGCCAACGACCAATTTCGGTTTGAAGACGTAGTTTACGGTCAAGTTTCTAACTGCTTTCAATCAAGGTTCATTAATGGTTGCAACTAGGTTGCAGGCTTGCATCTCAAACACTCCCCATATTCTTCATGAACCAGCAAAAGGAGAAACAAATTTGTTAGTGATAGTGTATAGTGTTGAGATACATATATCCGTAGATAGCCTGTATAGGATACCCCTTGTTTTTCCTTGTATGACTCACATATATATTTGGCCCTTGGCCTAATGAGAGGGATTAATCCATTCTCCCAAAACCTAGCCTCTCTCTCTCTCTCTCTCTCTCTCTCTCTCTCACCCCATGCTAGGTGATCATCGTTACATGGTATCAGAGCCTTCGTTCCCTCTCTCCTCCACCAAGCCATCTTCTCCTCCGGCATGAGCTCGCCGATCCCGACCGGCGACCTCCGGATTTGCAGATCTTCGGATCCTCTTCTCCTCTGGCGTGAGCTCGCCGATCTTCTCCTCCAGCGTGAGCTCGCCGATCCCGACCGGCGACCTCCAGATCTGCAGATCTTCGGATCCTCTTCACCTCTGGCGTGAGCTCGCCGATCCCGACCCGCGACCCCCTTTGGCATCGGATCCCGACCGGCGACCCCCTTTGGCATCCGAATCTCGACTGGTATCGGCAACCTTCGGATCTGCAGATCTGCAGATCCTCTTCTCCTCTGGCGTGAGCTCGCCGATCCCGACCGCGCGACCTCCGGATCCCGACCGGCGACCCCCTTTGGCATCGAATCCCGACCGGCGACCCCCTTTGGCATCCGGATCTCGACCGGCGACCTCCTTTGGCATCCGGATCCCGACCGGCGACCTCCCTTGGCACCAGATCTGTCTGTCCGACCTTCTTTGGCATCCGAATCCCGACCGGCGACCCCCTTTGGCATCGGATCCCGACCGGCGACCTGGCATCAGATCTGTTTGTCCGACCTCCTTTGGCATCCGGATCCCGACCGACGACACCTCTTCGCATCAGATCTGATTTTCTCTTCCCTTCACTTCAGATCTGGACAGATCTAGATCCACAGATCTAATCCGGATCCGCATATCCGCTCCATAAGCTCCTCCGACCAGCAACCCTTCGCCCGTGCGCCACCATGGCCGACTCGTCCTCTGTAGATGCCCCTCCGCCCGTGTCACTGAACTCCGAGAGCCTCCCTTTCGAGTATACTCGTGACTTCCTGCCGAGCTCGACGGACTTCTCTCTCGCCTCCTCCGCCGATTGGGAAGCATGGGCAGCCACCGTCCAGACCACGCTTCTTGGACGTGGCCTTCTTGGATTAATTGACGGCACCACCTTGGCACCGAGCCAGGCTTTTCCCGCCGCCCTTCAGGCATGGCACCTTCGTGACACACGGGTCGCCGCCTACCTTGTCGCTTCGGTCGATCGGACGATGCGTGCTAACCTCGCCGCTCTTGGAGCATCCGCAGCTATATGGCGCTCCTTAGTTGAGCGCTTCGTGGAGTCTAGCGGCGCCCGCGAGTATGCTCTCCTCTTCCAAGTTCAGTCCGAACAGCAGGGCGATCGTACGATCCAGCAATTCCATGCGCAGATGCGTAGTTACTGGCGGGAGCTTCAGTCACTGGTACCTCCCGTCTCTCCCGAGTGTCGTGCCACCCACCAAGCCTTCTGAGAGCGCCGTCAGCTTTATCAGTTCCTGATGGTCATTCGACCAGAATTTGGCCCACTTGCTAGCGCCCTGATCCACCGAGACCCACTTCCACGCTTGGATGCTGCCATTGCTGAGTTCGTCGCCGAAGAGACCAGGTTGCGCACCATCGCCACCAGGGCTACTCCATCCCCCTCCAGCCACACGGGTGTCCTTACTGCAGCCCCAGCTGCCTCTTTTACTTCTGCTTCTGGTCGTGATCGGTTTGTGTGCACTCATTGCCACAAACCAGGTCATGTTGTCGTCACATGTTGGAAGCTGCATCCCGAGAAGAGGCAGGGACCCCGAGGACATGGTCGACCCGTTGACTCTACTGCTGCTGCTGCTACTGCGCCGTCCTCTCCTCGCACGGTTCCATCATCACCCCGGGGTTCCTTGGACGCCCCTGACACTACTCAGCTCCTTCAGCAGCAGCTTGCACAGCTTCAGTTCCGCCTAGACCAGCAGGCGAGCTTCAGCTCCGCTGAGGCTTCCAGCGCCTCCAGTTCCTCTGCTCACTTAACCACTCCCAGTACCTTCGCTACTTGGATTCTGGACTCTTGAGCCTCCCATCACATGACTTCCAATGCTTCCTTGCTTACCGATTGCCGACCGGCACCGCACATCCCATCGATACATACTGCAGATGGCTCTTCTTTAGCCATCTCGCAGTGTGGATCAATTACCGCCACTACAGAACCGAGCGGTCGTCTCTCTTTACCCACTGTGTTGCATGTCCCCCAGCTTCGCATGCAGCTCATCTCCATTAGCAGCCTTTGTGACTCTGGATGTGTTGTGACTTTCTCCCCTTCTTCTTGTGTTGTGCAGGATCCACGTACCGGACGGGTGATTGGCGCTGGTCGTAGGTCAGGCGGGCTGTACCACCTCGAGCATCTCCATCTTCCCATCATTTTCCCTTCTGGCGTCTGTAGCTTAGCTTCTCCTGATGCCGACTTGTGGCACCGAAGACTATGCCACATTTCTGAGTCTCGACTTAAGAGCTTACTGCAGATTGAAGCTCTAGGTCATTGCTCTTTTTCTTCTTTATCTACATGTACCGGTTGTAAACTTGTCAAAGCTACAGCCTTACCTTTTCCTTCTAGTATCTCTCAGAGTTCTGCTCCTTTTGACTTAGTACACTCCGATATCTGGGGCTTTGCACCTCTTCCTTCGATGTGTAGCTATCGCTACTATCTCTTTCATCGATGACTTCAGCCGATACACTTGGGTCTACCTTCTTTAGCACCGCTCTGAGGTTCCTCAGGTCTACTAGATTTTCACCTCGATGGTCCACACACAGTTCAGTTGTCGCATTAAGACCTTTCGGTCTGCTTGCGCCCTCGAGTACCTCTCCACTACTATGCGGACACTTCTTCAGTCCCATGGGACCCTATTCCAGCACTTATGTCCTCAACACACGAGCAAAACGGAGTAGCCGAGAGGAAGCACAGTCATATCCTTGAAACGACGCGTGCTCTTCTTCTCTCTGCTTCCGTTCCACGCACTTTCTGGGCTGAGGCTGTCTTGACCTCAGTCAACCTCATCAACATCACCCCTTCTTCTGTTTTTCCGGGTGGTGTATCTCCCCACGAGGGTCTTTTCTCTTCCCCTCCTGACTACCGTCTGCTTCGTACCTTCGGGTGCACCTGTTTCGTTCTCCTTCCGCCCCATGAGCGCACGAAGCTGTCCAAACGTGCAGTTAAATGCATCCTCCTAGGAATCAGCACCGAGTACAAAGGTTATCGTTGCTATGACCCCTTGACTCGTCGCCTTCACATCTCTCGACACGTCTCCTTCGTCGAGGATGCCCCTTACTACTCCTCTGTAGCTCAGGACCTCACCTTCTTGGAGACTCCTACCACCCTATCTCCGACTCTCAAGCCCCTTCTATTACCCCTTTCGTCTAGCTCTACTTCTCCCCCTGCTTCCAGTGATTCTTCCACGGAGTCTTCCTTCGTCCCCTCCTCTCCTCCGTCACCGATTGATTCCATAGGTCTTCCTCATACTCCCGACGTCCATGGTACTCCCGATTGATTCCGTAGGTCTTCCTCATACTTCCGACGTCCATGGTACTCCGCCTGCTACGCCCAGTCAGACGTTGCCGGTCGTGGATCCTCGCCCGCCGCCCCGTTATCCTCAGCGTGAGCACCGTCCACCTGATTGGTTCAGCTTTAGCTCTGACCCACCTGACCGTTTTGGCTTTGCCACGGTCACCTCCTACTCGCCTCAGTTTACAGCCTTTCTTGCAGCCCTTCACACAGACCAGGAGCCTCGATCGTACCGGGAGGCCGTCCAATCCCCTCAGTGGCGGCAGGCTATGCGCGAGGAATTTCAGGCATTTGAGCAGACTCAGACTTGGGATATCGTCCCCCTTCCTACTGGCATTGAGCCTGTCAGTTGCCGGTGGGTCTACAAGGTCAAGCGGCGACCTGATGGTTTCATCGAGCAGCACAAGGCTCGGTTGGTGGCCCGTGGCTTCACTCAGGCATACGGAATAGACTACAAGGAGACTTTCGCACTCGTAGCTCAGATGACCTCCATTCGTGCACTCCTGGCAGTTGCAACAGTCCGCCGATGGCCTCTTCTCCAGATGGACGTGAAGAATGCCTTTCTCCATAGCGATCTTTCAAAGGTCGTCTACATGCAGCCACCCCCTGGTTTGCATACCCCTCCCCAGCATGTTTGTCGCCTCCGTCGAGCTATCTACGGGCTCAAGAAAGCCTCTCGAGCTTGGTTTGAGTGTTTCCGATGAGCCGTCACCGAGATCGGCTACATTAAGAGCTCGCAAGACCACTCACTTTTTGTGCGGTCATCTCCTCAAGGCAGGGCAATTCTCCTATTATATATCGACGACATGATCATCACAGGTGATGACTCCGCTGCCATCACTTCCCTTCAGCAGCATCTTTGGCGCCGGTTCCTTGGATTTAGGTCCTCTTCGCTACTTCCTTGGGCTAGAGAGAGATCGCCCACAGTGAGCGAGGGATTCTGCTATCCCAACAGAAATACACAGCTGACATCATTAGCTGAGCTGCCCTTTCCGATGATCGCTCTGTCGTCACCCCTCTCGAGCTTCACGTGAAGCTTCGTCCAGTGTAGTCAAGGCGTTAAGGCGGACTCAAGGCGCTCAACCTTACTGGCGCCTGAGGCGAGAGGCGAGAGGCGAGGCGAGCGCCTGATTGAAATAAGGCGTGCAATATATATATATATATATATATATATATATATATATATATATATATATATATATGTATATATATATATATATATGTATATATATATATATACACACACACACACACACGCACTATAAAATAACTAGTTGAAACAAATTCGCATAATCATATAGCATGTGCCATCAAACATCAATAAAACTCATCATCATCAAGTTCTATAATTTATATCATCCTCATCTTTAAAACTATAAATCTAAATAATATAGATTGGGATCTAGGTCTTGATGTCTGTAGGTAAGATGAAAAAAAAATATGAATTGACGATGTGAAGTAAACATATAAAGAATTATGACACAATACAACTTAATCAAAATCTTTATTAAAAAACCGAGAGAATAGAGTTTTGATAGGTAGCGTTATACTCACTTCGTGACAGACGCCGAAGGTGGCCCCAAAGTTTAAACCATAACCTGCCCGATCGCCACGAGTTCTTTTTTATCTCGCTCAATCGCGTGGAAGATTTGAATCCACAGGGATCCTCTGAGGTTATAAATTCATAGGATCAAATAGATTAAAGCTAAAATTGAATCACAACTGTCCGTTACACCCAACCCAACTAGTGAATCACACTCAGTCCCAAATGTCATGTGAAATGACGGTTGTGATTCAGTTTGGCTTCAACCTAAACTGTCAATTAAATGAGGCGGGCGCCTCGACCGCCTCACGCCTCGACCGCCTCAGGGTGTAAGGCGGGCGCCTCAGGTCGACTTATATACCTGCTCTCGCCTCAATCCAGGCGAGGCGCTCTTGCCTCGCCTCGCCTCGCCTCGCCTCTCGCCTCAGGCGGGCGCCTCGGCTCGCCTTAACTACACTGGCTTCGTCCCACCAATGGTGAGCCTCTCTCAGATCCTACTCGGTACCGACAGATCGTTGGTCAGTTGGTTTACCTCTGCATCACCAGGCCCGACATTGCTCACCCGATCACTCTTCCTATCATCGACTTGTCCTCTGGTCCTGCGTGCCTACTCGGATGCCGACTGGGCTGGTGATCCAACCACTCGTCGATCGACTACCGACTATTGCCTATTTCTTGGAGACCTTTTTATCTCATGGCGCAGCAAGAAGCAGAGCGTTGTCTCTCTCTCCAGTACTGAAGCAGAGTTTCGAGCCATGGCCTCTACTACCAAAGAGATCGTTCACTTGCGACGACTTCTTGGAGATCTAGGGGTTGAGATCTCTGAACCTACAGCCCTTCACTGTGACAATCGGAGTGCTATACAAATTGTCACCAACCCGGTCTTCCACAAGAGGACGAAGCACATCGAGCTCGATTGCTACTAGTCTCGCCAGGAGTATGAGGTCGGGACCATCTCTCTCCCCTTTGTTTCCTCTAGAGAACAGATTGCTGACTTCTTCACGAAGTCACATCCTGCTCCACGTTTTCAGTTTCTACTTAGCAAACTCATGGTGCATGACCCACCTTGAGTTTGAGGGGGGGCTGTTAGCATAGTTACCAACTCGGAAAACGGAAAAAAAACGGCAAAGGAAAAAATCGTAAAGATACGATGAAAACAGAAAAAACGGAAAAAAACGTGAAAACATCGGAAAAAACAAAAAAAATCTTAAAAATTATACCAAGTATGTATATATGTCATTTTCCAACATTAAGTAATCAAAAGTTCAAAACATATAGCATATGCGTTTATTAACCACGAATAAAATAAAACCCGAACCCAATTTAAACCTGGACCAAACCCGATGTGTTTTATACGTGTTTTATACGCATTTTTTCCATTTTAAACGCGTATAAAACGCGTACGGAAGTTTTTTTCAAAAAAACGAGTTTTTTTCCTGTTTACGTCTTCGGAGCGATACGCGTTCTATACGCGTTTTTTTCAAAAAAAACGCCCGATTTGGTAACTATGGCTGTTAGTGATAGTGTATAGTGTTGAGATACACATACCCGTAGATAGCCTGTATAGGATACCCCTTGTTTTTCCTTGTATGACTCACATATATATTTGGCCCTTGGCCTAATGAGAGGGATTAATCCATTCTCCCAAAACCTAGCCTCTCTCTCTCTCTCTCTCTCTCTCTCTCTCTCTCTCTCTCTCTCTCTCTCTCTCTCTCTCTCTCTCTCTCTCTCCTAGGTGATCATCGTTACAAAATTTATTATAAAAAAAACATAACTAATACTAAAGACTTCCTTGTCGTTCATTTGAAAGAAGTATCTGAACCTAAGAAATTTTCACATAATTGTAGAGCTCTTTATTACTAGATAAACACGGGACAAGATGGAAGTAAATAGAAAATTACAAAAAGGCATGCAGTGATTCTAGAAACCTTATTAAACCCATAGAGATAAGCTAAGGCCATAGTAAGTTACAAGCAAGGTGAAAAGTGAGATATCCACAAATTCAACAACTTTAGCTCAGGGCTGAAGTTCAATTATTCAATTATGCACCATAATCAGGCAGGCCTATTCAACATTACCAATGGTGCAAAACATAGGATGCTGTTAGCCTACATTTTGTTTCAACTAGTCACTTAGATAATACCTGCTATTCCACCTCCAGAATGATCTAGATGAACCTGATACAAAGATAAACGCTTAGAGTTGTTGACCTACGGCAATTGCTATTTAAAAAAGGTGGCTTGTCACAACAGAGAACATGCTACCTTCGAATACAGGGAAAGGTGAAACTTTCTGGTTTCCTCCAACTGATACATCTCGTTCTCAAAGGCCTTGGCGACTTTTAACACTTCAGGCATGTTGACAATATGCAAAAATCTGAAGCAAAAGATGATCGTCATACGCTTTTGATATTAAAAATTATGTAGAAATGGTATTCAATATATATACATATACCTTGCTAAAGTGGGTTTAGTGAACCATGATGAGCCCATGGGACTTTCATTTACTTGCAGTTTGAAGCTATTATTAGATAGGCTACAAACTTCTCGTAAATGTAATGCTAACTGATCCAGAGGACCAGTAGCTAGTTTCTCCGTAATGCCTTTGGTGCAAACAAATGCCTCGTAACTGCAAAATAAGTTTTGAAAAAATAAAGAAAAATGTCAAGCACAATCATTTCGTCTGTATGAATAACAGAAGACAGCGGCACTTAAAGTACATCCATAAAACAAGTGTCCTTAGTTAATATAGTCTGTGACTCTGTGTTAACCACATGCTGTGTCGTTAAATCTTCTAACCATTCAATTGGGTTAAGAAGTTCCTTCTTGTTCGACGTATGTGTGTGAATAAATGGGCTGGTTGTCCAATTTAAGTAACAAATGGAAAGACGAGAATTAAATAGAAAATAACCCTTGTCCAGAAAAAAAATAGGAAAAATTAGGGCATGGACTGACCTGTTTTGGCTTGGTGACATCTCGAAAACAGCATAATCGAGCGCCACAATCTCATCTCTCTCTCCCTCCATATTTTTCTGTAGCTCTATAAAGGATTACCTCTCCAAAAGTTATCTTAAAATAAGAGCATCAACTTCAAAATCTGCAATAAATGCACCAAATTGCCATTAAAAGGGATTCATTAGTTAGAACTCAGATGAAGATAAAAACGTTGCAGCTATAAGTAGTTCTCCCCGATAGCTTTAACTTCAAGCCGTTCAGATCCTAATCTAAGATTAAACCCATAGTAAAACAAACATATGCATTGCAACTACATTGCACATCCCAAATGCCCAATTTTCTTCCAGAACTTGGCGTATTAGCCTGACGGACAAAAACATTTTTTTAAAAAAAAATCTAAATATTTTTACAACACCCAAATTTATTTATATTACTTAAACATTTTAAAATTTAATAAATCTAATAGTTAGAAGAAAAAAATATGCAAAATGTAACCATCGAAACATGCAACATCATTCAGAACAATCTTTCTAGTACCCCAGCAAAACATGCCGACGTGTAGCCATCGAACCAAACTCAAACCAATCGAATAAGAACAATATCAAGTTCCACGGAAAGCACAAACCTGCCTCACTGGACAGAAGTGTTACCCTTTTCAGGTCGATCTATAGTGCTTCCATTTCTAGCTCCACCAAAGCAGCAGAATTTACCCTGCAAAAAAACACCTCGCATTAATTAAAATGCAGCAGAAAAAAAAAAACCTCCACAACCAAGTTAAATAACTGCTTCGCAGCAACTAATGCCAGATTGTAGATCAGTTGGAAGTAAAAGAGACGCCAGTTTATCATTGTTTCACACCATTCCACCACCAATCACCGGAGGAAATCGAACCGACAAGAAGAAGCCAAGACCCTCCGTACAAAAGACCTTCAAACCTGCACCAAATCAAGCCCAGATCTGGCACCGACGAGTAGAAGAAGAAGAAGTGAAAAAAAAAATACAACTTTTTACTAAAGACGCACAAATACAGGCTTTAAAAAAAGCTGAAAAGTTTTAAAAAAATTATAGCTGAGGCACTCAACAGCTTTGAATCGAAACCGAAGAGACCACGAATCTCCAATCTCTCTGATCACTTACAACACGGGCATGAACAAACCCTAGAAATCGGAAACCCTAAAAAAGGGAAACAAAACCTCGAGATCTAACACGCATTGCCTATTCCCTACTAGAATCACGATCGAGTCCGCACTGCAATCGAAGAAGCCGGAACAGATTCCGAAACCATAGAAGAAGGGCAATGCGAGATTACCAGATCTAATCCGAGGAACCCTAACGGGACGAATCCGCTGCTGTGTCTCTCTCTCTCTCTCCCCCCCCTTCAGTAAACGAGGCGTCGGACAAAGAAGAAGCGACTGAAGAGGGGAGATAGTGCGAGCGGGGTATGTATCCCGATGTTAGAGAGACGCAACGTGCCACTGTATCCTGTGGAATTTACGTATTTACCACTGCATGCTTTAAATATTTACAGCTGTCCGGCTCCTGATTCATCGCCAGTGGTCCTGTAGCCTGTTCTTTTCGTTGACGAAATTGCCACTGCAGGGGTCGCAAATTTCCGGAGACACGTCGCCGTTCGTGAAAGCAACGCAAAGAGAACGCGGTCAGTGTGCGCCAACCGAACGATGATAGCCCGAGGGCCCCACTGGAAGAGAAAAGGCAACGGGAGGCAAGAATTCGGACCATGGTTAGGTTCGGCCCGGCGCCGAACATGAAGCCTATTTTAAAAATTGGGCCCGGCTGGGAGAGAAACTCGTCCGAACCGGCGAGTCTCAACCGGGCCCACAGAACGGCGCGCTTATAAGTCCGCGGATGCATGTGTCGTGGGGCCCAATCTGCTTTAACCAGTTTGGTGGGGCCCTACAGCCTTGTCAAATCCGGACAACCGTATTAGGTTTGCTAATCATGTGGTAGCATTTTGGTACGTGCTTCCATCCAATTTTCGGAGTCACATGGCATCTAAAGCCCTTAACGTAGTAGCCTCGGTGTCTCCATAGACATCTATTATTTTCGTTTCTTTGGATGGTTTCGGATTGCTAAGATCTACAAGTCACCAGAAGATCCCCATGGGGTTTTCATCATAAGGGTCGGGTGATCAAACGGGTGGTGACAGGTGTCGATGACTGGTCCCCGAACCATGATGATTCCGTGGGTGATCAAACGGGTGGTGACAGATGTCGATGACTGGTCCCCGAAGCATGATCATTCCGTGGTTCGGGGCGACTATTTTAAGTCATTCGCATGGCATCTAGGTAGCATGTAACTAGGGGTGGCAATGGGTCGGGTCGGTTCGGGTCGGGTTGAGACATATGTATAAGGGCAAAACACCCAACCCGAACCCGACCCGTTTGATAAATGGGTCAAAAACTTAAACCCAAACCCGACCCGCCTAATAAACGAGTTGGCCCGACCCGACCCGTTTAACCCGTTTACTAAACGGGTTGGGTCGTGTCGGGTCAACAGAACCCATGTAAACCTGTCGGGTTGGGTCAAGACAAGTCGGATTGGGTCGGGTTTGGTCGAGTTGGGTCGGGTTGGTTCAGGTTGGCTCGGGTCGGGTCGGGTTGACATGACCCATTTGTTAAACGGGTCAAGTCGGGTCAATCGGGTTATAAGTACAAACCCGAACCCGACCCATTAAATAAACGGGTCAATGGGGTCGACCCGTTTATGACCCGAACCCGTTTAGGCCAAACCCAAACCCGCTAACTTCGGATCGGGTTGGCAGGTCGGGTCAAGAATTGCCACCCCTACATGTAACCATCTATGTATAATCAGTCTTGATATGCAACCATCCGGGTTCGCCATCCAGACGTAACACCTAACTAGAATCGTCCCGTTTCCTTATGACCATTTAGGACTGGGTGTGACCAACGATTGTGATTATGTACCAGATTAGGATGGCCTGACCCGAATGGGAACCGGAATGGCCAAATAGTATGTTTGATGTATAATAAGATTAATACAAAGGGTTCCATTATAGTATCAAAAGTCGGTACCATTTCGAACTCATCTCCACCATCCATCTTATTTTGCATGTATCCTAATGGTGGGAGCATTATCCTCAGGCCATGGGATGAATCCGAGGTGCATGCTTGAGATCCACCATAGGGTCATCGGATGGTCCCTATGAATTTCGGTACAGTACAGAATTGAAGGAGGCTATGGAAGGTTTTTAGGAGTTTGGGTTTTCGCAGGCTTTACCTACCCTTGTAATGGAGGACTTATGGATCATAAACTTGTGATCCCATCTGATATATCAAGAAAAAAGGCATACTAGATTTTTTTTTTTTTAATGTTTTTTGAGAAACCCCTCACTATAAAGGAGGGTTAGCTGGCCCCCGACCAATTATTGTAAAACAAGCAAATCAAGAAGAGATCGGATTACAAAAAATCTTCGGCCTCTAACGGCTAGCCTTCCAAGAAGGGAGCAATCAAGCTCTTGAAAATAGAAATTGTACTTTGAATCAATGTGTCCGACACACACTCTTTACCATTATAGATCATGTTGTTCTTCTCCAACAAGAGTACACACATGATACGCATTGTTAGAACAAGCCATGTGCACCTAACGCCCATTTTGATTCTCCTCCCGTCGCTAAGTGGACCACATAGCGCACAGGACACACATTCCTTACCACTATAGATCATGTTGTTCTTCTCCAACAAGAGTACACACATGATACGCATCGTTAGAACAAGCCGTGTGCGCCTAACGCCCATTTTGATTCTCCTCCCGTCGCTAAGTGGACCACATAGCGCATAGGTTCGATGGGTGAGATAAAAGTCCACTTCTACTAAAAAAGGTCCCAAATTCATCTGAAGAAAGGGCACCTCAAAAAAAGGTGAGAGGGTGTTTCCTCCTCCAAGTCGCAGAAAGTACAAAGGGGGTTTTTGTAACTCTTGGGTTGTTACGCTTGAGGATGTTAACTTTTCTCAAGATCTTATTCTCCGAGGTCAACATGGAAAAGTTCTTGACTTTAGGTGGAGCCTTCGCCTTCCAACAAACCTACGAGGGAGCACATTCATCTACCACTAGAGTCAAGTGGATGTTGAAAGACTTGACAAAGAAGGAAACTAGAGTTGTGCTATCTCTACACTACTTTTTCGGGTCTCTGATGGAAAGATGCAACACCTAGAATCATCATCAGATCATCCAAATCCGTGCTCTTTGGTAGAGGCAGTGGCTGTTATAGGTAGATCGCCCACTGAAAGAGTCCTCCTCGGAAGGAGGCCTGTGAATGTACAAAACCTCCTGGATTCCGGGCTAGATGAAAAAGATAGGGGAAGAGCTCCCTAAGAGGTGACTCCCATAGCCAAACATCCTCCCATAATTTAATCTTTGACCCATATCCAAGCACAAGCATGTTGCCTCCCGAGTATACGTCTCGAGCTTTCAAGATTCTCCTCCAAAAGTGCGAGTTTTTTTTTTTATGTTCTGTTCCTCACCTAGAAAGGGAACAGTCTTTTGAAAATACTTCCATAATAATTCTCCTAATATTGTCATCCTCTCAATGACCTAAGGCGGAAAGTAGAAGAATTCCAAGAAATAAAAGGGAATAGTGGAGATGATCGAATTAACCAGTGCAAGTCTCCTGCCCCAAGGATAGGAACCTTCCTTTCCAGTCTTACAATCGTCTCTCAATCTTCTGAATAAGCCTCAACCAGTTATCTCTCACAAGGGCTTTGTCACTATCTGGAATCCCCATGTATTTCATGGATAGGGATGCATCTTTGTAGTTGAGTATCCTGGCTAGGAGCACCCTCACCTCCTCCTCGTTGGCAATGAAATAAATAGAACTCTTCACAAAGTTGATATTCAGGCTCGAGCACATCTCTAGCCAGCAAAGAAGGATCTTCATAGTCATCGGTTGAAAAGGGCAAGCCTTATAAAAGGAAATCAAGTCGTCGGCAAAATGTAGGTTCGAAGTGAACCACCCTCTTCCCTATATGCCTTTGAGGATGCCGATGCAGCACGCTTACTTGATGAAGCCATCGAATACATCAATCATCAAGATGAACATACATGCTATCTTGAATGACCCCATGATCTCTTTAGTCCAAGAGACCCAAGAGTAGAAGAATCCAGGAGGTTCTATACATTCGCAGGCCTCTTTTTGAGGATCTCTTTAGCCCAAGATAGTGTGGGAAAAATTTTCGTACCATCTTGATCGGAGACCTCGTCCCATAATTCTTGATTGAACTGGTTTGTTTGTATGTTAAAGATTAGAAAGTTGAGAAGGAAAGATGACACGTGGAGTTGTTGTCGGAGTTCTGTGGGGAAAATTTTTGAGCCGCCTTGATCGGAAACCCCGCCCCACAGCCTTGATTGAATGTGGATGTTATGGGTGATAAAGAGATTAGAGTGTAGGATAAGTAAAAGGAGGAGAGAGATGACATATTGAATTGTTATCAAAGTTCGGACTTATGACCTACGTCTCCGGGCGTGAGATGCTACCTAGTTTCCACTTTAATGAATATAAAGGTAGGGGAGCGTTCTCTCGACAAGCCGAGAGAAGCTTTTTACAGTGGGGGTTGCACGGCGCAACAAGAAAAGAATAAGGAGGAGAGAAGTAAGCTCTAGCTCCGGCTTTGGGATCCTCCCTTCCTTTGATTGATTGACCAACCCCTTTTTCTGAATGCCTTGGGGGTCCTTTTATAGCATAGACAAATGCCCAATATGACAATGATGATGTGTTACTAGTTCTGAGCCTCCTTGCTGGGCCCTTATTGGGCCGTTGTGCAGGCCCAATAACGAGGAGGGCTTGAATTGCGGGCCTTGCAGAGTGGGTTCATGAGCCCGTACGGGCTTACTCACTTGGCCCATCGTATAAGCCCATGCGGCTTTGATCCGGTCCGATACAATTTTTGCACCCACAAGTTCGGTCTCACGATCTATGTCTCTGGGCAAGAAGTGCCACCTGGTTTGCAATATACTTGATATAAATGGGGGTGAGCGTTCTCTCAACAGGCCGAGAGAAGCTTCTTACAATGAGGGTTGTACGGAGCAACTAGAAGAGAACTAGAAGGAGAGAAGAAAGCTCTGACTCAGGAATCTTCTCTTTCTCTGATTGAATGACCAACCCATCAACCCCTTTTTTTAATGCCATAGGGGTCTTTTTATAGCTGAAGTCTATGTGTGCTAATATACCAGTGATAATGTGGCGATGCTGAGGTGGCAGTGATGACGTGGTGATGCTGAGGTGGCGCTGCTCTTGAGCTTGCCTATTTGGGTCGTTACGCGGGCCCATGTAGGTCTAGTCCGGTCCGATATAATTTTATACCCACATATAGCATGCTCCAGTTCCTCCTCGGAAGCACGTCATTGATCAAACATGCTATCTTGGACGAATCCAGGATCTCTTTAGTCTAAGAAACCTAGGAAGAGAAGAATCCCTTTGCCACCAAGATCTTCAACAAAAAATCACATTGCAACAGATCAAACACCTTCTCGAAATCTAGCTTCAAAAGCCCTCCCTCAGACCATGTTGTCTTAAGATGGAAAATTGACTCCTGGGCCACTGCTATACTGTCTAGGATCATATGTTCCTTGATAAACATTAACTGGGACTGGAAAATGAGGAACCCATATAAGAGCTGAGTATATTCGTCGGGGCTTTAGAGATGACCTTATGCAAAAAAAAATTAGCCAGGTTGATCGGGCAGTGATCAAACAAGGATGTTACTCAGGCACTTTTAGGATGAAGGATAAGCCACGAGTAATTAAGATAGTGCATGTGTACTCTACCTCGGAAAAAACAAGCCAGTCAATAGTAGACACATATCTTCTTTCACCATGGCCCAGAAGATCCGATACAAACACACGGCAAAGTCATTTAGACCTTGAGTACCTTCACCTTTAGACTCAAAACTACTTTCCTTAAGTCTTTCAACAAAAAATTGACATCGATGCCCAAGCATGATTCTAGCCATAGAAAATCAAGCACATCCAATCAGCATTGATCAGGTGTTCCTAATAAAAGAAGGCGGAATAGAACTTTTTCGCTAAAAAATTCCAATGGGAAGTGGTCTTTTGATCTGTCGATAATTTTTCAACTCATAACCTCTCATTTCTTTAACTTATCCAGATCTTTCCAGTTGTAGGGTAGCACTATTCTAGCTTCCCTCATTCATCAAGTTTTTCTACCTGCAAAGAATGAGTTGCTCTGCGCCATCCCTGATACGGAGGATATCAGAAAATATATATTCTCTATGAACTCTCTAAAATTTTTGGGGCTAGACGGTCTTAATGCAAGTTTCTTCAAAAAAATCCTGGAATATTTGTTGGGGCGGATGCTGTCACTTTCGTCCAGCAAGTTTTTTCGGAATATTTCTATGCAAAGCACGATCAAGCAGACTCATTTTGTACTCATTCCAAAGAAGAAGCAGGTGGAGTTCCTAGGCGATTTCTGACTCATTAGCCTCTTCAATGTCCTTTATAAGATCGTCAGAATTCCTAGGCGATTTCTGAATCATTTGCGGACAATCATCTCCAAGTGTATTTCTCCCTACCAAATCGCCTTTGCCCCGAGGAGGCAAATCATGGATAATAAGGTGATCGCCTATGAGGTTTTAAACACCTTGGGCAAGTTCTCGGGTCACCGTGGGTTCTTCACCCTCAAGTTTGGTATGGTCAAAGCATACGTTCGTATGAAGTGGACGTTTCTGAGAGAGATGCTTATCTGTTTGGGTTTTCTCTTCAGTTTTACGATATTCTTAGTGCATGCATTGAAGCTCTATTATTCTCTATTCTTATCAATAGCAACCCAAAAGGTTTATTCTCTTCTTAAAGAGGACTTCGACAGGGATATCCCCTTTCTCCTTATTTCTTATTTTGTGCGCTGAGCTTTGATCCCGTATGCTTTTGGCTAAAGTTAAAGGAAAACTCACCCATGGTATTAAATTAGGCATCAATGGTTCTATTTCTCATCTTATGTTTGTGAATGAACTCTTCATTTTTGGTAGAACCTTGAAGTTTGAATTTTAACAGGTGAAGGATAGTCTTACATATTATGATAGATGATCGGGGTAACTGGTGAAATTTGATAAATCCACTATCACTTTTAGCGAAAATATCAACGACAAACAACAGGAAGTCCTTTCTCAGCCATTGGAGTCAAGATCAGGACCAAAGAGGAGAAATACCAAAGTAATCCTCTATTTATCAATAGATCTAAATCCTCTATTCTCCTTCCGAAATGAGTTACAATTAAGTTAAACACTATTCAAAGAGACTTACGGTGGGGGTTATAAGAAGCATGTTTATTATTTACCTCCAAGAGTGAAACCATTTCTTCAAATCTAAAGAGGATGGATGCTTGGGCATTAGAGAATTGGAGCTCCTTAACCAAAGCCTCCTCATGAAGTTGGGTTGGCACCTCTTATCAAGCAAAGAGGAGTTGTGGGCCTCCACTATTTATAGAAAAAACTTATCACACACCTCCTTCTGGGATGCTAGGAAGCAACCTTATCATTCAACTATATAGAAAAGCTTCCTCGATGTCGTAAGCCTTTTTGAGCAAAGTGATTTACTTGCTGGTAGGAAATGGGGCAAACATCAAGGCTTTTTGGGGAGGATCCCTTTCCTACTGAGCTTTAGCATCTCATCAGATGATAACGTCCTTCTCAACCTGAAAGTTGTGGAGTAGTTCAACGAGGAAGGCGAGTGCTTGATTGTTGTAACCATGCAAACCTTGGGCATCAACCATGTCGTCATCACAGTTTTATCAGGTATTCGTATTCTCGCAAGGCCCGAAAATTATTATCATTCCCTTTTCCCCTTTCCCCCCCTAATCTTGGGTTTGTGATCTGCCCCTCTTGGCCTCCTAGCTTGGTGGCCGCCGGCGACGTTGGGGAGGTCAGGAGATCATGGTCGACGGTTGACGCGGGTCGGATCTGCCCCTTCCTCTCCTCCTGTAAATTAGGGAATTCCCCTCAGCTCGGCGGCGGGGCGTCGAGATATGGCCTCCTCATCGGTGTGGTGCCTTCGTCGATGGATCATGGGTTTTCAGGCCAATCATGGGTGGATGTGGAGATCATCTGGACCCCGGCTGATGTGTATCGTGGGCTTTTGCACCCCCTCATTGGTACGATGGTGGATTCCGACGGTGCACAGCGATGGAGTCAGGATCATGGCTCGAGGTTGCGGTTGCGAAGAAACTTCCCTCATCGGAGTTGCAAGTGTCGATCTGGTGATGATTCGAGATTTTTGGTACTTTTTGTGTCTGTAGGCTGTATATGCTGTTTTTTTTTTTGTGTGTTTCGCTCTTTCGATCCACTGTCGGAGATCAGCAAGGCAGTTGTTTTGGTGGCAATGGTGCCCCACTATGAGAGGTGGTGGCCTTGGTGTCTGGCTATGGCTAGTCGGTGTATGACGGTGTTGGGTGGTGTTTTCTCCCCCTTTGTGGGGTGGTGGTGTTATTGTAAGGCTAGTGGTCAGTCTTTTCGCCAATGTGCGGTGGTTAGTGCTTGCGTCGGGCTATGGCTCCCCATGGAGGTCCAGTGACCTCCCCTTTGAACTACAAAAAAAAAAAGAAGAAGAAGAATGTATTTGTATTCCTCAAGATAACTTATTTCTTTATTCCTTAGCTTGGATCTAGCACAAGAAAGACGTAGAGTAGCTACAGGTAATGCTATCCGCAATGATTATGGGAATTACATTCATAGTTTCGACAACATCCATTCGACCTGTAAGTGTCAGGGAAGCAGAAACTTTGGCTTTCAAAGAAGAAATTTTAGCCGTATTACAATTTAAATGTCTGAAGGCAATCATTGAGGGTATTATTACCTTAACATTTACCAACTCCTGTCCGATGTGAATCTTACTCCACCTTGGAACATGTGGATGATCATTGCGGACTGCAAGAGGATCATGTCCAACAACAAGCTTTAACCTAAGTTTGTTCCCCAGAGTGCCAATGGGTGTGCCCATGCCTAAGAAATCCTGTAGCCATCCATTAATAGTAATGGAACTCTAGAGATGTGGATCACCTTCCTTTAGTAAGTCTTAGTCAATGGGTTGCCAGTAGCTTAATTGGTTAATCGAGCAAAGATACGTTTAAAGTTGGTGATCAGCGATAACTCCCCTTTCGTTTCAGTGGTGTTCCTGAATGTATTGTGCATCTAATTCTAGAGAGATGATTGATTCAGAGGAGTCCTTTGAAGCTATTGTAAACCAAGTTATTTTTCATAGACAAGATTTGGGTACCGAGCACTATGAATAGATTCCTGTTGGTTTTGATATATATAAAAAAAGAGGGGACTTAGTGAGAGGTCCCTGACAAGAGATCGCTTTAAAGGGTAAGGACACCCAAAGATGGTGTTGCAGCAGGTCCCTCCCAAAAAGGATCCAGTCAGAGGAAGTCCCACATGTGACTTTTATCCATTTTTAATGATCAAATTGCCCCTTAGTGCATGCTCCGTCCTTGCCGCTACAGGACTCCTACCCACGGATTTGCTACAGTGATTTCAATGTAGCAATTTTTTTTAGGCACGAATTTACTTAAAAATATAATGGTATAGTAACTTCACTGTAGCGAAAGAGTAACAATCTTCTCAAATTGTTACTCTACAAAGATTGTTACCCAATATGCAAAGATTGTTACATTTTTGCTACAGTGATTTTATTGTAGCAAAATAAAATTTCGACAAGATTTTTCAAAAAAAAATGCTAATTTTTTTTGCTATACTGATTTTCCTGTAGTAAAAGAGTAAATTTTTTTAAGATTGTTTTTTTTTTTTGCTACATGACTGTTGCCCACTTGTACAGCTGCACATAGGGTCTTGCTCATGTGTTGGTTGCAAGGCTAAAAAGGATTTTTTTTCTAACGGAAGGACTTAATGCTAATTAATGATATTGACCGTCTTTATCACTAAATTTGATATGTCAGAGGACCTATCACACATTACCCCAAAAAGAGTTATATATTAAAGTTTCCGTTCTTGGGTTAGGTTAGTTCCACCAAGCCCCTGACCCGGAACCAGACCGGGTCGAGTTGATTTTACAACCAAAGCCGAACCAAAACTGCGACAAGACCTAACTAACCAGGCCAGCCCATTGAGAACTGCTTGATTCGGTTCTTGATTTGACCCGGACAAAGGTACAGACAGCCGTACACCCCTAGTGGAAATTGAGTCACTACTAAGAGCATCTCCAACAGGCTCCGAACTATGAGGACCTCCTAAGCACCGTGGGCCTCATTTTGGCAACCAACTCATCAAAATATCCTAGTTATTTTACACCAAACCCCTCCATATTTGTAACCTATCTAAACCCTCCAAATATACATCAAATGGGTAAAATGTAATAGTTGGACGGTGCATGCATCGTTGGACATAGAAAAGATTATTTCTAAAAAGATGAGAGGTTTTTTGTAAAAAAATATATTAATTAATTAGTTCGGAGGCTTCGAAGGACCTCTGTTGTATGTGGAGCCGTTCGAAGACTCCGAACAAATATGGCCCATGTGGGACGCCACATCAGCCTTCAGAGCAACGAACAGAGCTGGTTGGAGCGCCATCAGTTCGCTCGGAGAGCCACGTCCTCCCTCAGAGCTCTCTTCAGAGGCCGTTGGAGATGTTCTAACTTCAATTGGTTATACTTGAGATGGGCCTACCTAAACTATTTATATGATGTGGCAATGAGATTGGGCCTAGCAAACACAAATCATGCATATGGTTGACCTGAAATATGCCATGGGCTTGCGCCGAGTAAACACATATCATGAATAGAGTTGACTTGAAGGCCTAGTATGAGATAGAAATAAAATGAGGCCAGAATCCTAGGCCATTGGACCTTCACTCGAATGCATTGGAAGTCAGGTTAGACCATGGGCTAGTTAAGTGCCTTGGTGGCATCACTGGGACAGGTGGCGTCCATCCCATTTCAATGGGGAAATTTTGGGAAATTTTATTCATACCGCAAAAATCTATAATTAGCCCCTGTCTCCCCTCTTTTTTTAATAACTTACTCAACAAAATTTAAATACCGACTATATCCTTTTTCTTTTGTACCCCAAATCCCAACTAAACCTAAAGACCCTTTGATTGCTCGTCATCCTCATCGGTAGCGGCAGCGGCAGCGGCAGCGGCAATGAGACCGGCATCATCGGCAACGGTGACAACAACAGCAACAACGGGGCTGTGGCATCATCGGCAACGGTAGCGGGGCTCGAAGATCCCAACCCCCAATTCCCCAATTATGATTCGCCTCTAGCAATGGGGAAAGAAGAAGAGTCGGCGTACGAGATCTATCTTCAGTGACGCCCACCTCCGACCAATGGCCTCGTCAGTGAGAAACAGGTCTCTCTCTCTCTCTCTCTCTCATACACAAAGCTTTATCTCCTTCATCTCCCTCCATCTGATGGTTTTGGTTCATATAGGACCCTAGTGTGACACATGTACACGTCGTGAGTGAGGGCCTCCAGAAACCCACGTCGTCCGTCCTCATCTCGAATAGCTCGGACAATGATCCTTATGAGTTACCTGATGACTTTCCATTGCCGATGATAGAGGAGATAAAAGAGATGGTTTGTATTAATATGTTGTTCTTTAAATATAAACCCACTTTCTCACAGTATAAACCCACTTGCACGTGTCTCCTCATCTTGAATGACTGGGACCTTTGAGAGCTACTTATCCCTTCGGACAATTCCTCGAACTGATTGCGCAATCTTGGCATATTCTTCCATTGGAGCTCCCTCCCTTTTGATTGTAGAGAAACTCCCAAGATTGCCTAGGTCAGGCATATCCTGTTGAGTGTGTGTTTTAAAACCACACAAAACAATGGGTTTTAGTCCCATATCGATAAGGGGAGAAATCCCCTACCAACTTAAATAGGATTGCCCACTTCCTCCCACTAGACATCACACCAGAGGAGGGGCTCCACTAGCTCACACACGCGCGCGCGTGCGTGCCGAGCCGAGCCGGGCATGGGCTGGGCGGCGCGTGTGTGTGTGCGCCCGCGGACCCGGACACGATAGCACCTCCGAAATGGGCTGGTCCGCACCTGCCCTATTTTTACTTTTTGCTTTTAAGTCCTCCACCATTTATAAAATTCCTTTTTGGCTACTAGCCGTTTTGCATGCGACCCGTTGCTGCATGCTAGCCGTTACGAGGCTGCTCACTGCGAGCTGTAACGTGCGAGGTTAATGGGCTTCATCGCAGCCCATTAACCGCTCCCCTCTTTCAGCCTCCCATTAACAGCCCGAGGCCTATATAAGGCCCGGTGCAGCCATGGGAATAGTACAGTATGAATATCGGAATTCCTCCCTGCTTACTGCCTCTCCCTCTCCCATTCTCTCGCGCTGTGGTGCTGCCCCTTTGCTCCGAAGAGACTCCCTCTCTCGGACCAAAGCTCTGCTGCGGTGCTACCTCCCTGCTTCGAGAAGATCGTCATCGAATCGCTGGGTTCCTGAAAGTTCACGAGGTTCGCAAAACCTTCTTGAAGTCGTGCCGACGAGAAGGAGGTCGCCTGACCGGGGTCGTCGTATCTCCGAGAACCATTGCCACGAGACCCGCTTGAGGGGGGGCTGTAACATCCGCCCCAAACACACAAGATATTGTCCGCTTTGCCCGTGCTCGCACGAGAACTTCCCAGGGAGGTCACCCATCCTGGTACTACTCTTGCCCGAGCACGCTTAACTACGGAGTTCTTACGAATTCCGTAGCGGCGCACGATTTTAAAACGCGTCTTGGCAGGAAAGGTGGTGAGCCCCCAAACACAAGATATTGTCCTCTATTGGTCTCTTGGGTACTCGAACCCTCAACCTCAAGGTTTTGCACTAGCATGGTTACCATCGAACCACCTAGAACGCGTCTTCTATGTTTGGGAGGGGAAATTATATAAGTAGCTCAGGATCTCCTTCTCTCCAGGCGATGTGGGGCTAACTCATGGCCTTGTACACCTCACCTCACCTCATCCATCTTGGCATTCCCGCCTCAGGAGTCTTGGCTCTTGGCTATTGGCCTATTGGATCTTGGTCATCACAATCCACCCCCCTTAGGGCTACACGTCCTCGTGTAGGGTTAGACCCCCCCCCCATCCCGAGGAGAACCGGCTCTGATACCTTTTTGTAACATCCGCCCCAAACACACTAGATATTGTCCGCTTTGCCCATGCCCATACGAGAACTTCCCAGGGAGGTCACCCATCCTGGTACTACTCTCGCCCGAGCATGCTTAACTACGGAGTTCTTACGAATTCTGTAGCGACGCAAGGGAGGAGGAAGGGGCCGGGTCGCGGGGTTGGGTCGCGGAGGAGGATGGGAGGAGGAGGGTGGCTGACCTGGGCGTCTTGGCGTGCTCGCCGGTGCTCCAGCGAGGGGCGGGTCGGTGCTCCATCTCCCTCGATCCCTCCTCCTTCTCTCTCTGTCTCGCGTTCTCTCTCTTCTTCTCCCGTTCTCTCTCTCTCTCTATTTCTCTCCCGTTCTCTCTCTCTCTACTACGTCCTTCTCTCTCTATTTCTCTCCCTCTCTCTCGGTTCATATATAAAGGGGGGGGGCTGTTGTGGATATGGGTTGGGGATACGGTCGGTTAAGGGGAAGGGATAAGGATAAGATATGAAGATATGAGTTTATCATCCCCAAATCTTACCCGATCATTCCCATCCGAATTTCTAAGAAATAATCGCTATACCTTAGAATTTCATAGAAATTATCGTAGATATTGAGCACGATTATTTACGATCATCTGGGTGAATTGTGCATGGAGTTGGTGGATGCACGGCGAGAGAGCTGGCCCTCTACATCGAAATAAAAGGCCCTATAGTAATGCCCGATCGGGGGCAGGATGAACAAAATATCCGGGATTCACATTTTGATAGTGTGTGTTTTATCTATATATGAATTTAGAATTGAGTGACTGTTTACATGATGACTTCGTGACTTTATATGAACGTCTTATTTAAATTTGTTCTTTAATGCTGTAGAACATTGAATGGAATTCATGTTAGATAACCTAGTGACAGTAGGAATTGCATGTGAATATAGACAACTAATAGGTTTAGGTATCATTCTGCAAACATTGATCATACTAGAACTGCTAGAGTATATCTTAATTTATTACGATTGGTCGTCTCATATTATTATAGACTATTAGGATGTCACTAGCCATTAATTTGGCTAATCTCCCAATTTCCTATTGGGGGCTACTCTTTTCCACGAGTAGGCTCAGTTGCAGGTCCAGAGGCTCAGGAGTAGCAGTAGGATTCCAAAGGCGGAGTTAGAGTTGCAGTGTTACCTTTCTGCTTAGTACGTTAATCTTGTAATCTTTTCTCTTCAGACTTTGTAATTGTATTGGAATAAAAGTTCTTATTAGTTAGTTAGTATTCTATGATTGTAGTTGCAATGGTTCCAGCTGAATTCTTTTGGGTAGGCCTCTCCTCAAGGCCCCAAGCCTAGGATAGATCATGATGAAAATATAAGTGCATATAAATGACTAAATTGATTAACCCTGTAGATAGGAACTCTAGACTGGTGCACCTGAGTGTTAGGGAGTGGATGAGACTACGTGGCTAGCCGTAGGAGGCTTGAGCCTCGTGCTCCCTCAGGTAGACTCCTATCAGTATGTAGTGGCACCGACAGGTCACATATACTGAAAGGATATGACTTTTGAAGGTCGAGCTGTTTAGATAATGTCTTATCTCTATTAATATTTCTCTTCTTTCTTTTTAATAAAAATGTTTTTCGAAAAATCAAATTTAAAAGATTCCCCTCTTGTTTCTCCCTCCTCCTTGTTTTCATATTAGAGAGCGTAGAAGAAGCCCTGTGAGAACCCAAATTGGTATAGTTAAGTAACCAGACCCAAAATCCTCTTCTTTTCTCACCTCACACCCCAGGGATCGGTCTTCAGATTTCTGGGGCGTGACAGCTGGTATCAGAGCTTAGGGATATGTTCCTAGGGGTTTTGTTAGGATGTGGTTCGTGTCTTGCGATTCTTTCTTCGGAAAGTTTAGACTCTAGTGGTGTTAGAATGTTTTCTAGAGATTGTATAGATAGTGAGTCGATAGAATTCTCGTAGTAGCTAGTGGTGGTATAGCGATTATTTCTAAGGATAAGGACCTAGGGTTAATCATACTTAGAGAACTGGTTTTGTTTGAGGAATTGATCTGTAACTAAGAACTGTCTATGATTGAGTTTTTGATTGATCGAGAATCGTGAATCAATCTATATGTCGTATGAGTATGATTGTATTTGAACTCTGATGTGCTGTAATGTTTAGGTTTAGAGTTAGTCGTTGCAACTCAGGTGATAATTCTTAAGAAGGAGCCACGTAGAAAATCTTAACCAAGGGTAGTGTTTCTTGATCTCTAGGTAGAAGCATAGTATTTGAGTCTATATCAGAGTATAGGTTGGGTGTCTTCTAATATGGATTCTCTTGAACTTTCTAGTGGTAAGGAGCTGACCAAGGACTAGATATTCAACTCTAGTTAGTAATTTGGTTGATTGGTTTTGGAAAGGATGTATTTGAATATATCTGGAAGGATGTATATCCTTGATGGTTTATCTGGCATGGTTGTGAGGTTACTTTTTTTGTTGGTTATGTTATTTTTCATTGACTCTAAGCGCTAAGAACCTAATCGGTGTTTAGGATCCCTTGATCTTCGTTGACCCTTAGTACTAGAGACTTAGTTGGTGTTTTAGGATTCCTTGATGCTTATTGACCATTGGTACTATATAGAGACCTAGTTGGTGTTTTTAGGATTGTACATTATCTCGATATAGATGTAATAATTAAATTAGTTTTCTTGTTAGATCTCTCTGGTGTATCGTGGGTTATAATTAGCTTGGTGTAGAGCTTGTGTGTTTTTTTTAATGGATCCTAGGAGTAATAATGATGACTCGTGGGGATAATGGTTTCAAGAAGTACACCAGGAGATGAAAATCTCAGGTGATAGTTTGAATTTCCCATGGGTAGTAGATTACGGGATACCTTGATAGTGACTCTTGCGAAAGAGTACACACTGTTCCTAGGGTACTTTGGCGGTGGATGATGATTGTCCGGTAGAGGATATACTATGGCTACGCACTGACTCTTCGGAGGCTTTGGCGGTTGGTTTCGTAGTTCTTATTGGAACTCGCGGGAGAGAGCGCACTGACTAGATGACAGTGATGTTAAGATCAAATTGAGATATTTGAGTACTAGAAAGATATTAGCGACGATGTCAAGAGGACTGCCTATGTTTATAAAATTTGGGAATACCTTATCAGTTGGACTCTTAAGAATGATCATTATTCTGCTGATTCACCTCGCTTTGTTTCTAATTATTATTTGATTCTAGTAACTTTCGTTTGCTTCAGTTTCTTTTGAGTGATTGCCTTTAGCTCTCAGAATGTTAAGATTGTGCTAGTTCCCTCAGTTGTCCTTTTTCTAAGTTATCTCTATTTGTCTCGGGTCCTTTATTCTCATCTTTGTATAGTTGCGAGGTTTCCGTCTAACTATCTCGATGATTAGTTTAGGGTAGAATTTAGTACTTGGTATCGATCTACTCAGTCGATATTAGTTGGCCATTAGTTTTCCAGTAGGCAGTTTCTTCAGCCAACTCATAATAGTTTTGGTTTAGGATCGATCCCCTTGTCTTGTAGTGAGCCATTGGAATGACTATCTATTGTCAGAGTGTAGCTATCTAGTTTGGGTCCACTTGAGAAATAGATTTTTCGGACATTTGTTCTTTAGTTCCTTGAGCAGTATTGGTAGTTTGATTAGTATAGGTGTTGGTCTCATGTGAATCTTATAGGATTTTAGTTTAGTATTAGATACACGTTAGGCGTACTAGTTGAGACATCTCTTTGTCAAATCATTCTGGAATGTGTACTTAAGCATATGTGTATGGGCGCATATGTGTAGTATACATTGCTATGATTGTAGAGTCGATACCAAAATTATAAATTATATATGGGTGTATGGGCACTCATATACATTTATATACCTTTTATATCGGCACTGACAATTGAGTGCATTTTAAGTTTCTGAATCTATGAGTTTTGGTAGTTACCCTACATAGAAGGACACCCCTCGGCGGTACTAATAAGGGGGATATGATGCCCCTTATCAAGGCAGGGTTAATGATCAAAACTTATGATTTTGGTCTAATCCGTAATGCTTAGAATGGGAAATATATGGAAACCAAAACTCGTATTCGCGATCGATGCGAGAATTTGGTGGTTCATTTCTATTCTAATAATTACGAGACTTGATTCGTATAATGTTTAGGTTAGTAGAGAGAGTAGGATTGTGAGTAGTAGAGGGTCAGGGTTTTCTTTTAGTAAGATTTGGTACAGTGACTTGACTTTCTTATTGGCAATGTTAGTGAGGATGTTTGCGCTCGTTGTAGTTAACATTTCATTGTTATATTGTTCTTGTTTTGGTAGTAGAGATGAGTGGACTCGTATATATGGTTTTTGTAGTTGAATTTTCGGGACGAAAATTTTTTTAAGGTGTGTAGGTTGTAACACCTGTGGTGTTAGATTTGAGAATAATAGAAATCCTCAATGGCTAGTTTCGTCTTTTTACCGCCAGACTTTTTTCTTGGGCTTTTTCCCAATAAATGGAACGTAAACCTATGAGATGTTTTACGTTCACATTCTCCATAACTTCGAGCATGTCACGATGGTGCGTTCCATGCAACGATCATGTGTATGCGCAGCCAGTTTCGGCAGCCCAGCAGGTAAACCCTAGAAAAACGATAATTGATCGATAATTGTAGCTGTTTTTTCTCTTGCAAGAGATCAGGTGATCGGATCGTAATGAAACAAGATACGTTAGATGAGGCTCTGAGAGAGCCTTCCAATGAGCCTGAGTTAGGGTCGATCCGACACCCGGGTGAATAGTTATTGCTATTTTGAGTTTTGGAGTCTTTCCTTCTTTTCGGGAGATCCAGAAGTCAAAAAATTATTTACCAAGCGCTAACACGTTCGCGTTGATGAGACCTTTCCAACGAATCCTCTCGGGCCCTATTCTGACTTCCGGTTTGATATTTACAACCTATTATTCTTTTCAGCCTGGTTGATGGACGAATCGCACCCGGATTCCAACCGAGCCGGTTCAGGGCTCGGGACCGAGCCCGACCAGCCCTAGAGCCTACCTCCCGGTCTCCTAGCATAATTTAGGCTCTCTTGACCTCCCTCCCTAGTTATTTAAATCCAAAATTCGGATGGGAATGATCGGGTAAGATTTGGGGATGATAAACCCATATCTTCATATCTTATCCTTATCCCTTCCCCTTAACCGACCCTATCCCCAACCCATATCCACAACAGCCCCCCCTTTATATATGAACCGAGAGAGAGGGAGAGAAATAGAGAGAGAACGAGAGAGAGAGAGAAGGACGTAGTAGAGAGAGAGAGAGAACGGGAGAGAAATAGAGAGAGAGAGAGAGCGGGAGAAGAAGAGAGAGAACGCGAGACAGAGAGAGAAGGAGGAGGGATCGAGGGAGATGGAGCACCGACCCGCCCCTCGCCGGAGCACCGGCGAGCACGCCGAGACGCCCAGGTCAGCCACCCTCCTCCTCCCATCCTCCTCCGCGACCCAACCCCGCGACCCGGCCCCTTCCTCCTCCCTTGCCGCGGCCCGCACGGGCGCACACCTCCGCCGCACTTGAGCCCCTCCCGACGATCGCCGGCGCACCACCGACCTCCAAACCCCATGCGAGCCCCCGCTCCGTCCGAGCTCTTGGGAGTCCGACGGCCGCTCCGGCCGCCTCCCCGCGCGCCTCCTCCGTGGGGGTGGTGCGGGAGAGGCCGACCGAGCGCTCGCCGACGCTCCAGGCCGCCCCTCCCGCCGGCCGCCGATGCGCCGGAACCAGCCCGTGCTGGTTTCGGTCTCGTGGAGAAGAAGGATATGGGGGGGGGGTAGGATAGTAATTTTCAGGTTTTTAATTAAACCCTGAACCCGATCCGTTTAGCCCTGAACCCGACCCGACCTAACCACTGCAGACCCGACCTGACCAGCAGACTTGACCCGAGCCACATAGTGAACCGGTCTGGTTCACCTGAACCAGACCCGTGAACCAGTCGATTTTGGTTCGACTGCCATTTCTCCGTCCGAACTCGAAATTGGACGAAACTAGCGCCATTTTGACCGGCTCGGAAAATACTACCTGTTGGCCATAGTTTATCATAGTAATTGTACTATTTAATCCCCTGTTTTATCCTTTGACCCGATATTATTGTGGTACCGTGGTTTGACCACCGTTTCATCGTCCGAACTCGGATTCGGACGAAACCAGCGGCAATGTGCTCAGAACTTTGAGTCCCATCTATTAAACCTAGAAGATAACCCTAGAACCCCTTCTACCCTAGTGAACCAACCATGCGATCAGTTTTACCGGTTTCACGTGGTTTGACCCGAAACTATTCGACCGAAGTCGGATTCCAGCGAAACTGGAACCATCGGAAAGGGTTCTTCGAGCCCGATTCGATGAGTAGGTTTAGCTTCTATTTACTTGATTGGACTAGTATTGTTTAGGTTCGACTTCTTCAGTCGCACGGTTTTGTGTGTTGTCGACTCAATGTTGGTCCCCTATCAAGGGTGCCCGACTATCCTTGGCATAGAACCCTCGTCGTTAACTCTTATGTTTTAATCGATAGAGTTGTGATGCGGAGCTGTGGTTATTATCAGACCTTGATCGTGGTGATCCGCGGAGATGGATCAGAGGCAGCTAGCCGGAGTCGTGTGCGATCGACAACCAGGTGACATCTACTACCCTTGCGTGGTCTTTAATAGTGGGAAATGAGAATGACTAAGGGTAGGTGTCCATGACACTGCATGCGGGCCCCGCCGGGCATCGTCGCATGTGGTCAAGTGGACCCCGCCTTGCATGCGGAGTCGCGAGTCCGGCGACGCATGCTTAAAATATTAATAAAATAATAATAATGATTGATAGCTTTTGATTGTATGGACACCGTAATTAGGATTCCCTTAAATTAAATAATAAATTGAATAACTAATAATTATCGGGGCCCACCCTCCTGAGAGGAGTATGGCAACCCTAGCACACGAGTCACTGGGATGAGTGTTTTACTTTATTGATTTATTATGTCGCATGGGTTGCGAGAGCAGTACGGGACCAGGGGTAAATTGTTGGAAATTGATAAGCATTAAATAGACTTTTTGTAGCTTCATTGTATATATTGAAAGATGTTATATGAGAATCTACCTGGTAAGAAGGTAGGGACCCCGTGCGCGCAAGGGCCGTGAACCACCCTGCGCGTACAGCCGAAGTTAAGTAGGTTAGGGGTCACGGGCAAGGGTTATGGTAAAGCCAATAGAAGGTGCCCTCGAGTAGGGATTGGCCTAGCAACCCTGTCCCGGGGAGTTGAAGTCCCCATAGTAAAGCAAGTTGGGCGGTAGAGCTCCACCGTGAAAGACGGGAAACCCCTTATGATCATCTGGGTGATTTGTGCATGGTGTTGGTGGATGCACGGCGAGAGAGTTGGCCCTCTACATCGAAATAAAAGGCCCTATAGTAATGCCCGACCGGGGGCAGGATGAACAAAATATCCGGGGTTCACATTTTGATAGTGTGTGTTTTAGCTATATATGAATTTAGAATTGAGTGACTGTTTACATGATGACTTCGTGACTTTATATGAACGTCTTATTTAAATTTGTTCTTTAATACTGTAGAACATTGAATGGACTTCATGTTAGATAACCTAGTGACAGTAGGAATTGCATGTGAATATAGACAACTGATAGGTTTAGGTATCATTCTGCAAACATTGATCATACTAGAACTGCTAGAGTATATCTTAATTTATTACGATTGGTCGTCTCATATTATTATAGACTATTAGGATGTCACTAGCCATTAATTTGGCTAATCTCCCAATTTCCTATTGGGGGCTACTCTTTTCCACGAGTAGGCTCAGTTGCAGGTCCGGAGGCTCAGGAGTAGCAGTAGGATTCCAAAGGCGGAGTTAGAGTTGCAGTGTTACCTTTCTGCTTAGTACGTTAATCTTGTAGTCTTTTCTCTTCAGACTTTGTAATTGTATTGGAATAAGAGTTCTTATTAGTTAGTTAGTATTCTATGATTGTAGTTGCAATGGTTCCAGCTGAATTCTTTTGGGTAGGCCTCTCCTCAAGGCCCCAAGCCTAGGATAGATCATGATGAAAATATAAGTGCATATAAATGACTAAATTGATTAACCCTGTAGATAGGAACTCTAGACTGGTGCACCTGAGTGTTAGGAAGTGGATGAGACTACGTGGCTAGCCGTAGGAGGCTTGAGCCTCGTGCTCCCTCAGGTAGACTCCTATCAGTATGTAGTGGCACCGACAGGTCACACATACTGAAAGGATATGACTTTTGAAGGTCGAGCTGTTTAGATAATGTCTTATCAAAAGTCATATCCTTTCAGTATGTGTGACCTGTCGGTGCCACTACATACTGATAGGAGTCTACCTGAGGGAGCACGAGGCTCAAGCCTCCTACGGCTAGCCACGTAGTCTCATCCACTCCCTAACACTCAGGTGCACCAGTCTAGAGTTCCTATCTACAGGGTTAATCAATTTAGTCATTTATATGCACTTATATTTTCATCATAATCTATCCTAGGCTTGGGGTATTGAGGAGAGGCCTACCCAAAAGAATTCAGCTGGAACCATTGCAACTACAATCATAGAATACTAACTAACTAATAAGAACTCTTATTCCAATACAATTACAAAGTCTGAAGAGAAAAGACTACAAGATTAACGTACTAAGCAGAAAGGTAACACTGCAACTCTAACTCCACCTTTGGAATCCTACTGCTACTCCTGAGCCTCCGGACCTGCAACTGAGCCTACTCGTGGAAAAGAGTAGCCCCCAATAGGAAATTGGGAGATTAGCCAAATTAATGGCTAGTGACATCCTAATAGTCTATAATAATATGAGACGACCAATCGTAATAAATTAAGATATACTCTAGCAGTTCTAGTATGATCAATGTTTGCAGAATGATACCTAAACCTATCAGTTGTCTATATTCACATGCAATTCCTACTGTCACTAGGTTATCTAACATGAAGTCCATTCAATGTTCTACAGCATTAAAGAACAAATTTAAATAAGACGTTCATATAAAGTCACGAAGTCATCATGTAAACAGTCACTCAATTCTAAATTCATATATAGATAAAACACACACTATCAAAATGTGAACCCCGGATATTTTGTTCATCCTGCCCCCGGTCGGGCATTACTATAGGGCCTTTTATTTCGATGTAGAGGGCCAACTCTCTCGCCGTGCATCCACCAACACCATGCACAAATCACCCAGATGATCATAAGGGGTTTCCCGTCTTTCACGGTGGAGCTCTACCGCCCAACTTGCTTTACTATGGGGACTTCAACTCCCCGGGACAGGGTTGCTAGGCCAATCCCTACTCGAGGGCACCTCCTATTGGCTTTACCACAACCCTTGCCCGTGACCCCTAACCTACTTAACTTCGGCTGTACGCGCAGGGTGGTTCACGGCCCTTGCGCTCACGGGGTCCCTACCTTCTTACCAGGTAGATTCTCATATAACATCTTTCAATATATACAATGAAGCTACAAAAAGTCTATTTAATGCTTATCAATTTCCAACAATTTACCCCTGGTCCCGTACTGCTCTCGCAACCCATGCGACATAATAAATCAATAAAGTAAAACACTCATCCCAGTGACCCGTGTACTAGGGTTGCCATACTCCTCTCAGGAGGGTGGGCCCCGATAATTATTAGTTATTCAATTTATTATTTAATTTAAGGGAATCCTAATTACGGTGTCCATACAATCAAAAGCTAGCAATCATTATTATTATTTTATTAATATTTTAAGCATGCGTCGTCGGACTCGCGACTCCGCATGCAAGGCGGGGTCCACTTGACCACATGCGACGATGCCCGGCGGGGCCCGTATGCAGTGTCATGGACACGTACCCTTAGTCATTCTCATTTCCCACTATTAAAGACCACACAAGGGTAGTAGATGTCACCTGGTTGTCGATCGCACACGACTCCGGCTAGCTACCTCTGATCCATCTCCGCTGGATCACCACGATCAAGGTCTGATAATAACCACAGCTCCGCATCACAACTCTATCGATTAAAACATAAGAGTTAACGACGAGGGTTCTATGCCAAGGATAGTCGGGCACCCTCGATAGGGGACCAACATTGAGTCGACAGCACGCAAAACCGTGCGACTGAAGAAGTCGAACCTAAACAATACTAGTCCAATCAAGTAAATAGAAGCTAAACCTACTCATCGAATCGGGCTCGAAGAACCCTTTCCGATGGTTCCAGTTTCGCTGGAATCCGACTTCGGTCGAATGGTTTCGGGTCAAACCACGTAGAACCGGTAAAACCGATCGCATGGTTGGTTCACTAGGGTAGAAGGGGTTCTAGGGTTATCTTCTAGGTTTAATAGGTGGGACTCAAAGTTCTGAGCACAATGCTGCTGGTTTCGTCCGAATCCGAGTTCGGATGATGAAACGGCGGTCAAACCACGGTACCACAATAATATCAGGTCAAAGGATAAAACAGGGGATTAAATAGTACAATTACTATGATAAACTATGGCCAACAGGTAGTATTTTCCGAGCCGGTCAAAATGGCGCTAGTTTCGTCCAATTCCGAGTTCGGACGGAGAAATGGCAGTCGAACCAAAATCGACTGGTTCACGGGTCTGGTTCAGGTGAACCAGACTGGTTCACTATGTGGCTCGGGTCAAGTCTGCTGGTCGGGTCGGGTCTGCAGTGGTTAGGTCGGGTTGGGTTCAGGGCTAAACGGATCGGGTTCAGGGTTTAATTAAAAACCTGAAAATTACTATCCTACCCCCCCCCATATCCTTCTTCTCCACGAGACCGAAACCAGCACGGGCTGGTTCCGGCGCATCGGCGGCCGGCAGGAGGGGCGGCCTGGAGCGTCGGCGAGCGCTCGGCCGGCCTCTCCCGCACCACCCCCACGGAGGAGGCACGGGGGGAGGCGGCCGGAGCGGCCGTCGGACTCCCAAGAGCTCGGACGGAGCGGGGGCTCGCATGGGGTTTGGAGGTCGGTGGTGCGCCGGCGATCGTCGGGAGGGGCTCAAGTGCGGCGGAGGTGTGCGCCCGTGCGGGCCGCGGCAAGGGAGGAGGAAGGGGCCGGGTCGCGGGGTTGGGTCGCGGAGGAGGATGGGAGGAGGAGGGTGGCTGACCTGGGCATCTCGGCGTGCTCGCCGGTGCTCCGACGAGGGGCGGGTCGGTGCTCCATCTCCCTCGATCTCTCCTCCTTCTCCGTCTCCGTCTCGCTCTGACTCTCGCATTCTCTCTCTTCTTCTCCCGTTCTCTCTCTCTCTCCTCTCGTTCTCTCTCTCTTTCTCTCACGTTCTCTCACGTTCCTCTCTCTCTCTCTCTCTATTTATAGAAAAGGGGGAGGCTGTGATAAGGAGGGACGGGGGATAGGGTTGGTTAAGGTTTCCTAATAAGGGGGAAGGGATTAGGACTAAAAGATATGGATTTATCATCCCAAAATCTTACCCGATTATTCTCATCCGAATTTTGAATTCTAAATCACTGGGGAGGGAGGTCTAGAGAGCCTAAATTATGCTAGGAGACCGGGAGGTAGGCTCTAGGGCTGGTCGGGCTCGGTCCCGAGCCCTGAACCGGGCTCGGTTGGAATCCGGGTGCGATTCGTCCATCAACCGGGCTGAAAAGAATAATCACTTATAACTATCTAACCGGAAGTCGGAATAGGGCCCAAGAGGATTCGTTGGAAAGGTCTCGTCAACACGAACGCGTTAGCGCTTAGTACATAATTTTCTAACTTCTGGATCTCCCGAAAAGAAATAAAGACTCCAAAACTCAAAATAGCAATAACTATTCACTCGGGTGTCGGATCAACCCTAACTCAGGCTCATTGGAAGGCTCTCTCAGAGCCTCATCTAACGTATCTTGTTTCGTTACGATCCGATCACCCGATCTCTTACAAGAAACAAAACAGCTACAATTATCGACCAATTATCGTTTTTCTAGGGTTTACCTGCCGGGCTGCCGAAACTGGCTGTGCATACACATGATCGTTGCACGGAACACACCATCATGACATGCTCGAAGTTACGGAGAATGTGAACGTAAAACATCTCATAGGTTTACGATCCATTTATTGGGAAAAAGCCCAAAGAAAAAGTCTGGCTGTAAAAAGACGAAACTAGCCATTGAGGATTTCTATTATTCTCAAATCTAACACCACAGGTGTTACAGGGGCAATAAGTTTATTGGGACAGCGCCTAGCGTGCTTCGACAATCAGGCTAGAGTTTCTAACTCTAATTTCTTGCTAGTAGTAGATCCATTGAAAAACGATTTGTATTTAATTCTAAACACTAAATAATTAGAGATAATTTAGATAGTCTATTTATCACTTTTAGAAAAGTTCAGCAAGGTGAATGACGGTTCCATAGAATCCGCTCTACTTTGGCAAACAATTTCTAAAAGAAATTTGTGATGTGCATTTGCTTGCAAATATTATAATTGCTAAACAACCAATCGTTTAATATTAAGAATTTGATTAATTCCTACGTTTGCTAGTATAGAACGATTAGATTTCCAACATTCCAAGAAACTTATTGCATATTTAACCATTCATCATATTCAAAAGGATTATTTATCATTCTCTATTGTGCAATTCACTTTGTTAGTATTGTTATCATAGAATAAATAGTTTGATTATTAGTCGTTAAAAGTTGCGCTATAGTTATTAGTCAAAATTATTTTTCTACAAAAGTTAATTAGAGGCATACATTTTAGAAAAGACTAAGAGTCATCATTGGAATATTCCACTGCCTACGGTGTCTAGAAAGGCTTGACAAACCGGCATTAAAATTTTTCAATCCTCAGATTTCAACTCCTTACTTTGGTCCGAAATGGCCTCACCAAACCGTGAAACCCTTAGTGCCAAACCCGAGAAGTTTGATGGGTCTAACTTCAAGAGGTGGCAAAACCAGATGCGATTCTGGCTAACCACACTTGGGTTACTGTCAGCCATAGGTGAAACCGCACCAAGAGTATCCAGTGGGTCTAGTCAAACACGTCGTACCCGAGCCTCCACTTCCCAACCTGATCATGAACCGACTTCTGGCATTCCCACTAGGACCCCAGAAGAAATCAACTATCATGGCCTTCATAGGATCCTAGGAGCCTTATCTGATAGACTCTATGATATCTATTACACCATTCAAAACCCTAAGGACCTATGGGATACCCTAGAGCGTAAGTATGGCCTAGATGATGCTGGAGTAAAACGCTTCAAAGCGTCTGACTTCAACAGCTTCAAAATGATTGACTCCAAACCCATGAATGATCAGATTCATGAGTTTGAGAACCTAGTCCAACATCTGAAGACTAATGGTTCCATTCTTGATGAAACCTTCCAAATAACATGTCTTATAGATAAACTCCCTGCTTCTTGGTCCGAGTTTTCTAAGCACCTAAGTCATACCCAAGGTGACCTAACCCTAACTCAAGTTCTAAACTCTATTAGAATTGAGGAGCAACATAGGCTCAGGGAAAAGGGATCTTCTAAATCCAAACCCAAGGTCAACAACATAGAGAGTCAACCATCCAAGCCATTCCAAAAACCTAGAAACAAGTTTCAGAAGAAACCCTTCCATCCTAAGCCTAAACCCTATACCAAGAAGCCATACCATAGCAACCATAACCCAAACCATCCCAAGGACCAAAAGAAGGAAGGAGTGCGTTGCTGCTACGTCTGCGGTCGGACCAATCACATGGCCAACCAATGCTTCTACAAGAAGACAACACCACCTCCAAATCCAAGAAGAAATGGTCAAATGCCACCCGGCTCCCAAGTCAACATGGTGACCTCTGGAGCTGGTTCTTCTGGGACCGCTTTCAGATCTGTTCTCTTCACCCCTGAAGTTAACATGACCTTTCAAGCATTTGATTGGTGGATTGACACAGGAGCTAACATTCACGTTTGCTCTGATCAATCTTTGTTTTCCACCTATCAGGTTTCAGGTGGAGGAGCTGTAAGCATGGGGAACAATGCTGAGGCTCGTATGCTAGGGATAGGATGGATCGACCTGAAGCTGACATCGGAGAAGACCCTAACCCTGCACGGAGTCCACTACGTTCCGGAGATTAGGAGAAATCTTATTAGTGGGTCTTTGTTAGTACAACATGGGTATAAACTTGTATTCGAGTCCAATAAAGTTGTAATAACTAAGGGAACAAATTTTATTGAAAAATAATTTCTCTGTGATGGCTTATTTAAATTGAATGTTTATAATCCTTCGTCCACAATTCTGAATGTTGAGTCTTCGGTCACTTGGCACCAAAGACTAGGTCATATGAACTATAACTTTATCAAGAAACTCATGACCTTAAACATTATCCCTAAATCCGATACTAGAAATCTCGACAAGTGCGAGATATGTCTAGAAGCCAAACAATCTAAGAAATCCTTTAAAACCATCGATCGAGACTCCAAAATATTTGAACTAATTCACAGTGATGTCTGTGATTCTGGGAGAACCTCGAGAGGTGGCAATAGATATTTTGTAACGTTCATAGATGACGCTTCAAAATATTGCCACCTATACCTTATTAAAACTAAGGATAAAGTACTCAGTAAATTTAAAATTTACAGAGCTCTGGTTGAGAACCAATTAGACGAAAACATTAAAATCCTTAGGTCAGACCGAGAAGGGGAGTACACTTTAAATGAGTTAAGTGAGTACTGTGAAGACTATGGAATTCTCCATGAAGTCATAGCTCCTTACACTCCCCAATCCAACGGTGTAGCGGAGAGAAAAAACAGGACCCTAATGAACATGGTCAATTCCATGTTACTAAGCTCTGGAGCGCCAGAGAACTTATGGGGGGAAGCCCTGATGACAGCCTGTTTTATCCTTAATCATATTCCCTTCAAACATAATGACTTGACCCCATACGAAGTATGGAAACATAGAAAACCTAACTTATAATATCTAAATATGTGGGGGTGCCTAGCTAAGGTAAAAATCCCCGATAACAAAAGGAAGAAGATAGGACCTAAGACTGTAGATGCTATCTTTATTGGCTACGCTTCAGAAAGTAACGCTAATCGTTTTTTAGTGTTTAACTCTGAAATAAGCGAAATAGCCAATAACACCATAATCGAAGCAAGAAATGCTTCATACTTCAAAAATATCTTCCCTTATAAGACTAGGATCAGCACTAAAATTAATACCAATAACCAGGCTTCCAGTTCTAATCAGGTAACTCAGATCGAACCCGAAGTCCAATTAGAACCTGAAGACCAGACTGAACCGGTAACCCAAACTGAACCTAGGAGGAGTAAACGTGCCCGTGTAGAAAAAGTCTTTGATGACTTCTATGCACTTCTGGTGGAGAACTCTCCCTCCACCTATACAGATGCAATGAAGTCCATAGACTCACCCTTTTGAAAAGAAGCCATAGATAACGAGATCCAATCCATACTTCAAAACCATACCTGGGAACTCACCAATTTACCTCCTAGTTGTAAAACCATATGATGTAAATGAGTGTTTAAGAAAAAGCTTAGACCCGACGGTACCATATATAAATTTAAGGCACGACTTGTAGCCAAGGGCTTTAACCAAAAACCAGGGGTAGACTACTTTAATGTCGACTCACCTGTCGCTAGGATAACCACGATTAGGATCCTCATCGTCTTATCTTCAATCTATAAGCTAGTCATACATCAAATGGATGTTAAGACTGCTTTCTTGAATGACGACCTTAATGAGGAAATATACATGGACCAACCCGAGGGATTTACTGCACCTGGACAAGAGGGAAAGGTGTGTAAGTTAATTCGATCCCTCTATGGACTTAAACAAGCCCCAAAACAATGGCACATGAAATTCGATGAAGTTATCTTATCCTATGGATTTGATATCAATTCATCCGTTGAATTGATATCAAATCCATAGGATAAGATAACTTCATCGAATTTCATGTGCCATTGTTTTGGGGCTTGTTTAAGTCTATAGAGGGATCGAATTAACTTACACACTTTTCCTTCTTGTCCAGGTGCAGTAAATCCCTCGGGTTGGTCCATGTATATTTCCTCATTAAGGTCGTCATTCAAGAAAGCAGTCTTGACATCCATTTGATGTATGACTAGCTTATAAATTGAAGCTAAGGCGATGAGGATCCTAATCATGGTTATCCTAGCGACAGGTTAGTAGACATCAAAGTAGTCTACCCCTGGTTTTTGGGTAAAGCCCTTGGCTACAAGTCGTGCCTTAAATTTATCTATGGTACCGTCGGGTCTAAGTTTCTTCTTAAACACCCATTTACATCCTATGGTTTTACAACCAGGAGGTAAATTGGTGAGTTCCCAGGTACGGTTTTGAAGTATGGATTGGATCTTGTTATCTATGGCCTCCTTCCAAAAGGGTGAGTCTATGGACTTCATTGCATCTGTATAGGTGGATGGAGAGTTCTCCACCAGAAGTGCATAGAAGTCATCAAAGACTTTTTCTACACGGGCACGTTTACTCTTCCTAGGTTCGGTTTGGGTTATCGGTTCAGTCTGGTCTTCAGGTTCTAATTGGACTTCAGGTTCGATATTAGTAACCTGATTTGAACTGGAGGCCTGGTTACTAATATTAATCCTAGTGTTGATCCTAGTCTTATAAGGAAAGATATTTTCAAAGTATGAGGCATCTCTAGCTTCGATTATGGTGTTATTGGCTATTTCGCTTATTTCAGAGTTAAACACTAAAAAACGATTAGCGTTACTATCTGAAGCGTAGCCAATAAAGATGGCATCTACAGTCTTAGGTCTTATCTTCTTCCTTTTGTTATCGGGGATTTTTACCTTAGCTAGGCACCCCCACACTTTTAAATATTCTAAGTTAGGTTTTCTATGTTTCTATGCTTCGTATGGGGTCAAGTCATTGTGTTTGAAAGGAATGCGGTTAAGAATAAAACAGGCAATCATTAGGGCTTCCCCCCATATGTTCTCTGGCGCTCCAGAGCTTAGTAACATGGAATTGACCATGTTCATTAGGGTCCTATTTTTCCTCTCCGCTACACCGTTGGATTGGGGAGTGTAAGGAGCTGTGACTTCATGGAGTATTCCATAGTCTTCACAGTACTCACTTAACTCATTTGAGGTGTACTCCCCTCCTCGGTCTGACCTAAGGATCTTAATGGTTTCGTCTAATTGGTTTTCAACCTCAGCTCTGTAAATTTTAAATTTACTGAGTACTTCATCCTTAGTCTTAATAAGGCATAGGTGGCAATATTTTGAAGCATCATCTATGAACGTTATAAAATATCTATTGCCACCTCTCGAGGTTCTCCCAGAATCACAGACATCGCTGTGAATTAGTTCAAGTATTTTGGAGTCTCGATCGATAGTTTTAAAGGATTTTTTAGACTGTTTGGCTTCTACACATATCTCGCACTTATCGAGATTCCTAGTAATTGATTTAGGAATAATGTTTAAGGTCATGAGTTTCTTAATAGAATTATAGTTCATATGACCTAGTCTTTGGTGCCAAGTGACCGAAGACTCAACATTCAGAATTGTAGAAGAAGGATTATAAACATTCAATTTAAATAATCCATCACATAGAAATCCTTTTCCAATAAAATTTGTTCCCTTAGTTATTACAACTTTATTGGACTCAAATACAAGCTTGTACCCATATTGTACTAACAAAGACCCACAATTAGATTCCTCCTAATCTCCGGAACGTGGTGGACTCCGCGCAGGGTTAGGGTCTTCTCTGATATCAGCTTCAGGTCGATCCGTCCTATCCCTAGCACACGAGCCTCAGCATTGTTCCCCATGCTTACAGCTCCTCCACCTGAGACCTGATAGGTGGAAAACAAAGATTGATCAGAGCAAACGTGAATGTTAGCTCCTGTGTCAATCCACCAATCAAATGCTTGAAAGGTTATGTTAACTTCAGGGGCAAACTATACTCGACCCGATATCACTTACGCGGTAAATAGACTTAGTCGTTATACGTCTAACCCGAATGAGTCTCATTGGAACGCATTAGAAAGAGTTTTTAGATACCTTAAGGGAACTATATCATATGGTCTCCACTATAGTGGATATCCAGCTGTGTTAGAGGGATACTCTGATGCTAACTGGATTAGTGACTCAATAGATATTAAGTCTACAACTGGGTATGTATTCATACTAGGAGGTGGAGCCATATCTTGGAAATCCACCAAATAGACCATTATAGCTAGGAGTACCATGGAATCAGAAATGATAGCACTAGATACCACTATCACAGAAGCAGAATGGCTTCGAGATCTTCTATATGAGATCCCATTGATAGAAAAGCCTTTACCGGTTATATCTATCCATTGTGATTGTCGATCAGCTATTGATAAATGTAATCAAGAAAACGCTGATGTAAAAATAAATCGACATCTGAAAGTGAGACATAGATCTCTCAGATATAAGATGAAGAATCAAATTATTGCCCTAGATTTTGTTAGATCCGAAAAGAATTTGGTGGATCATCTAACTAAGGGCCTTTCTAGGACAGTGGTCTTAGAATCGTCGAGGGGGATGGGATTAAGCCCATAAGAAAAATCACCGCAGTGGGAACCCAACCTCACGGAGGTTCAATGGGTAGAAACAAACTGTAGTAGTGATTAAAAATAAGGAGCACTGAATAATGTTTCTGTCCCTATGACGTAAGTGCTTATTAAAAGTTAGAGGTAGTATGAGTTTAAAACTCTTAATAAGTCCAAGACCTATGAGGCGGGGTGTCGCCTTGCTCACACCCCTATTAGGACTTACCTATATGTATGTCGTTGTGAGGCCGCAACTCTGGGACCAGAGCTGCTCCCTAGAAACATACAAGAAAAGATATCTGCGCAAGACCATTAATAGCGCAACCCGTCTAGAACCATCAAAAACTGTACTACGTGTACTACTTGTAGAAACCCGATAAATGAGGCTGGTTCAAGGCGTAGTCCACCAAATCCTCACGGATGTATACAACTGTACTAAGTGGAGGTTCAAACCGGAAGGTACCTATACCTACTGCGTAGTATAAGGAATCTAGCAAAGTCTTTTTACTTTACTTTTTGAATTTTTTAATTATTTAATATTTAGTGGTTTTAAACACATGTGGGGGATTGTTGGGTGTGTTTTAAAACCACACAAAACAATGGGTTTTAGTCCCATATCGGTAAGGGGAGAAATCCCCTACCAACTTAAATAGGATTGCCCACTTCCCCCCACTAGACATCACACTAGAGGAGGGGCTCCACTAGCTCACACACGCGCGCGTGTGCGTGCCGTGCCGAACCGGGCCGGGCTTGGGCTTGGGCATGGGCTAGGCGGCGTGTGTGTGCGCCCGCGGACCCGGACACGATAGCACCTCCGAAATGGGCTGGTCCGCACCTGCCCTATTTTTGCTTTTTGCTTTTAAGTCCACCATTTATGAAATTCCTTTTTAGCTACTAGCCGTTTTGCATGCGACCCGTTGCTGCATGCTAGCCGTTACGAGGCTGCTCACTGCGAGCTGTAACGTGCGAGGTTAATGGGCTTAATCGCAGCCCATTAACCGCTCCCCTCTTTCAGCCTCCCATTAACAGCCTGAGGCCTATATAAGGCCCGGTGCAGCCATGAGAATAGTACAGTCTGAATATCGAAATTCCTCCCTGCTTACTGCCTCACCCTTTCTCATTCTCTCGTGCTATGGTGCTGCCGCTTTGCTCCGAAGAGACTCCCTCTCTCGGACCAAAGCTCTGCTGCGGTGCTGCCTCCCTGCTTCGAGAATATCGCCATTGAGTCGCTAGGTTCCTGAAAGTTCACGAGGTTCGCAAAACCTTCTTGAAGTCGTGCTGACGAGAAGGAGGTCGCCTGACCGGGGTCGTCGTATCTCCGAGAACCATTGCCACGAGACCCGCACGAGGGGGGCAATAAGTTTCTTAGGACAGCGCCTAGCGTGCTTCGACAATTAGGCTAGAGTTTCTAACTCTAATTTCTTGCTAGTAGTAGATCCATTGAAAAACGATTTGCATCTAATTCTAAACACAAAATAATTAGAGATAATTTAGATAGTCTATTTATCTCTTTTAGAAAAGTTCGGCAAGGTGAATGACGGTTCCATAGAACCCGCTCTGCCTTGGCAAACAATTTCTAAAAGAAATTTGTGATGTGCATTTGCTTGCAAATATTATAATTGCTAAACAACCAATCGTTTAATATTAAGAATTTGATTAATTTCTACGTTTGCTAGTATAGAACGGTTAGATTTCCAACATATCCTTCCACACGGAGCTGATACAACTTGCATCACAGCTCAATGGTGACCATGTCCTCAACACCTATCCAAATATCGACAAGGCCGTGGATGTGAGTCGAGAAAACCGGTACGCCGAGGACACGGTGGCATGGTTCTTGTAAGCCAGCAGGGTTGCGCTAAGGGTACAGGTAAATGAAAGCAAAGAGAGACCTTAATGGTCCTACCTGTGCCCTTCAGTACCAACCAACTGCATGGGGTTTATTTAAGAGTTGTGTGTGTTCAAGAGTGGATATAATTGGGATATATTTAAGGGAGTAGGTGTTTAATTGGTGTATAAACAAGGTGAGGCGGGCCACTTAACTGGGGTGTATTGAAGGTGGGGTGTAAGAGGGAAGGGTATTTATGGGACAGGAATGGGGTATGATAAAAAAAAAAACAAGGTGTGTTAAGTTTGTTGGAAATGGGGGCTAATTGTGGATTTTTGGGGTAAAAGAATAAAATTTTTCAAAATTTTATGGGTTCATGTGGCTAAGGTCCTTGACAACAAATTGATGGAGTGAAAAGGACAGGTAAAATATGTGTCTCGCTTATGATCCCTGTTCAAAAGATCGGTTCGATGAAAAGGGATGACACCTTTCTTCCATTTCTTTCGAGCAACAATGGCAAAACGAGTGCGAGCAGCGATGTCGGAGGCGGGCACAAGCAGCGAAGGTGGCGACAGCGAGCACAAGCAGTGGCCTTGAGTTGCAGCTGCACACCGCTGCAGCATGACGGAGATGAGCAACGGAGACAAGAAGCCATAGGGAGTGGAGGTCATGGCCTATAGATCTTAGGGTTTAGGGTTAGGTCTAGTTTAGAAAGGAGTGGCATGAAACATAAATTTGAAGTGCATGAGGGGTATTTTTGTTGTGATAATTTAGTTGTTCTTTAGGCTATTTGATCTTTTGACTAGGGACCTATCACTTAGTCCCGCAAATTTTATTCGCACCCCAAAATGACGAGAATATATGCCCCGCGTCCCATGGGAGACCATTACCCTTTTTCTATTATGACAAGAATACCCTCACTATCTAATATCACATTCTCCTTTCCCAACCTACCATGTCCCCTTCCATACCCCATCTCCTCCGAACCTCCATACCCCATCATTTCCTCGCCGACACGTCCATCACCGGTATATCCATGACACCCGACGCCTCCACTGCCCATTTCCGATGCAGGCACACATCTTCGTCACCAACTCCTTCCCCTCCCATTTTGCCTTCTCCTCCTACTTTTTTCTTCTTCTAAATACCTAATATTATTCAGCATGTTTGGTAGTTCTGTGTTGATCATATTTGGCATTAAACGTACTGCTGAACATGCTAGGCGACGAGAACACGAAGGGACGACTCCGATGGTGAAAAAAGAGGAGGACAAGAAAGGAGGAAGGGGAGGTGACAACAAGGACGACAAGGATGAGGAAGAGAGGTGGTGAGGAAGGATACGAAAGGGAGTAAGGAGGAGAGGCGGTTGGGAAGGAGGAGGGAAAGAGGAGGACTGAGGAGGAGGAGAGGCGCTGACATCGGTGACGATCGTGCCTGCGGGAAGGCGATGGAGTATAAATGTTCAAAGGGGATGAGATATGAAAGAGGGAGGATGGGGTGTGCTGGGGGAATGAAAGGTATGCTAATCGTACCCCAAAACTACTTCGCATACCCCTTTTCCTCCCAAAAAATCGATTATCACCTCATACCCTCACCTGCTTCATTCCTCCCCTTCCACACCATCGAAGACGCCACGACTTCCCTTTCTCCTCCTTCCCCATCATCGTCAGAGCCCTAATTCGAGACCTGATCAGAGCCTCCAAGTCCTAGACGACCTTCTAGGTGGCGTGTGGGTGATGTCGTGGTTGGGTGACGCGGCCTAGGCCTATCTCAGAGTGGCGGATAGGGTGAGGTCTGCCGACGAAGAGGGCGGCGAAGTAGTGGTCGATGTCTTTGATGTCGTCGTCATAGGTCCCGAAGAGTCTAAGAAGCAAGAGACCGACATAGGGCTTGGAGATGAAGTCGACATAGGTTCGAAGATGAAGTCGGTGTAGGATTGGAAGACCTCATCGCAGAAGGAGGAGATATAATCGAGGGTGAAGCAGATGCTGGGGTCGACGGTGGCAATGAATGCATGCGACGATTTCAACGGTGATGGGGAAGGAGAAGAAGGGAAGGAGGGGAATCAATTTTTTGGGAGAAAACAAAGTATGCGAATTAGTTTTGGGGTATGAATAAAATTTGGGGGACTTGTTGAAAGCCCTTTATAGAAGATGCTTTTAAGCACCAGTCCCAACAATATTTTGGTTTAAGCTAAGACGTAGCTCGAAAAGACACTTTTACATTAAAACCCCTATTGATTTATTCAACCCCAAATTTTTACCCCGATAGACCCAATTGACATCCAAAATTTATAATCCACTAACCCAAATTTATACTTCAGGATCTGTAGCTACAATGGCTTTAATTCGGAGTAATGGAGTATAAATTAGGGTGTATATAGAGTATAAATTTGGTTGCTACAATGACAGTGATTCCGATGTAGCAACCAAATTTATACTCTTGAATATTTTCTGCTACAGTGAAATTAATGTAGCAACTATTGAGTATAAATTCTGATGTATAAGGAGTATAGATTTGTTGTTGAATTTACTGCAAAACCATTTCTGCTATAGTGAAATCAGTATAGCAGCTACAATGTTGTGTCATCTATTGGGAATTACACTATATAACACATGTTGAAAAAAAAAGAGGTTATTTTGACTTTGCCCCCCAAGTTTTCATTAATTATACTTTACCCCCCAAAACTAACTGTTCTATCAGCTCACCCCCCAAAACTTTTTTTCTTTTCCATCAGCTCACCCTTCCCCTTAGATGGTGAGCTGACGGAACGGTTAGTTTTGGGGGGTAAAGTCTAATTAATAAAAACATGGGGGGTAAAGTCTAATTAATAAAAACATGGGGGGTAAAGTCTAATTCAAGGCTAAATTTGGGGGAAAAGTCAAAATAACTCCAAAAAAAAATTGTACACGGGTTCTATATGGATAGTTAGAGGGACAAAATGATCATTTAAAAAAAATTAAGTGAAGGGTATTAATGTACTACGAAACAGTTAGAGGAGTTTATCAAACTTCATGGTTAGTTGGGGTCTTAAAAAGACAAATAACCCCATAAACTTTTCCGAAAATTTCCGTTTCATTGAACATATTACGGTCGGCATCTTAAGGGCTAAATCCGTCCTGTGGTAGTTAACGGGCCACCCAACCTCAACAACCTGTACAACCTGTGACACAATCCGGTCAGTTGACTCAGATCCAGTTCACATGCTCTCTTCGTGAACCCATAGTTTGCTCGATATCCTCACCCGCTAGGAAAGGCCGGTTCACGGAGTGATCGGTTTGCCACGTGTGACTTCTGGGAGCTGGATGTAGGGGGTCAAGGGGTGGATCACCACGAAGTGGGGTAAGAATATCAAATCCCCAACATAAAAGTCGATAATAAATTGTGGGCGGAGGGTTCTTATGGTTCCGTTAACGAGGTTTTCGTATCCCCATGGAATCCGCCACCAAGAACCACCAAGATGCGGATGCGGTCCACCGCAAGCGGCGGCGACGGCTGTGCCTCCTCATCTGCGCCGTGACCGCCGTCGCCGTCGCCCTCCTCCTCCTGATCCTGGGGCTCACCGTCTTCCGGGTTCGGCAATCCGTCACCACCGTTAACTCCGTCCGTCTGGCGGGCCTCCGGGCCGGGCTCGACGTCCCCAACCTCAGCGTCGACCTGAACGTCACCCTCGACCTGGAGATCACCGCCACCAACCCCAACCACGCCAGCTTCCGGTACAGCGACGGCTCCGCGGAGCTCTACTACCGGGGTGCCCTCGTCGGCGAGGCCGCGATCCCGCCGGGGGAGGTCTTGGCCGGAGGGTCGGTCCGGACCGAGGTGGTGCTCACGGTCCTCGCGGGCCGCCTGATCGCGGACGCCTCCCTGTACTCCGACGTGATCTCCGGCTCGCTGCTCTTCACGACCTACACGACGATCCCCGGGAGGGTCACCGTCCTCGGCCTGTTCAAGCATCACATGGTGGCGTACACTACTTGCGACATCACCGTGAACATCACCAATCGGACGGTCCAGAACTCCAACTGCAGGTACAGGACTAAGTTGTGAGTCTAGTATTACATAGATAGCTTCACCGGTTTAATGAACATTTGAGCATCAATGTTTCACTTCTTGGATTGGATTGATTGCAAATTGTTATCTAGAAATGTCAAAATCTGAAATTTATCAGTGTTTTTTGTAATTGATCGAGTGCTTGTTCTTGTTCTTGAACTGAGTGAGTTCTTGAACTAATTGCCATCACCGATCGGACAAACTCTGACTTGTTCTAAGTGGCGGACCCAGGATTTTTTCTTCAGAGGGCATAATTATTAAAAACTAACTACAGTCGTTGCCTCACGGCCGAAGGCTTTAGCAGGCGGAGTGACAACATCCTTACCCTTCCTTCGATTGCGCAGCAAAAGGCCTATTAGGATTTGGCTCGAGGGGAGGAGAATTTTGATCCTTGGAGTCCTTTGAAAATTTGGAGCTATAACTAGCCGACTCTATCGGGGTGCACAGGTTGTAAATAATAGATCAGATCTTTTTTTTTTGGGGGGGAGGGGGGGGGGGGGGGGGGGGGATTTCATACATACCCTCAAAAACATGTAAATAGGTCATGATTCCCACTTGATTCTTATTCACTAAGGGTCACGTGATGAACTCTACGGGGATGCCCTAAGGGTCACGTGATGAACTCTACGGGGATGCCACGTACTCGGGTGATGGCAGACGACAATGGATGTCGGCTGGACAGTAGTGGGCGTCGGTGGCCGACGGTCGGCGAGACCGACCGTGGGTCGCCAATATAAGCAGTGGCGGCGAGTGGTGGCCGACGGGGGTGGTGGTCAGCAGCGATGAGTGACCCATGTGGCGGTGGGGTGGTGGTCGGTGACATGGCAATGGACATTGACTGGCGGGGGGGTGGTGGCCGGTGGGACGGTGGCTGTTGGTGGTGGCCACCTCCATGTGAAGTGGATAACCAAAAGTTGACAAAAAAAGCTGGCTTGAATTGTTTTTTTGGGTAAATTACACTTTGCTCCCCGCTCCTCCTGAAATTTAGCTCAAAAACATTTAAACCCCCCTATAGTAAAAAACAGCATTTTGCCCCCCTTCAGTTCAGCTCCGATCAGATAAAAATTACCAAATGAGAAAATCCAGTTGTTGACAAAAGGGTATTGTGCTAACATTTCAGACTTTAGGGAGTGATTTGGAACAAAATAAGCTATAGGGGGTTAAGTATTTTTGAGCTAAACTTCAATGGGGTAAGTGTAACTTACCTTTGTTTTTTTCCAAAGTGAGAGGGGGCTTGAGCCCCCATGAGCCCAATATAGGTCCGCCCCAGTTGTTCGCAACTTATGTGTGGCTGTGTTCTTGAACTAATTTCCATCACTTGTGATCAAGCACCGTTGAATTCCCTTTTACCGATATATTTGTGGCCGCGGTATTGTGAAATTCTTATAGCATCTTATGGGGTTGTCTTCGTGAATTGATCTGAATGCTTAGTGATTGAGCACTGCTAGATTTCTTTATTCTGTAACAAGCAACATAGGTGTGAATTTTGTTTAGAAGATGAAAATTTTGAATTCCCAAGACGAAGAATTATAGGGAACGAGGTCAGTTTTATTAGCTTTTGCTGGTATTATTTCGGCCGCCGGTGGTGCTTCAATGCTCTTGGTGTATGTTTTTGAAAAATTATTCTGATCTTGATCTTCCTCTTAGTGCATCATGATCATGGCTTCTAACTGGGGTACTTGTTCTAGCATCTCTCTTGAAGTTCTCCCATCACTGCACTGTTGGGTTTAGTCCCACATCGGCTAGGGGGACTGGGCGGTGGTGTCTGCGTATACCCTCTGTGGACTTTCCCTTACAACCCGGGTTTTGGGGCAAGAGGATATCTAGCAGTGGTACCAAAGCCCGGCTCGGGAGCGACCAGGTTGTGCCTCTTCCCGCATGCCACACTTCTATTTGGGAATAATTCATCGAGGGGGCATAAATAGGTGTTCGAAATATATACAGAAAATTCATAATAAGTTTGAAAATATAAAGCATAAAATATATTATATCACATTAATAATTTTATATTAATAGATAAAAAATTATATTTATAACTAAAATAAAATAGGTAGCACACACAAAACAGAGAAAATCGTGAATTATTCGTAAAATTTGTAAATTATTCTTGAATAATTCTGGAATTACTCGGGTGTAACCCATGTTGCCGAATAATACGTATAATAACTCTTTTACCCTTGGTTTTACAAATTAGTCACAAATTCTTTTACTTATTCAGATAATATTGTTACTATGCTTACGGCCTGGGTTTTGGGGCGAGAGGGTATCTAACATGCACTTGCATCCTTGAGTAGCACTATTGAATTTCATCTCATGCATTCCAGCTCAGGGTTCCTTCCATCTGAAGTAGACTATTGGTTGTGTTATTGGGAAGGGATGATGAATCTCCAGCCTTTTGTTGGAAGCAAGGCATAGCTGGCCTAACTTTAGAAGGAGAAAAGTGTTGGAAATCTTCCAAGATAAGAATCAAACCAAGATTTTTTATCAGTGGGGTCAAAAATTGTATTAAAAATTATTTTTCACGTGACATCGTGAAGTAGGATTCGGTGAATCAATGGAGCGGAGTCAAACCAATAGCCAAAACTAAATAAATTATAATAAAAATAAAATTTTAATATATTTTTTAATAGATTTGAGGTAGTGAGTGGGGTCAATTTGACTTTTATGATTATGGGATCATACCAACGGGCTCTTGGCCTGGTGGTACTTACTACTTTGTCTCTCACATATTGGAGAGGTTCCATGTTCGACTTCTGGTATGGACACCGTGGAGCGAACTTTTCCTCAAGGCCATTGTGCCTTGTTTGTGCGTGCAAATCCTGGCCGTTGATATTATGTTTTGGATTATGGAATTAATAAATAACAGCTGCTGCCTTCCCCCATTTCGATCTCTAGATCTCTTTGAGCCCTTGCTCTAGCGCCCTGTCCTTTAACCTTTTGGGATCATCTATTGGTGGTATGGCCCAAGTCTCAGTGATGACGGCACTTGAACATGTCCATTGGGCCTACTCCTAAAACTTCCACTTCAGCCATTCTTTAATTTTTCTTCATTGATTCAAGTCCCTCCTCTCAAGATGCTTACCGGCGTGTGACTTCACCTACATGGGTTTTTTTTTTCAACAAAGGGTAGAGTCCAATAATTGTGTAGTATATAATAAAAACACCAAAGGATGGAAGGAGATGGAAAGCTTAAACACATGAAACTCTGTCATTGAAAGATGCAGGCCAACATTGATAAGATAATCATTTTTGTGGTCGAATAGGCTTCTAATAGGCTCCATATCAAGTTAGATGGTGTGGACGTAGGTCACCGGGCCCCTGATTCCTTTTATTTTAGTGAGAATTTATGGTTTAGACTGAGGAATCTTTTAAAACCTAGGTCATAAGGGGAGGTCCACAAGGGGTATATTAAGCGGGTGATGGGTGCCTCCTTCATTGATGTGGGACCATCCGTCAACACTCCCCCTCACAAGGAGCATGCATGGCAAGGATCCTCCCACGCGGAGGACGCGTGGCAAGTCTCGATCTGTGGGGAGCAGTCGGAGCAAGAGACGGTGAACCTTAGTTCTAACTTCTAATACCATGTTGGATACCCTCGCACCTCAAAACCCTAATTGTAAGAGGGAGTCCACAGGGGGTATATTAAGGGGGTGATTGGTGCCTCCCTCACCAATGTGGGACTATCCGCAGGTGAAGTTTATTATCGTCACTAGATTGCTTGCAAGATCTACAACAATCAACACTTTCCTTCAATGTCATTAACAATTAACACAAAACAGAATTTAAATCTGAAATAATTCTATAAAGCATGCATAGGAATAATTAATTAAGACAAGTATACACAAGTAGAAGGAACACAAGATGATTATCACCAGAGATATGAGGCTAACGAGGGCAATTAAGCACAAATTTCAGATTTCTGCAAATAGGATTTCAATAAGCGCAAGTTCTGGATCTGCAAATAGAATTTAAATCGCTGAAATTTACAGCATCATGCGTAAATATCGAAGAAAGATGAGTGTATGGCTATGGGACGAGATCTTGTGAGATAAGGATGCGATACTGCCCTGAGTGCCGATGATGGATGCAATGTACCTCAGAAATCTGCAATGATGGTGCGAGATCCTTGCCAGATCGCCAAGACTCACAGATGAAAAGGAGAAGTGGTAGAAGGTGGACTAGAAGCGGGATGAAAGCATTGTAACGACGAGCGAGCGACACACGGACGCTCGTCGATAGGGGTCGCGATGACGGGAATAGCCTCCGCAATCCTTCTACCCACGATCTTGGGATTGTAACCTGAGAACAAGAAACAAAAATTCACAAGCACAACATACGCCACAAGAAACAACAAGGATTTAACGTGGTTCACCCCGGGAATAAGGGCTACATCCACGACCGCCGTATAAATCCACTATAACCAAGATGAAGTTACAACGATTCGAGGTACACTTTTTAAAACTCTCATCGTCCATCCCCTATTTAAGCACCAAGCCTCTCTCACAAAAAAGGAAACTCAAGTGCATACATAATGAGCAGCTGAAATCATGGGTGCCATCCAAGGTCTACCTTCCGTTTTTGCAAGCGTCCATTATGAGCTGCTGAAATCATGGGTGCCATCCAAGGTCTACCTTTCATTTTTGCAAGCGCCCATTATGAGCTGCTGAAATCATGGGTGCCAACCAAGATCTACCTTCCATCTTTGCATGCATGGTTGTCCCCCCAATTAATATTGCTAATTTTTTTCCTTAACTAACCAACAATTAAGGCCAGCTCTTCATCCTTCACAACCAACGGGATTTCCTCATAACTCCCTACCAAAATCACAAAGATATCAAGGATCACCTCCATAAGGAAATCCGATCAGAGGATGGGGCGGGTACATGAAGAGGGATAACTCCATCAACCTTAACAATCTCCCACTTGGAGATATCCCGAGTATAGTATCATCTCTGTGCGGCGGCGGCCTCTAGCTCAATCGACTAGGCCAATGGAAGCTGCGCACAGCTTCCCTTTATCGGGTGGAACGTGCTTTGTAAACATATCAGCTGGGTTGACTTTGGTATCAATCTTTCGAAGATCAAACTCCCCGTCTTTGAGCTTCTGCTGGACGAACTTGTATCTGATATCGATATGCTTTGTTCTGGAGTGAAAACTACCATTCTTAGCCTGATGAATGGCGCTTTGACTATCGCTGTAGAGGACACACTCTACTTGATGACCAAGTTCTCCCAATAGTCCTTTCATCCATATCATTTCCTTGCAGGCCTCGGTGACTGCAATATATTTCGACTCCGTGGTTGACAATGCCACGATGTCCTGAAGGCGCGATACCCAGCTGACGGCTCCGCTACCAAGTGTGAAGACATACCCCGTGGTACTCCTTCTGCCATCAAGATCTCCAGCCATATCGGAGTCAACGAAACCATCAACTTGTGTGCTATTACTGCCAAACTCAATAGCACGAGTAGAAGTCCCTCTGAGATATCTGAATATCCACTTTACTGCTTCCCAGTGTTACTTGTCGGGTTTGCTCATGTATCGACTGACGACACCTACAACATGTGCTATGTCGAGGCGGGTAGAGACCATAGCGTACATTAGGCTACCTACGGCTGATGCATACGGGACTTGATCCATGTAGCTCAACTCCTCTTCAGTAGTTGGTGATTGCTCTGCTGATAATCTGAAGTGTGTCTCTAGTGGCGTGCTCACAGGCTTGGCATTCTCCATGTGGAAACGCTTTAGAATCTTGTTGACATACTCGGATTGCGAGAGACGAAGTATCCTGGATGATCTATCTCTGTAAATCCTCATACCAAGGATTTGATTTGCTGGGCCTAGATCTTTCATCTCGAAGACTTCAGAAAGACTGGCCTTCAAATCCTTGATCATCTTCATGTCAGGGCTAGTGATTAGCATATCGTCAATGTACAACAATAGTATCACGAACGAGCTTTCTATCCTCTTTACATAGCAGCACTGATCAGTCTTGCACTTAGCGAACTTCTGAGCCACCATGAAGTCGTCAAACCTTCTGTACCATTGCCTAGGGGCTTGCTTTAGCCCATAAAGGCTCTTGCGTAGCCTGCAAACATACTGCTCCTTGCCTTTCTTCAAGAATCCTTCCGGCTGGTACATGTACAGCTCTTCCTCCAAATCACCGTGGAGGAAAGCTATTTGGACATCCATTTGTTCCAAGTGTAAGTCGTCGATAGCGACCAAACTCAGAACAGCCCTTATGGTATTTAGCTTTATCACCGGGCTAAAAATCTCTTGATCCCCGCTCGTTGTTCGTAGCCCTTGACTACCAACCTTGCTTTATGCCTAATAGACCCATTAGGCTCTTTCTTCTATCTGAACAACTACCGGTTATGGAGCACCTTCTTGCCTGTAGGAAGAGCAACCAAATCCCATGTCTGGTTCTTTTGAAGAGAATTCATCTCCTCTTGCATCGCCGACTCCCACTTGACTCTGGCATCGGATTCTTGAGCTTCATCATAACTCTCCGGCTCACCATTATCTGTAAACAATAAGTAGTTTAGAGTTTCAAGATATCGAGATGGCAATCTCCTGTCTCTCTCTCCTTTCCTAAGTGCAATTGGGACCTCGAGTTGATCATGATCCGCTTCTTCATTTTGTTCTGCCACCTTATTTGCTTGAGAAGGCGTAGAACCTTTTGCAGATGTTTGCACTGGATCTATCAGAAGATGATCAACTTCTGATGGTGACGCCTGCTCTGAGGTGTCCTTGTCCCAGTCCTTGTAAAGGACTTCTTCTCTGAAGATCACATTTCGGCTCCGAATGACCTTCCGAGTTTGGTGATCGTACAAACGGTACCCAAACTCGTCGCCACCATAGCCGATGAGTGTGTACCTCTTTGACTTGGAATCCAGCTTTGATATGTCGGCTCCATCGATCAAGGTGTAGGCGGTACACCCAAAAACCCGAAGGTGAGTGAGATCTACCTCTTTATCAGACCAAAGCTCCTCTGGCATCTCATTATCGATCGGCACAGATGGCGACCGATTGATGGTGTAAGCGGCAGTTGTGGGGTGGGATTCTCGATCAAGGCGGCTCAGAAATTTCCCAAAGATTGTGGGGGGAAATTTCTGAGCCGCCTTGATCGAGAATCCCACCCCACAGCCTTGATTGAATTGGATTGTTTATAGAGTTAGAGATTAGAAAGTTGAGAAGGAGAGAGATGACACATGGAGTTGTTGTCGAAGTTCGGTCTTACGACCTACGTCTCCGGGCGAGAGGTGCCACCTGATCTTCACTATAATATGAATATAAAGGGTTGAGCGTTCTCTCGACAGGCCGAGAGAAGCTTTTTTACAGTGGGGGTTGCACGGAGCAACAAGAAAAGAAACTAGGAGGAGAGAAGTAAGCTCTTGCACTTGCTCTGGAGCTGGAATCCCTCTTCCTCTGATCGAATAACCAACCCCCTTCCTGGATGCCTTGGGGGTCCTTTTATAGCGTAGGCACGTGCCCGATTTGGCAGTGATGACGTGGCACTGGTTCTGGGCCTCCTTGCTGGGCCCTTATTGGGCCGTTGTTCGGGCCCAATAAGGGGGAGGGCTTGATCTGCGAGCCTCGTAGAGTGGGCCCATGAACCCGGGCGGGCTTACCCACTTGGGCCGTTGCGCGGGCTCATGCCGCTCTGATCCGGTCCGGTACAATTTTTGCACCCACAGTTACCCCCTCCCAGTCGGGTCAGGGCCCCCTGGGTCGGCTGGGATTCCGAGGTGCAAACGCCTTAGGATCCTGGCGTGGTTGGCAAGGGCTGTCGGTGCCGCGGTTCGCATTAGCAGTGTCTCCTTCTGCCTATGCCGAGACCCTTTTGGCGCGGGCCAAAAGTCTCGGTTTTATAAGGGGGCGTTTCCGAAAAAGCAGTGTGTTTTCCGACCGAGTGGATACCGAGAGGGTACCGAGAGCATACCGAGAGGGTACCGAGACTCTTTTGGTGCAAGCCAAAAAGTCTCGGTTTTGCAAGGGTGTGTCTCCGAAAAAGCAGTGTGTTTTCCGACCGAGTGGATACCAAGAGGGTACCGAGAGCATACCGAGAGGGTACCGAGAGCATACCGAGAGCATACCGAGAGGGTACCGAGACCCTTCTCCTTTTTCCAAACCGAGAGGATACCGAGCCGAACGTCCGTGATGAGTGGGGTTGTGGGGTTCGGTGTGAGCATCGTTCCTCTCGTTCCTTTCTCTCTCTCTCTTTCCTCTTTGGCTTTCATTCACGTGAGTGCAGCGTACCCCGCTCTCTCTTTCCTTTCTCTCTCTTTCTCTCTCTTTCCTCTTTGGCTTACATCCACGTGAGTGCAGCGAACCCTTTCTCTCTTTCCTTTCTGTTTTCCTTTGACTTCGGTGAGAGGGCAGGCGTCCCTCTCTCTGCCTCTTTCCTTTCTTTGTTTTTTTTTTTCCTGGTTCGCGTGGTACATGCAGCAGCAACAACAGCGGCATCGTGGAGGTCGGTGAGCAGCGGCGGCAGGTCGCGGGATCTGGCCAGGTAGCGAGGCGCGGCACGAGAGGAGGCGATCGTGCCGGACACGAGGCCTAGGCCGGGTGCGCACGGGTCCGGGCGCCATGGACGACGGGGCGGTCCTTGCTGGTCGTCTTCCAGTAGCCCTGGGTGGTGGCGCGGTTGGTGCGGTTGGTGCGGGACCGGTTGATGTTCGTCCGGTCGAGCGGGCTGAAGAAGTACCACTCCATGTCCCGGCTCCGGAGCCGGGACATGGCGGGGAGGTCCCACGGCTCGGCCTTGTAGAGGTCGACCTCAGCGATGGCGTCGACGCGGAGGGGCCGGCCGGAGACCTTCCGCTTCAGGTAGTAGCTGACGAGCTCCTCATCGTTGGGGTGGAACCTGAACCCCGGCGCTAGCAGCTCGGACGGCAGCGGCGGTGGGTTGGAGGATGAGGCATCATTGATCATTGGGAGTTCACGGATCCCCGCCGTGGCCTCTCCCTCTCTCCGTTGCTGCGCGTCGAGGGTGCACGTGGGGGGTGGAGTCGGATCTCCTCCCCATGGTACTGCGAGCCGGAGGAGAAAAGAGAAGGGGAGTGCGGTTCGTCTGACCACCTCTGGGTTGGCTTGGGCTGCTGCGAAGAGGACACGCGGGGTTACCTCGGGTCACTGTGAGACAGCACGCACGGAGGGGTCGCCTCGGTCTGCTGCGAGACGGAGTACATGAGGAGAATGTGCGGGAGGGTGTTTGGTTCATTCGGCCCCCTATTCCCATTCTGATCGGTTGTCGCCAAGAGCACCTACGCACGGGCCGGGAGAGGTGCGAGTTCTTCTTTCATACTCGGCGCTCGGCCTACTAGGAGTTGGGCGCGTAACACACCAAATTGAGGGCGTGAGCGTAACCGTCATTACCGTGTAATTATTCTGATGCTAGTCTTCGAACAAAATGAACTCGAAAACTTTCGACCGTTGTAGTTTTTCATTCGTGAGCCGGATCAATGCGTATAATATGCCGTTGCGTTGGCGTTGAAAAACTGGTTAAAGTGGACGTAAAGCGTCGGGCACCTTTGCGTGTAATATTTCCAATGCATGTCTTCGCGGAAAAAGACCTTGAAACCTTCTGATAGTCATAACTTTTCATACATGTGTCGGATGAATGCGTATAAGGTGTCGTTGTGTAGGCGCCGAAAAACCGGTCAAAGTGGACGTAAAACATTGTTCGCCTTGACGAGTAACTTTTCCGGTATTCACCTTTATAGAGAGATGAATCTTGAAAACTTCCGGCAGCCGTAACTTTTCATACATACGTCGGTTGAATGTGTATAAGGTGTCATTGTGTAGGCGCCGAAAAACCGGTCAAAGTGGACGTGAAACATCGTACACCTTGACGAGTAACTTTTTCGATAATCACCTTCATGAAGAGATGACTCTAAAGAACGCATTGACCGAGTGTCCTACGCGCGTCTTGAAGAGGCATTGATACGCGGTAACTCATCCGTCTCTGTTCGACACCCAACTGCACCTAGTTACTGTATTCACTAGGGACTGCAGTCGGGCCCTAGCGATGACACGGCGGTTACCACGAGTCCACCCCCAGATAAGAAGGAGGAATTTTGCTTGTGAAGTTTGTACAGCCAACTCAATAGGTTTGGTGGAGATGCTATTCAACCAACCCAATGGAAGATAACTCTTCGTCTTTGGCTGATCCTTGTGTGTGGATGACACCTGAATCGGGTTGACTAATAGGTTTGGATGACGCCGAGCACCCCTCCTCTCGGTTTTCTGATGAAACCGAGGGGTGTGCTGCTGATGGTGTGCCGTCACCCCTTCCCCACTCGGTTTTTATGAGAAACCGAGGGGGGGCTGCTTGTTGATGCCAACATGCACCCCCTCTCGGTTTTCTGACGAAATCGAGGGGTGTGTGATGGTTGCTTGTTGATGCCGACACACACCCCCTCTCGGTTTTCTGACAAAACCGAGGGGTGTGCTGATGGTTGCTTGTTGATACCGACACACACCCCCTCTCGGTTTTCTGATGAAACCGAGGGGTGGTTGTAGCTGATGGTGTGCTGTTACCCCTTTCCTACTCGGTTTTTGTGCGAAATCGAGGGGGGGCTGCTTGTTGATGCCGACACCCCATTATTGGGGCTGCTAGAAGAGACCAGAAAGTGTCGGTATTGAAAATAGTATGTTTTTCGAATTTTAGCCCCATCTGAAATCGATACTTTTTCGGTCATATTCCTAAAACACTGGTATGTGGGGTTGTCGGCGAGGGATAATGCTATACCTGAGGGGGCTTCTTAGAGATAATCTAAGATGACACCGCATGATGGCCATCCAGTCTTCACCCAATGTACTACCGTACCTGGTTACTGTATTCGCCAGGTACTACGATCACGTGAGGGTGTTGACTTGGCCATGATCAAGGAAGCGTCATTTTACCCCGTGTTACCCACCGTCGACTGCACCAGTGTGGGGACACGCACTGACAGAGTTAGACCAACCACCCCCTGACCGGTTTGGAACCGTTAGTCGTCGAGAAAAGGTGATGGCCAGTGACAATCTGATGCTTGGACCTGAGTGACAATACTAAGCTTGGACTTTTGATCGAATGCCAATACGTCGGTGACGACGTCTCAGACTTTGTCTTCGAATGCCAAGGGCTGGGCCTTGGGCTTATAGAGTGCCAAGGCGTTGGTCGCCTCGAACTTTGTCTTCAAGTGCCAAGGGCTGGGCCTTGGGCTTGTAGAGTGCCGAGGCGCTGGTCGCCTCGGACTTTGTCTTCGAGTGCCAAGGGCTGGGCCTTGGGCTTGTAGAGTGCCGAGGCATTGGTCACCTCGGACTTTGTCTTCGAGTGCCAAGGGCTGGGCCTTGGGCTTGTAGAGTGCCGAGGCATTGGTCGCCTCGGCCTATGTCTTCGAGTACCAAGGGCAGGGCCTTGGGCTTATAGATTACTGAGGCATTGGTCACCTCAGACTTTGTGTTCGAGTGCCAAGGGCTGGGCCTTGGGCTTGTAGAGTGCCGAGGCATTGGTCACCTCGGACTTTGTCTTCGAGTGCCAAGGGCAGGGCCTTGGGCTTATAGATTGCCGAGGCATTGGTCACCTCGGACTTTGTGTTCGAGTGCCAAGGGCTGGGCCTTGGGCTTGTAGAGTGCCGAGGCATTGGTCACCTCGGACTTTGTCTTCGAGTGCCAAGGGCTGGGCCTTGGACTTGTAGAGTGCCGAGGCATTGGTTACCTCGGACTTTGTCTTCGAGTGCCAAGGGCAGGGCCTTGGGCTTATAGATTGCCGAGGCATTGGTCACCTCGGACTTTGTCTTCGAGTGCCAAGGATGTCTCCTTGAACTTGGTGCATGTCAAAGCGGCGACGTCTGCCTTGGACTTATTCTCATCGCCTCGGATAAGTATAGCTGATAGTTTAGCTTGACCTGGATTGTCAGGAGCATTTTTATCTGACTTTCGCCGTGAAAGGGCGTAGCCGAATTGCCTTCGAGCTTCCGACTTGAATGGGTGGAATCGAAGGTCTTTGGTTGACCTGGGTTACCAGGAGATTTTTATCAGACTTTAGCCTCGAGAGGGCGTAGCCGAATTGCCTTCGAGCTTCTGACTTGAATTGGCGGAATCGAAGGTCTTTGATTGACCTGGGTTGCTAGGAGCCTTTTTATCGGACTTTTGCCTTGAAAGGGTGTAGCCGAATTGCCTTCGAGCTTCCGACTTGAATGGGCGGAATCGAAGGTCTTTGGTTGACCTGGGTTGCCAGGAGCCTTTTTATCGGGCTTTAGCCTCGAGAGGGCGTAGCCGAATTGCCTTCGAGCTTCCGACTTGAATGGGCGGAATCGAAGGTCTTTGGTTGACCTGGGTTACCAGGAGCCTTTTTATCGGACTTTAGCCTCGAGAGGGCATAACCGACTTACCTTCGAGCTTCCAACTTGAATGGGCGGAATCGAAGGTCTTTGGTTGACCTGGGTTACCAGGAGCCTTTTTATCGGACTTTAGCCTCGAGAGGGCGTAGCCGAATTGCCTTCGAGCTTCCGACTTGAATGGGCGGAATCGAAGGTCTTCGGTTGACCTGGGTTGCCAGGAACCTTTTTTTTTATGCCTTAACATGGTGGAATCGAACTTCGAGAGAGATTTGATTTTGAGAAAAAAGAGATACTTTATTGATACAATAAAGTAGCGGTTACACTTTTTCAGAAGTTGCCCAGCGGACGTTACGATTATGCATCCATGTATTACATTGACTTTTTTTTTCTCCACTGCTGCTGCCTCTCCTACTCTCGACCCGGTTCCTTATTAGCGAGGTAGCCATCGAGCCGCCCTTCTTGGATCAGGTCTTCGATGTGATGCTTTAGCTTCCGACATGTAGAGATTGGGTGGCCATGGCTGCGATGAAACTCACAGTAGGATATCGTATCTCCCGCCTGGTCGGAATTTGGAGGGAGAGGCTGTGGCCACTTGCAAAAGGGCTCGTTCTGCAAGTAGGCGAAGATGTCTTCAATGGAGGTGTTCAGTTCAGTGAACACCCTTTGCTCCCTTGGAGTTCGCCTCTTTTCTGCTGGAGGGGCTTTCGGATCTTCATTATACCTTTTGGCCTGGGCCTTTTGGTCGGACGCAGCATGGGCAGACTTCATGTAGCGTGTTTCATTCGAAGCTTCATCATCTTTCTTATGTCGGGAGTCACGAGACTCGCGAGGCTCGAGTAGTCTTCTGGCCTGCTGATTGTCTTCCACCTCTATCTCTCGCTGTACGCGCTTGAACATTGCCTCCAAGGTACTGGGGGGATACCGGATGAAGTCAGTGTAGACATGAAGCTCTGGCCGGATAGCATTCTGGAATGCCAGCATGATGGCCTCCTCATTATGGGACCGACCGGTGAGCTCAGAGTGCTCATTACGAAACCTCATCGTGAAGCTCCTTAGAGACTCATCGGAGCCCATCTTTAGCCGGTAGAGTGTATCCAGCTTCTTTTCCGGCTTTAAGGTTAGCCGATAATGGTCCATGAAGAGTCCAGCCAATTCTTTGAATGTGGTCACTGTACCAGTAGGCAGTGTATAGTACCAGTCGAGGGCAGGTCCCTCGAGGCTTCCCGCAAACATACGGCAGAGAACATGGTTCTCATACTCATAGGGCGTCAGGGCCTGCTTGTAGGCTAGGATATGGAGAGCAGGGTCTCCCTGGATGCAGCTGAACTTTGGCAGGCTCGGTGTTCGCCAACCCATAGGAAATGGTGTTGCAAGAACCTTGGGATGCAGTGGCCCCACCGAGGTGATTAGCTGCCTACGGTCTTGATGGCGGCGTCCCACGTCCGCAGTATGCCTTAGTCGGTTGAGCAGCTCACGGGCATCTCTTGCTTTCGTGTGAGAAGGGATAGAATGTCTAGTAGACCCTGTTGACTGAGGTGATCCTTCTCCGCGATAGCTGGGCGCACCGTTGACGTCGAGGCGATCCCACACCGTTTGCCTTGGTGCTTGTGTGGATACCTGACGCCTCTCGATACGCGGCACGTGTGGTTCTTCAAGATGATGACTCACGGCTGGGTGAGTCCTTGGTTGGTCTTCATCAGTAGCTAGAGAATTGTGGGCCATAACCCCCGCTCTTTCAGCCGCCTTCTTTAGGGAATCCCTCTCTTGCTCGGGGGCCGTATTCTTCTTGAGGAGATTTAGTAGCTGGAAATCAGCAGCCGAAATTTGGTATGTAGCTGAACCGTTGTCTCCTTGGGTGGCGTGCTCTTTGCCAGATCGTTGCATCGGGAATGGTGGGTCATGCCGATTGCTACGGCTTCCTGGATGACTTCCTTATGGCCCCAGTCGCTTATGAACATTTCTTCGGTTGGTTGTAACCGAGACTTCTTGTTCTTCTTCGATTAGCACGTCGATTGTCCGGTCAGCACCCGCCTTTGGTGGGTTGGTGCTGGCCTTCACCATTGAGCGAGTTGATATCGGCGTGATGAAGGCGTTGATGTTGATTTGGATGAGGACTTGTGGCTCGTCACCGCAAGTTTAATAGGAGTCGGTAGAGGTGTGGGTAAGACCTCTATCGATATCCCACAGACGACGCCAAAGATTGTGGGGGAAATTTCTGAGCCGCCTTGATCGAGAATCCCACCCCACAGCCTTGATTGAATTGGATTGTTTGTAGAGTTAAAGATTAGAAAGTTGAGAAGGAGAGAGATGACACATGGAGTTGTTGTCGAAGTTCGGTCTTACGACCTACGTCTCCGGGCGAGAGGTGCCACCTGATCTTCACTATAATATGAATATAAAGGGTTGAGCGTTCTCTCGACAGGCCGAGAGAAGCTTTTTTACAGTGGGGGTTGCACAGAGCAACAAGAAAAGAAACTAGGAGGAGAGAAGTAAGCTCTTGCACTTGCTCTGGAGCTGGAATCCCTCTTCCTCTGATCGAATGACCAACCCCCTTCCTGGATGCCTTGGGGGTCCTTTTATAGCGTAGGCACGTGCCCGATTTGGCAGTGATGACGTGGCGATGATGACGTGGCACTGGTTCTGGGCCTCCTTGCTGGGCCCTTATTGGGCCGTTGTTCGGGCCCAATAAGGGGGAGGGCTTGATCTGCGAGCCTCATAGAGTGGGTCCATGAACCCGGGCGGGCTTACCCACTTGGGCCGTTGCGCGGGCCCATGTCGCTCTGATCCGGTACAGTACAATTTTTGCACCTACAGCAGTGCTAACTGCATCCGCCCAGAACGACTTGGGCAAACCTGAGTGCAATCGCATACTCCGAGCTCTCTCTAGCAGCGACCGGTTCATCCTCTCGGCAACGCCATTCTGCTGAGACGTTCCAGGGATGGTCTTCTGTCGCTTTATCCCTTGCTCCTTGCAGTAGGCCTCGAACTCTGCACTACAAAACTCCCCTCCGTTGTCTGAGCGAAGAGTCTTCAACTGGCACCCTGACTTTTTCTTAGCACAGGCTCTCCAGATCTTGAACACATCAAATACGTCTGATTTCTTTTTCAAGAAATAGACCCACACCTTTCTGGTAGCATCATCGATGAACGTGAGGAAGTAGATGGAGTTACCAAGGGATGGAGTAGAGGCTGGTCCCCATACATCTGTATGGACCAGTTCCAACCGCTCTGCCATCGGTGTGTTCCCTTGCTTCTTGAACATGGCTCTCTTCTGCTTTCCGAGCACACAGCTCTCGCAGAAGTCTAGCTCAACCTCATTTAAGCCAGACAGTTTACCCATCTTTGCCACCGCCTGTAGGCCTCTTTCACTGATATGGCCTAGACGACGATGCCAGACATCACTAGTTGTCTGTGAGGCAGCAACAAACACATTGTTAGCTGAAACCGAATTTACTGTAACATCCGCCCCAAACACACAAGATATTGTCCGCTTTGCCCGTGCCCGCACGAGAACTTCCCAGGGTGGTCACCCATTTTAGTACTACTCTCGCCCGAGCACGCTTAACTACGGAGTTCTTACGAATTCCGTAACGGCGCACGGTTTTAAAACGCGTCTTCTATGTTTGGGAGGGGAAATTATATAAGTAGCTCAAGATCTCCTTCTCTCCAGGCGATGTGGGGCTAACTCATGGCCTTGTACACCTCACCTCACCTCACCTCATCCATCTTGGCATTCCCGCCTCAGGAGTCTTGGCTCTTGGCTATTGTCCTATTGGATCTTGGTCGTCACAATCCATCCCCCTTAGGGCTACACGTCCTCGTGTAGGATTAGACCCCCCCATCCCGAGGAGAACCGGCTCTGATACCATTTTGTAACATCCGCCCCAAACACACAAGATATTGTCCGCTTTGCCCGTGCCCGCACGAGAACTTCCCAGGGTGGTCATCCATCCTAGTACTACTCTCGCCCGAGCAAGCTTAACTACGGAGTTCTTACGAATTCCGTAGCGGCGTACGGTTTTAAAACGCGTCTTCTATGTTTGGGAGGGGAAATTATATAAGTAGCTCAGGATCTCCTTCTCTCCAGGCGATGTGGGGCTAACTCATGGCCTTGTACACCTCACCTCACCTCACCTCATCCATCTTGGCATTCCCGCCTCAGGAGTCTTGGCTCTTGGCTATTGTTCTATTGGATCTTGGTCGTCACATTTACTAGGTCCAAGATCTCACCATTTGCAATGTAGAGGGAGCCTTCACGTTTGCCACGAGTCACTGTCATGGCACCTTTGCTAACTCTCCAGTTGTCTTTGGTAAAGAGCACGTCGTAGTTTAGATCCGTTAGCTGACTAACGGATATGAGATTCTTTTTTAAGCTAGGGACGTGATGAATGTCCTTCAGTGGAAGAGAAGCCCCTGCACTAAGCTTGAGACTACCGCTCCCCTTTCCGGTGATGCTACACTTCTCATCATTACCAAGGTAGACATTCTTTAGATTTTTCTTTTCATATCTGGGGATCTTGGCCTTCTCTCCGGTGGCATGGAACGATGCCTCAGAGTTAACAATCCAAGTGTCGATCTTGTTGTCGACTGACAGAAGCAACAGATCATCATCACTATTGGATGCGGCGACACACACCTGGTCTTGCCGGTAGCCATCGAATTGAGGTCGTTTTGGCCCCCGACAGTCCTTTGCAAAGTGTCCTCGCTTGCCACAGTTGTAGCACTTGTAGGTGGCCTTGCTAGCATCGCCGGGTTGCTGTGACTTGCCCCTTTTTGATTTGGATCTATGCAGATTTCGGTTGTTCCGGCCTTGGGATCTCCCACGGTTCTCTACATTGAGAACACTGCCAGATGCCTCAGTAGATCCGGAGTACTTTCTCCGTGATTCTTCATTGATGATGACGCTAACAACATTATCGAACTTCAGCACGCCATTGGAGGAGGAATTGCTGACCGTCATCACGAAGCCTTCCCAACTATCAGGCAGACTAGATAGTAGGAGAAGGGCTTGGATTTCATCGACAAACGTGATGGTCAGGGACTCCAGCTGTGTCTTGATGTTGTTGAAGGAGTTGACATGCTCGATTGCATTTCCCCCTTCCTTCATCTTCAGGCTAAACAATTGCTTCATCAGAAGCACCTTGTTCGATGCGGATAGCTTCTCGTACATATCATTGAGGGTCTTCATCATCTCGTACGTGGTCTTCGCTTTGGAAACATTGAAGAGGACCAACTGTGCAAGGGACAATCGGATAGCGCCTAACGCCTTTCGATCGAGCACCTTCCAGTCGGGCTCCTCCATATTTGCAGGCTTCTTCTCCTCTAGCGGGTGGAACAGATCCTTTTGGTAGAGGTAGTCTTCCATCTGCATCTTCCAAAGGTTGAAGTTTTTGCCATCAAACTTATCCATGCTGAGCTTTATCTTGTCTCCCATTACTCCCACTCGACAAAGGAACGGATCTTTGGCGAGGAACCTTGCTCTGATACCACTGTAACGACGAGCGAGCGACACACGGACGCTCGTCGATAGGGGTCGCGATCACGGGAATAGCCTCCGCAATCCTTCTACCCACGATCTTGGGATTGCAACCTGAGAACAAGAAACAAAAATTCACAAGCACAACATAAGCCACAAGAAACAACATGGATTTAACGTGATTCACCCCGGGAATAAGGGCTACGTCCACGACCGCCGCACAAATCCACTATAACCAAGATGAAGTTACAACGATTCGAGGTACACTTTTTAAAACTCTCATCACCCATCCCCTATTTAAGCACCAAGCCTCTCTTACAAAAAAGAAAACTCAAGTGCACACATAATGAGCAACTGAAATCTTGGGTGTCATCCAAGGTCTACCTTCCATTTTTGCAAGCGCCCATTATGAGTTGCTGAAATCATGGGTGCCATCCAAGGTCCACCTTCCATTTTTGCAAGCGCCCATTATGAGCTGCTGAAATCATGGGTGCCAACCAAGATCTACCTTCCATCTTTGCATGCATGGTTGTCCCCCCAATTAATATTGCTGATTTTTTTCCTTAACTAACCAACAATTAAGGCCAGCTCTTCATCCTTCACAACCAACGGGATTTCCTCATAACTCCCTACCAAAATCACAAAGATATCAAGGATCACCTCCATAAGGAAATTCGATCAGAGGATGGGGCGGGTACATGAAGAGGGATAACTCCATCAACCTCAACACGCATATGTAGGATAAGAAGAAACAAGTATAGGATAAGAACCACCCTCGCACCTAACCGACAACACAAATGGTGGGAAACATGATCTGACAGTTCGATTAACGACCCCAGACTTGAGTGGCGGCGCTTCAACCCTCTTTTCTCCGCTCGAGCTAGGATTAGGGTTTCGCCCTTCTTGGCCTCCCCGGCTGCCGCCGCCGGCTCCGTGGATGCCAGGTGCTCTTGGATGGCGGCCTCCGGGCCCCCTTCCCCACTGTAAATAGGTGCGTTCCCCTCTCGGCCCAGGTTTTGTGTTCGCCAGTATCAGAGTCAAGTGGCGGCCCCTCCTCGGATCGTGTCCTCGCCGACGGATCGGGGGTTTCTGGCCGGTTCATGGAGGAGAAGGTGGGTATGGACCCCGGTCGGTGTATGCCGTGGGCTTTCCAGCCCCCTCCTTTGTGCGGTGGTGGATCCTTGCGGTTCGAGTTGGCGGTGGTGGATCGCGGCGGTTGGGGACATGGAGTAGCCCTGCATCGTCGCCGGCATAGAGGGAGACGGATCCGGCTATGGATTTGGTTTTTGTGATGGTTGGTTTTTTTGTAAGTTATTGTTGGCTTATAACATTCATTTTCTTAGTCTTAGTCTAGGGTTCCTATCGCCGCCGACGGTCGGCGGGGTAGTTGGTTTGGTGGCATTTGCCTCTTTTTCTGTTGGATCCGCAGATGGGCGGGCGGCGTGCTTGTCCCCCCTTATGGGGTTGGTGGTGGTGGTTTCTTGTCTAGCCGCTTGGCGGTTTGTGGTTGAGCCGGTATGTGGCGCCTCCTGCTTGCATCAGACTGTGGTGCCTCCTGAGATCTATTGAGATCTCCCCTTCTACATACCAAAAAAAAAAAAAACACGACCCGAGACGGACGTTGAAAGCTAAACACAATTGCACCTCAAACAAAACAAAATAAAGTAGAAAGTCATCAAGTCACGAATTTGGAGAGGCTTCTTTTATATCGACTGTCTTGCTGAACTATTCTGATAAGAGGGGGGGATGTTCTTTTGAACGAAGCATATTCATCCCTATCTATTATTGAGAACTGGAGAAGTGTGTCCTACAATAATTATTTCCATAAAATTTAGGGTAAATTACACTTTACCCCCTTGAAGTTTAGACCAAAATCACTTAACTCTCTTGTCGGTTTTTTTTTGTTCCAAATTGGTTCCTATAGTTTTAAATGTTAGCACAATACCCCGTTTTGTCAACTACTAAATTTCCTCTTTTGGTAATTTCTATCTAATCGAAATTGAATTGAAGGGGGCAAAGTGTAGTTTGTTAACTATAGAGGGGTTAAGTGATTTTAGGCTAAACTTCATCAACCACTAGCAAACATTCACACAAGCTCTAAGGCCTCCTATATCTTTTGATCGTGGGTCAACCCACATGTCAACCCTGTACTACAGGATTTGCGAGAGGTGGTCCTCATAGTAACAAAGTTCGGATTTGGTGCTAATTCGGTGGTGGGTCAAATCGGTTCAGCTTGGACAAATTCGGGGAAGATCCGAGAGAAAATCGAGAAAATTTGGTAGCTTTCAGTATTGCTTAGAATTTTCAGGATTTTGGGATTTTTTCAAGGTTTTAGCATTTTTCATGTGCTTTAGAAGAAAAATTTGCAAGTTTTCGAGCTTATTCGATAATTTTCATGATTATTCGGAGAACTAACAGAAGATTAATCAGTGATTTATTTAGTAGATCCTTAATGTGCGAATATTTAGAGTTTTTTTTTTTCAAAAATTCAGAGAGCTTCATGATTATGGTGTACATCCTCATTGGCTTTGGTATTTGGCAAGATCACTGTCTCCACATCCACCCTCTCCACCATCTTTTGTATAACAATTTTTTACTCACTTTATCTCTTTTCTTCCTCTCTCAAAAAAGGGGGATAATTGGAAATTTGGGTGTGTTTTTAGATTAAGACAATTGCCGCATGTGATCCTTTGCAACTATGTTCTTCCTTGATTAGGCCTTAGGAGATCCGACTCCTCTCAAGGTTCGCTAGTTGTGTGGTGGGGAGCCGTCCGATCTCTCACCCCCACGAAAGGGTCCGGTCTGGATGTTGTTCAACTTTTTTCCTATGAGTGCATCGGACGGATGGCTCCTCACAAATAGCGAACCTCCACTTAGTGGAGACGGATCAAACTCCTTACTTGTGGGGGTTCAAGTTTTTGTCTTTGTTGTGCAAATGAAACACACGGAAAGGAAGAAAAAAAATAAAAAATAAACGCATTAATTGATTGAAAAATAAAAACTTCAGGTCGAGTTGTAAGAATTGAAGATCAAAATTTGTCAAGGTTAGCGGGCTCAGAGCGCCCTCTCTCCCTTATTTTTCCCCGATGGTGCCCCTCCTCATGGCCTCCTTGGATGCTGGCGACGGCTCAGGAGAGGCCGGAACCTTGGTTCGAGTGTTTTTCGGGGCGGGATCGGGTCCCATTCAACCCCTTATGTAGATAAGGCTTCTCCGGCGAATGATTTTTTGTGATCGGCATGTCAGAGACGAGCGGTGACCCTCCGCGTTGATTGTCGGCCTCCTCTTGGCGTCGGGGATGTGGTTCTTGCCGGCGGCAGTTCGAGTAGTAGATCGGTCCCCGCGCGATCCCCTGTTGACAGCGAAGGTGTTTTCGGATTGGCCTCCACTGGTTGACAGCACGAGTATCGAGAGCTATGGTGGCAGCGGAGGATCGACGGCGACGAGTGGTAGTGTTACCGGTGGCGTTGGTGATGGTTTGACTTTTTATTTTTTTTTTCTTGGTGGTTGCTTGCCGGTGTAATCTGGTGTTCGACTATATGGCTGTGTTTTTATTTTCTCCTTTTTTTAGGCTTTTTGGATGCGATCTAGCATCTGGTGTTTGCTGGACTGGCGGCTAGTTTGTGCACCAGTTTGGCGCAATCCCTTGCCTGGTTAGCCTTGTTCCCGCCGGAGATGGCGGTCTTCCTTTTGTTGCGCCGGCATGTGGCGCCTCCTGGGGGGTCCGTTTGTGACTCCCACCTGCTGAAATACCAAAAAAAAAAAAAAAAATGAAGATCAATTATTCTCATGGTGCGTTTGGTTGCGCTTAGGGACGGATGCAGGAATCGAACCTTGAAGGGGATCGCCCTCACACGCTCCTCCTAGATCCATCACTGGCTGGGTTGTAGCTTTTAGGCCCTGTTTGGCTTAGATTTCGAACATCATCAACAAAAATGGCTTTCTTGCACGGTGTATCATTGCGACTCTCGGAAACCATGCTTTTAAAGTGTAATACGGATTCTATGGCCCGCTATAATGCAGGCGGACCGCTGAACCAAACACTTGAAGTATACTAGAGCAATTTTGTTGACCCTCCTGATAGATGGGTGAACATTATCCTCTAATGTGAACCCTTGGATGCACTTTTGGCGGACATAAACCTGAGTACGATGCACGTGTTTTGATGTCTGCGGAAGTGCATCCAAGAGTTCACATTAGAGGGTAATGTTCACCCACTAGTTAGGTGGGTCAACGAAATTACTCTCCCATTATACATGGTAGCTACTCCCGGTATGGACACCTCGGAGCAAACTTTCCCTCAAGGCTGTTGTGCCTCGTTTGCGCATGCAAATCCTTGCCGATGATGTCAAGCCCAGGGGATTATAAAATTTAATAAATAGCAACTATGCTGCCTTTCCATGGTTCGATCTTCGGATCTCTTTGAGCCCTTGCTCTAGCACCCTGTCCTTTGACAACCTGATCAATTGAGTAAAATAAAATTAAAAGAATAAAACATTTTGTCTGTCTGCCAAAACAAATGATAGTCTATAAAGTGTTATTGCCGGTGTCTATTGTCTCTTGTAAACGATATTGAAACGTTTTAAATCTTTGTAAAGTGCTTTCGGGGCAGTTGTCGTGCTGATCAAACAAGATCTCAACGGGTGTCAGAAAAGATTTGTTGAAAGACTTCCCCCTCTCATTACTCAACGGCGTTAATGGTTTTTTTTTTTATTTAAAGGAATTACATCACATGTTAGTGCATCGACATAGGATAGCCCAAGTATCGAAACCGTCACAGATGCAAGAGAAATGGAGGTTTTAACCAAAATGACCCTCCACTAACCTGCATTGACCTAACTGACCCTATGTTTCAACTCTTTACTTTTGTGACCTTTTTTTTTTTTGGACGACTTTGCCCCGGCGAATGTCATCCACAACTTTTTTTTTTTTGAAGCAGGTAGAGAGGGAGGAGGCAAAGATGGAGTCCGTGGAGGCGGCGGCGCTGAAGAACGGGTGCCGGAGGGAGGTGCCTCTTCCACCTTCACGCCTCCCCTTCAAAACCCCCCTTCACCTCCGGAGTCAGGACCCTCACCTCCGAACCCTAGCCCCCTCCCGTCGCGCCTGCCGTCCCTATCCTGGCACCGCCGCTCCGATGGCGTCCGATCTCCCCTGTGACGCCGACGACGCCTGCATGATGTGCCAGAGCGCCCCGCCGGAAGCCAAGGTGGTGCTGTGCCGCACCTGCGCCACGTCGTGGCACGTCCAGTGCCTCTCCAAGCCACCAGAGAAGCACGCGTCCGTCGCCGAATGGGAGTACTACTGGGACTACTCCCCGACGGAGGACCTCTCGGTGGCGGCCGTCGCTCCCGGCGGCGGATCCTCCGTCCCATCCGGCGCCTCCGCGGACCTGATCGCGTCCATTCGGGTGATCGAGGCGGACGGGTCGCTGACGATGCAGGAGAAGGCGAAGCGGCGATAGGAGCTGGTGAGCGGCGGCGCGTCGTAGGATGCGGAGGAGGATGGAGACAAGAAGAGGAAGGGGAAGGCCGAGAGTGATGATGTCCTGGGTCTGCTCAACGAGAAGTTCAACTGCTCCTTCTGCATGCAGCTGTCGGACAGACCGGTCACCGTGAGTAACATTTCCCTTATTTATTGTATTTTTTTTCATTTTCTTTTTAAAGTGCGTCCAGATCAAGAATTGTTATCGGAGAACGGATAGACGTTGCGACAATTGAGGTTATATTAAGATAAATGCATGAGTTTTTTTTTTCTTTTTCAGATCCTCTGTTTTCCGTTGGTAGAAATGGTTTTGGATTAAAGAATGCGTTCGATGCTCATTGTCCGATCCATGCGTTCTTACTCTGAGATTTCTATTGTCAGAAAAGATTTCGATTCGGGAGATGAGCACCCCCTTTTTATTTTTCTTTTCTTCTAGGTCTGTAGGCTTTGTCTTATTCTTGACATGATAATCAAAGAAGGGAGATTAAAAGACAGGGTGATTGAGGAGAAAAAGATGGTTTGGTGTTCTCTGTGCTTACCATCTCTGCTCTGGATCCCAATCATATAAGAGAAAGCATATGATATGCTCCATATAAAGCAATGCAATTACCTAAGGCCAGAAAGAGAAGAAATAATTTAAAACCTGCAAAACATTCAAAGGACAAAGAAGAATATACAGTTGAGTATGATCAACTGTTGTGGAGCATGTGATATGCTCCAGAAATACAGAAGACAGACTACTCATAACATAATGTCACTGTTGTGGAGCATAAATGGAGCATATCACATGCTCCAGGAGCATATGATATGCTCCAATATGCTCCACACTAGTAATAGCCAGCTGAGATATATGGAGCATATTATATGCTCCATATATGCTCCACACCAGTAATAACCAGCTGAGATATATGGAGCATATTATATGCTCCATATATGCTCCACACCAGTAATAGCCAGCTGAGATATATGGAGCATATTTTATGCTCCACACCAGTAATAGCCAGCTGAGATATATAGAGCATATTATATGCTCCATATATGCTCCACACCAGTAATTATTGCCAGCTGAGATAAATAGAGCATATCATATGCTCCATACATGTTCCACAACAGTAACATTAAAATAGAGTTATTGAAGTGATATGCTCCAATGTATGTAAATGCTCCATAACTCAACCTCAATAATGTCACTGTAGTGGAGCATAAATGGAGCATGTTATATGCTCCATAACTCCACCCCACTAATAAACAGCTGAGATATTACTGGTGTGGAGCATATCACATTCTTCGGAGCCTGTGTCCATATATGCTCCACTCTAGTAATCACATGCTCCATATATCGTCTACACAACGATATATTTTCAATTACAATCAACATAACCCATTACATTACATATAGCATCGCATCCAATACTTGTATGTCCAATTACAATCAACATAACCAATATCATTTAGATTCTAATTACATCCAACACAACCAAATATTATGTAACCTATAACATTCTACACAACCAATTACATCTAATATCATTTGAACTCAAACATGTCCAGTTACAACCAACACAACCAATTACAATGTAACTCATAACATCCAACAAGAAGCATAATTACACCATATTATGATCATACAGAGTTTGTTTCCAATTATATTAAAACAAATAACAATCATAATTTGTTCATCAAGATTTAAAAAATAATTCTTTTTCAGATAGCAGTCATGTCGGTCTGTGTGAAATCAATCTTTCGTCCTGCTATCAAATAGTGTGCATATGCCAGTATAAATACTCCATAATCAATCCTGAAATATTACAACATACAAGGTAATCAAATAATAAATAGTATAGTTTATTGAATTAAAATTAATATAGTTTGTATAAGTTAATCTTACCTATTCTCTTGTAGCCTTATTTTCTCGCTACAATTCCGCATCTCCCACTTCTTTCCAATCAAAGCCTTTTCATCACCTAGGCTATACAATATAATAGGAAAGATATAAAGAAAACTACTTACATTCGCTCGATAAATATTCTCGGGGTTTTTGTCCAATGAGTCCATCAACATGATCAATCTTTCCTTCATGTATACCACCCCCAAATACCAATGAGTCCACCAAGATGCTCCCGTTGGTTAGCCACATTTTCTCTCTGGATAATAACATCAATATTTTTTATGAATTAAAGGAATGAGCGCTTAGATGTATCTAAAGTGATGTCAATGTTCTTTACACCCAACCACATAGAGGGGCGAATACATAATAAATCAATTAGATAGTATTTGACAAACGAAAAAGATAAAAATACAAGAGTCCCATATTAAGATATGTGACAACACAAAACATGAGCAAAGTTTGAGCCAAAAAAATCAGAAGAACTGCAAGTACGCCTAAGCTACAAGCTAAGCCTAACATTACAGTAAAAGTCGCAAAGGAATAACCTAATGATATTAAGCCTCAAAAGAATATTCTTGTCTCCTACATGGCAAGACATTGAGCTTTAGTGAAACCATCCCAATTAGAAGATTCAGTACAAGAGTTTTATATAGAACAATCTGTCTCGCATTAAGATATTCACATTGTTGAGGATTCGAATAAAGATGGTTTTATTTTGATCTCATAGTGCCTTTTTTGCAGCAATGTTCAATATAATTAGTAGAATTGTTCAATCCCATTGAAGCTCCAGAAGTTAGAGTTTGTCTTATTTGTGAGTGTAAACTTTTGAAGCTTCTCCTTAGTAGAGAATGTCATCTCCTCTCATGGTGTAGAGTTGTATACATTGGAGTATTTTTTTATGAGGGAAGTATGCACTGGAGTGTTAACCTTTTGTGTATGCATAATGATGAATTGTTAATCTGTATAAATTGTGAGGTATATCCTCCCATAGTATAGAAGTTGGATGGGTTGTGCTGGTGAATGAAGGGTATGTATTCATTGGTTCAATTCAAAAGGTTTTAGGACACCTGCCGCCAATTTCAAAAAATAAAAAAGAACTCAATACTTCAGAAATAAATATATCTGTGCAAAGCCTACAAAATTTTGACATCCTATCCTTTCATTATCTTTATCCGTGACGGTCTAATTTATGCATCTCTATGTAAAATACGTGTACTAAACACCTCAAACTTTTGCATTATTACAACAATATAATAAAAATATAAATCTGGAACAATTTATCGAGGTGATTGTCCTAGCAAAATTGAAAGCTCTCACTATGACTCAATTCATTTATAAACAACAAAAACAAAAGGAAACATTACCATACCGAATTCAGAGCAGGGGTATGGACTTTCGGAGTATGGAATGGGAAAGGATGGGCTATTTTTTTTTTCTCAGTAAGTATATGCTCCAACTGAATAGAGCATATACTTCAAACCCATCCAGAAATTGGAGTATTCAAAAAGACTAAGATTATATTCAAAAGGCATCTACAGCCTCCTTACCCTAGATTATCAAACCAATCAAAACCCTTAATTTTGCATTCAAAACTTTTAGGAATGGAAAAAATAAACAATGTAATATACAAAGAATAACAAAAAGAATTTGGATGTGAAGATTACCTGCAGTGGAGATCTCCCTCTCTCTCTCCGCTGTAGATGCACTCAGGGGATAGAGCGACCGCCGCTCACACTTAGGGGATGAAACAGCCGGTGCTCAAGCTCAAGGGATGACGCTCACACTCAAGAGACAGAATGGCCGGCGCTCAAGGAAATCTCCCTTCCCCCCCCCCCCCCCTCTCTCTCTCTCTCTCTTTTCTTTGTTGCGGATGGAGAACCCTCGAGCAGTGCCTGAGAGGAAAACCGAAAACCCTCGAGCGGCGCCTGAGCGTCGCCTCTTCAAAGGGATGAAATTCGTGGGGGCAAAGTCATCCAAAAAAAAAAAAATTAAGGTCACAAAAGTAAATATTTGAAACCTAGGGTTAGTTAGATCAATATAGGTTAGTTGAGGGTCATTTTGGTTAAACAGAGTAGTGAATTGTCAAAATAGTATATGCCCTGGTAGTCAGTTTGAGCATTCAAAAACCATCTTCCATGATGGAGGTGGTTCGGCTCGTAAGCCTACTCCACAGGAGAATGAGGAGGAGATTTCTTATTCATACTCCTTACATTAGGATCCCCTCGATAAATAGGGAATTAGTCACCCAAAACCCAGAGATGGAATTATAATTACATGGAAGTTTCCTCCAAAATATACATTTACCATAATCATATAGATTTGCCATAAACACGGAATCTCTCCATTAATGCATAATCACCCGAAGATTCCTCCTCCATAACTTCAATACAGTAGCGAATGACCTACTGTAGCGAGTTGGTTGGAGATGCTCTAAGTGAACAGCATTTGTGCTCAATGTATTCATTTCATGTTTATATATTGATGGCCTTTAACACACAGAAGAAAAATTTTAATGTGCTTCCAGATTTGCGAACTTTTCAAGAAGGAAAACAAAGCTAACTAAAAGAAAAAGAAGAAACAATAACATTCAACATATAACTAAGTTGTCCATCAAAAAAAGGGGGGATAAGATTTATAAAGGGTACCCCAAAAAATCGTGATTCAAGAATAGAATGAATGATGAATATGATAATTAGTTGAGAGAGAGAGAGAGATAGATGCAAACAAACGCATACTGGAAGTAAATGGGGTATTATTTGTGAGATGATCATCCACAAAATGAAAACAAATAGATCAACAAATGAACAAAACTTTGTAAGCATCAACCAAAAGGATCCAGAGCAGAGATGGTAAGCACAGAGAACACCAAACCATCTTTTTCTCCTCAATCACCCTGTCTTTTAATCTCCTTTCTTTGATTATCATGTCAAGAATAAGACAAAGCCTACAAACCTAGAAGAAAAGAAAAATAAAAAGGGGGTGCTCGTCTCCCGAATCGAAATCTTTTCTGACAATAGAAATCTCAGAGTAAGAACGCATGGATCGGACAATGAACATCGAACGCATTCTTTAATCCAAAACCATTTCTACTAACGGAAAACAGAGGATCTAAAAAAGAAAAAAAAACTCATGCATTTATCTTAATATAACCTCGATTGTCGCAATGTCTATCCGTTCTCCGATAACAGTTTCTTGATCTGGGTGCGCTTTAAAAAGAAAATGAAAAAAAAATATAGTTTCTCCGATAACAGTTTCTTGACCCAGGACATCATCACTCTCGGCCTTCCCCTTCCTCTTCTTGTCCCCATCCTCCTCCACATCCTACGCCGCGCCGCCGTTCACCAGCTCCTGCCGCCGCTTCGCCTTCTCCTGCACCGTCAGTGACCCGTCCGCCTCGATCACCCGGATGGACGCGATCAGGTCCGCGGAGGCGCCGGATGGGACGGAGGATCCGCCGCCGGGAGCGATGGCCGCCACCGAGAGGTCCTCCGTCGGGGAGCAGTCCGGGCAGTACTCCCATTCGGCGACGGACGCGTGCTTCTCCGGCGGCTTGGAGAGGCACTGGACGTGCCACGACGTGGCGTAGGTGCGGCACAACACCACATTGGCTTCCGGCGGGGTGCTCTGGCACATCATGCTGGTGCCGTCGGTGTCGCAGGGGAGATCGGACGCCATCGGAGCGGCGGTGCCGGGATAGGGACGACAGGCGCGACGGGAGGGGGCTAGGGTTCGGAGGTGAGGGTCCTGACTCCGGAGGTGAAGGGGGGTTTTGAAGGGGAGGCGTGGGGGTGGAAGAGGCACCTCCCGCCGGCACCCGTTCTTCAGCGCCGCCGCCTCCACGAACTCCATCTTTGCCTCCTCCCTCTCTACCTGCTTCAAAAAAAAAAAGCTGTGGATGACATTCGTCGGGGCAAAGTCGTCCAAAAAAAAAAAAAGGTCACAAAAGTAAAGAGGTGAAACATAGGGTCAGTTAGGTCAATACAGGTTAGTGGAGGGTCATTTTGGTTAAAACCTCAAGAGAAATGCCCTAGTTTTTAATATCCCAGAGATAGAAAAGCTTGCCGCTATGATAAGAGCGAAGCCCACCACTACACAGCAAGAGGAAATATACCGTAGCTGGGGGTGGTAATCCTTGACCCGACCCACCAACCCAACCCGAAGTTAGCGGGTTTGGGTTTGGCCTAAACAGGTTCGGGTCATAAACGGGTTGACCAGATTGACCCGTTTGTTTAATGGGTCGGGTTCGGGTTTGTACTTATAACCCGGTTGACCCGACTTGATCCGTTTACCAAACGGGTTTGTCAACCCGACCCAAACCAACTTGGCCCAACCCGACCCAACCTGGCCCAATCCGACCCATCTTGACCCAACCCGACAGGTTTTCATGGGTTATGTTGACCCAACCCGAGCCAACCTGACCCAACAGGACCCGACCTATTTAGTAAACGGGTTTAACGGGTCGGGTCGGGTCGGGTCAACCCGTTTATTAGGCGGGTCGGGTTTGGGTTTATGTTTTTGACCCGTTTATTAAACGGGTCAGGTTCGGGTTGGGTGTTTTGCCCTTATACCTATGTCTCAACCCGACCCGAACCTGACCACCCGACCTATTTCCACCCCTAACCGTAGCACTTATTCAAATCCTTAACCAAGGCCACGGGTTGCATATGTCTTACCAACTGAGCTATCAGTTGCAGACAGATTACTGCCTTTTTTTTTTTAATCATAGTATTGAACTTTTGACAGATAAAAAAGAATTAGATTCTACCTCCAAATTTTTATTATAAATGGTTGCATCAACACATCAAATCTGTGGGCATCCATGGAAACAATATTATCTGAATTGTTGAAAAAATTATGAATAACATGCAAACTTAAAACAAATGGGTTGGTCTCCGAATTAATCGGCGGCTTGGGACATGGCTGTACAACTACCGAATTGTTTCATGAATTATTCACGAGTTTTTTTGAATAATCCATGAATCACATTTTTTTTATATGATACTTATTTTGATTATAAAAATACAATTTAATATCTAGAAATGATCATATAATATAATAATTTTTTTATTTTCAAACTTTCCTTGCCGTGGCTGAGATCGTATCCTAGTGGTAAATCACCTTGCTCCCGTTAAGCAGGTCGTGTAATCGAATCTCATGGGCTCCCTCCCATCTTGGGGTGGATTTATTTGTGCTCATATGTGACAGAGTTAGAGGCAAGATTCAAAGGTTGCTTTAGCTTGTGAGGCAAGGTATTGACCATGATATCCCACCAAGAAAAAAAATGGATAATATGTGTTTAGTCCCGATAGGAGATGGTATATTTGCTAAAAGGCTAAAAGACAGACAACATTTAGGCGTATTGTAAAGGCCCTTCCAAAGACAAGTTTGTATAGAAAGCCCAATAAAATGTTGACTTTTTCAACCATTTAAATGACACTGCTCCTCCATTACCCCTCCAACAAAAGTATCTATTCGTCTCTAGCAAGAGTATCAATTCATCTCCAGCAAGAGTATCAATTCGGTTTGGTAAGAATACCAATTCAATAAGCCGGAATGAAATAGTTGCTATAGGAGCAATGCTATTCAGCACGAAGGTTTTTCCTATTCCGCTCAGCCCGATTGACGTGGCAGCGTGCAACTGGTGGAATAATAGACTTAAATGTCGCTCGTGGGTTTCATCCACCAGTTGCACACTGCCATGTCAATTGGGCCACCAAAATCGGGAAACCTTCGGGCTGAATAGCATTTCTCTTGCTATAGTGATTTCACTGTAGCTGCTACTATGGGTTAACTGTAGCAACAATATTAATTCGGTTTGGTAAGAGTGCGACTAAGCCGAATTGATACTCTTGCTACAGTGATTGCACTACAACAGCTACAATGAAATCATTGTAGCAACCGCTACATGCACATTGTCAGCCGACGAATTGATATTCTTGCCGGGAACGAATTGATACTGTTGCTGGAGATGAATGGATACTCTTGCCGGAGACGAATTGGAGGGGCACTTTTGTCATTTGTAGGGGTAAAAGAAGGGTGTGGTACTTACTGTAGCAGGTATTGTTCGGGAGGGATTTGGTGCAATATTGAAACATTGCATATCCTTTAGCTAATATAGCATATGCTAAAAGGATTTAAGGTTAAATCTTTCAAAAATAAAGAGTTCGTTACAATTATGGCACCATTCTAGGGATGACAACGGTGCGGTTTTGGGCAAAACCGAAACCGTACCGTATCGGGACGGTGTACCATTATGTAAAACTGAAACCGCACCATGCGGTGCACGTACCGCGGTTTATCACTAGAATGGCCTTAAACGGTGCGGTTTTATACGGTTTTGGTCAAAACCAAAACCGCACCGCTACGACGAAATAAAAAATCAAAATTGCACCGCACTGCGACGGTTTTATATTTTGGCAAACCAAAATTGCGCTAGGGGGTGTGATTTACTGCGGTTTTCGATTTTAAACCGCACCGTTGCCATCCCTCCATCCACACCATATCAAACCGTAATTCTACTATTAATACTAGTTCTTCCAGATGTTTGAAATGGATTTAAACTCACCACAATTTCTTCTACGATCAACATGCATAGAATTTTAGTACGGCTGGAAAACTTAGATCCGTCGGGAGGCGCCAAAACCCACGGCCATCAACTGCAGATGAGAAGCATAGCCTACATAGAATTGAGTTGATGTAACTGCTATCACCACCAGCAAATGTTGCAGTTCAGCTCGATCTGATCGCACATCCAGCACCAAATGTGCGATCAGAATCCAGCACTGAATCCTGCTCCTCGTTGTAGAGAGAGAGAGAGAGAGAGAGAGAGAGAGAGAGAGAGAGAGACTCAGCTTTATAATTATTTGTTATAGATAGATGAAAAGGATCCCCTCAAAATGCAATTTTTTTGGGGGGTGATTTGGTGAAGAGCTCTGTTCAAAAGATGTTTTTAAGCTCCGGTCCCGACAATGTTTTATTTTTAGCTCAAATCCATCCCGAAAAGACACTTACACTAAACCCTTGTTGACCTATTCAACCCCTATCAAATGACTAAAATGTCCATTTCATTACCCCTCTGTAGCAACCGAATTTATACTCTGCTAACCCGAATTGATACCTTCAGAATCTGCTATAGTGACTTTAGAGTATCAATTTAGACAATAGAGCATCAATTCGATTGCTACTATCAAATCACTGTACTTGCATAAATTACTGTAGCAACGACTCAGTTGTCTCGAATTTATATTCCATACGAGATATTCTAGTGAAATCACTCTGGAATAGTTACTGCTATAATGAAATCATTGTAGTGACTACACTGTTTTGGATCTACTATTGGGATTTTACTGTACAACACATGTTGGAAAAAAAACTGTACATCAATTTGTTCTCACTGTACAAATTCTATAGGGACAAAATGGTCATTTAAAAAAAAAAAGGAGTGAGGGAGGACTTAATGGTCTACACAAAAAGTAGAGGGGTTTATCAAACTACGGGATTAGTTAAAGAGGCCTTAGACTAATTATCCCCTTTTTTTTTTGGTAAAACCAAAAATGCATATTTGAAAGGTGGCCCTGCTATACTATGATGGCCGAATATTGTGCACTGGGCTACCATCGATCACTCTGCCTCTAACAACTAAATGAGATGTAAAGAGACTCACATGGAGGAGGAAGAAGAGGAGGAGGAAGGAAGGAGGAGAAGGAAGGTAGGTAGCAGTGGCATGCACGAGTCGGTAATGGTGGCAGAATAGGAGGAGGAAGAGAAGAGTAAAATTAGGGTTTACTAAAAGTTTCCATCAATCTCAGGGCTGCTTAAGTATAGTATGGGTTTAATGGATCGTCCCTATACAAGGTTATTTTAGGTATATTGAATGTATGACTTGAGGGTTGCCCCCTTGAAAAAGTTTTGACGTATATTACATCTTTCCCTATCCTTCGCCACACACCGTGCACCCGCATTCTATGGGTAGGCGTCTTTTTCATTCTCTTACTTGGTTAAACAAACTTATGGGATGATTGTGATGAAGGACAGGACATCTGATACGCCGACTACAAGGGTGTGGCATAAGCTATGGCAATGTGAGGTTGGGCAACATCTTAAACTCCATATGTGGAAAGTTCTCCATGGTCGGCCTCCTACTAGTGATAACTTTCCCACATTAGTCTCTCATGCTCTTTTTTTTTTTTGGGCGGTAAAAAAAAAAAATTATTAAATAAACCAAGAGCGATTACAGTATACAGCTTAACTCTGGGCGAGTAAGCAGGACACGAGACCAAAAATGGCAACATAACGGCCTAAACATTTGGGCAGCAAAGACAAGTCCACAAGTGGCCTCATCACAGTCATCATGTCCCACATCTCAACAACAGAAGTCAAGCTTGAGGGTACCGAACAACTCCAAACACTAACTCAAGGAGGCAAATAATAAGACTCAACTCGCACCTTTGCTCCTGGTCACTCGGTCAGACGAAGCCTTAGGCCAAGACTCCTTAGCACGAGAAGTGGCTTAAGAAGGCTTCTCCACTGTTCGTATAGAATCCTCATAAACAGTATTCAGCACAGTGCGAGTAAAGGGGCAATTGGTAAGATACGGAGGTAATTTGCCCCCGTAGCTCACAGCCGCAAATGGATTAGGGATAGAAGCAGGCGGAGGAATAGTACTCCTCACCCCTGGATCCCCCTCTGCTCCAACAACCCCCTCTAACTCAGAGGGAGGCAAGTCAACCATCCAAAGCTTCCATCTTATGAGAAGAGCAAGCTCGTTGAAGGGCTGGAATCCGAATGCTAGGACAACCATACGATCTCTGTTTTCGCCGAGCTGAGGACCTCGCAGCACCACCATCAGCCATTGTTACAGCAGCATTTCTAGCACCAACAGCTTGCGTAACACGGTCGATCGCAGCAACTCCATCGGCTCGCGTAACAGCATCAATTGCAGCATTACCATCTAGCGTAGCATTAGTTTGCAGCCCCAACAGCAACTGCAGCACTCACAACCATGGAGCGTAAAACGTGCCCCTCATCAACACGGGATGTCAAGGCATCATCTCTGTGTGTACCATTCTCTTTTGGAGCCGGCGCCGTAACCGTCGGAGAGAAGGAAGGGAGATCGGCCATGCAACAAGCACCCCCCCCTCTCTCTCTGGGTCGGCCGGTTGGTCCACAAGGAGACACCCCCCCCCCCCCCTTTTTGGGTCGGCATGTACTCAGAGAAAAGGGGGGGGGGGGGGGGGGGGGGGGGGGGGGGGGGTCGGCCGGTTGGTCCACAAGGAGGCAGCCCCCCCCCTTGGGTCGGCATGTACCCAGAGAAAGGGGGGGTTGGTCGGTTGGTCCACAAGAAGGCACCCCCCCCTCTCTCCTGGGTTGGCATGTAGCCAAAAAAAGGGGGTCGGCCAGGCAACAACCCCTCTCTCTCTCGATGGAACATGCAACGAGCCGAAAGCGTGAAGCAACAGCCGAACCCGGAGATCTCGCGGTGCTGACGACGCTCCGCGATTTCCGGCCTAATGTGACCAGGTGTCAACCGCGCGCCACGTCACCGCGGCGGTTGAGCTCATTGCGGGGACACGTCACTCGCCCAATTTTCGCGGAGTGTAACCGTCACCCCGCCACTATAAAAGGGGACCTACCCCTTCAGCGAGGAGGAGGGAGAATTCTGGAGGAGACGCTGCCCGTTTCGTCCCGGAATTTGCGGAGCTGCGGAGATCGGTCGGTCTGCACCCAGAGGCTGTCTGCGGAGGTCGGTCGGTCAGCACCCAGAAGCTGTCTGCGGAGGTCGGTCGGTCGGCAGCCAGACACTGTTTGCAGCGACCTGCAGACAGACGCTGTCTGCAGCGGTCGGCAGTCAGAGTGAAATCGCAGAGGTCGGTATTTTGGGAGACCGGTCCTCAGGGTATGTAATTGGGGTTAAGGTGAGAGATTGTAACTGAAAGATTAGTCTTAGTGCATTCTCGCCCCACCCGTGGTTTTTTCCCCTTCGACGTTGCGAAGGGGTTTTTCCACGTAACCACCGTCTCTTCTTTGCATTTGGCTTGTTGGATTGTGTTCGCCACCCGAACCGCCCGGTTCGACTAAAAACCCCCCACAATCTTGGCGTCGTCTGTGGGATAGTCTTCGAGACTTCCTACTAGAGCTTTCGACTGTTGACCCGTGGGTGTCGACCAGTCCGAGGCTACCTGCAACCAGCAGTCCACGACCACGCGGTTGAAGAACGATGGCCGGTGGACCGTATCGTACCCGATCGACGTCGCAGCTCCCGTCCGAAACTGCGCCACTCGGAGATGCCAATGATGTCGGACGTCTTGTTCAACAGCCAACGGACACGGAGCGCGTAGTCCCGTTGGCAAATCCTGTACTGGGGGTCGGGGAGTCCAGTCAAGCTCCGGTAGCAACCCTGGCTCCTCTGACAGGGGGGTCTATCGGAAGCTTTTCTGGCCACAATGATGATGACCCAGCAAGCTCTCACCACCCAGCTCCAAACGATGCAGCGCAACTACGAGGAGTTGCGTGACTTCGTGCGGGCCGCACCGACGGGTGGTCTACTCAATCAGGGCATGTTGGCCCAAGCGGGACAGAGTCTCCCCACTCAAGCTGCCCCACCAGTGCAAATGCAGCCGCAACCAGTGCCTCAGGTGGAGGTTAGGGTTAATCGCTCGGTGGAGGTCCAGAGTGCAAATCCCGACGGGCGAGACTCGAGTAGCCCGGAGCCTGCAGAGAGAAACAAGCATGCACGAGCGACGTCGGCACGCTCGGATGTCTGGTCCCGGCTCGGGGCACACCCCCGACAGCCGCATGCCTCTAAGCATCACTCGAAGACGGACTCGGCACAAGTGCATCGCCCGAAGCGAGACGAAGAACATCATCGTCAGCCGAGTGATAGTCATCATACTCGGATGACGCCAGCCAGTCGGCAGCCGGCTCATACTACTGACCGGAGGAGCGTACGCGAATGCATTCGGGTACATGCGTCACAGTGACTCGGGGATCGAGAGGAGATCCAGCGAGACCGACCGGGGATTCGAGCTCCCGATCGGTTGAAGGAAGTCGCCATCCGAGGAGCCGCACGGTCGCCGCTTGTCGAGAAGCTACTCCGGGAGCCATTCCCACGCGGATGGAATCCTCCACGCCTTCCCAAGTTTGACGGATCGAAAGACCCGGTGGAGCATGTACTGGCTTTCCGGGATGCTCTGGTCCCGCACGAGGATGATCATATCCTCTGTCGGACCTTCGCCAACAGCTTGTCGGGAACCCCCCTTGAATGGTTCCACAAGCTTAGGCCCTCGTCCATCTCCTCTTTCTCGGAGCTGAGCACGCGGTTCATCGACCAGTACCGATGTAACCGCCGGGAGCTGAAGACTCTGGAGTCACTCTTCGGGATGAGTATGACCCAGAAGGAGATGCTCCGACAATTCTACCATAGGTTCAGGTCCGAGTACCTGAGCTTGGCGGACGCAGACGGGCAGGATCGCATGGTGATCGCGGCCTTCAAGAACGCCATTCAGCCTGCCCAGCTCGTCAACGCGTCGCTCATCAAGCGAACCCCGGAGACGATCGACGAGCTATCGCGGCGTGTCGAGAAGTACATCAAGATCGAAGACGCAGACCGCAAGAGGAAGGCGGTGGAAACCAGAGCCCCGCACCAGGGCTACCCCAAGCCAGCTGCCGTGAAGAACGTCAACAAGCAGCAGGGGGAGGCGACGCGGCATGACGCGAAGCGGCAGAGGCAAGACAGGCCCGCGAGGCCACAGTGGAACAGGGAGTTCACAGTACTGAACGCCCCCATAGACCAGATCCTGGAAGCCATCAAGGGCGAACCATACTTCAAGTGGGCGCAACCGCTGGAACCCGGAGAGAGGGGAGCCAGAGATGTATCGAGGTACTGCGAGTACCACCAGAGCCAAGGCCACACTACCCTGCAGTGTCGGGCGCTCAAACATCATATCGAGGATCTCATTGAAGCCGGCCATATTGGCTGCTTCATTGACCTCCCTCAACGTAAGGAGACTAAGGCTGTAGGGGAAGTCCAGCGAGGGGCAACGACACAGCGCTTACCGGGCCCTCCGCCAGAAAGGCGTCAACTTCGAGAGGTAGATGCAGTCTACGGGTACCATGGCCCGGTACCATCAGCAAATGCCGTCGACCGACAGGTGCGACGTATTGAACAAACAAGGCAAGTCCACCATGTGGTACTCGACCCCGTCATCCGTCCCGAGCCAAAAGTGGAAGCTGCAGTACAGTTCTCGGCGGCTGATCTGGTCGGAATAGAGAGGCCTCACAACCACCCCCTGGTCATACGGCTCCAGATAGCCAATTGCCTAGTGAAGAGAATTCTGGTCGACGCCGGAAGTTCAGTTGATGTGCTCTTCCTCAGCGCCTTCGACGCCATGCAGCTAGATCGCGGACAGATGACCGAATCGTCGTCGACGATAACGGGCTTCACGGGGGAGGCTGCAAGGGTGGTTGGTGAGATCACCCTCCCGATCACAACAGTGCATCTCACTAACTTTACCCGGTTCATTGTGATTGAAGCTCACTCGGCGTACAACATCATCCTTGGAAGGCCGTGGCTCCACCACTTGGATGCGGTCCCCTCGTCGGCCCACCAGGTAGTGAAGTTTTGGACCGACAAGGGCGTGATGAGTATTCGAGGTGACCAGTCCTCGGCAGCCAAGTGCGAGCTCAGTGCCATCCATCGACGACGACATGCCAAATTGAAGGGGGAGAACCAGGTGGAGGCAGCACTGAGTTGGGCATCCTCAACCTCTGGACTGCGAAGCAGAGTCGAGAAGCACCAACGCTCCAGCATCACGCCCTATCAAGCGCAGGAGCGCGAGGAGGCCAAGCACCTGAGAAGACTGACCTGTCAGTTGAACGTAAAGGGCTGACAGTGTCGGGGGACCTGCTGAAGACCGACCAGTCAGCTGAACGTAAAGAGCTGACAGTGTCGGGGGACTTGCTAAAGACTGACATGTCAGCTGAACGTAAAGAGCTGACAGTGTCGGGGGACCTACAGAAGACCGACCATTCAGTTGAACGTAAAGAACTGAATGCGTCGAGGAGCTTGAAGAAGGCCGGTCAGATAGCTGAACTTAAAGAGCTAACTGGTCCGAGCGACCCGATGGAGACTGACCTACCAGCTGAAGGTAAAGAACTGAGCAGGAGGACGCACCCTCAGAAGACCGACAGACCGGTTGAACCTAAAGAACCGGGCGAGTCGGAGAGCCCGAACACGGAGTGGGAGGAGTCGCCTGCCGTCGAGCCAATCCTGCCCGTGGACTTAGGAGAAGCAGGCCATCCAAGGATAACCTTTCACGGGTCGCAGCTGCCGAAGCATCATGCTGAAGCTATGACGGCATTTCTCAAGGCAAACCTGGACGTGTTCGTATGGTCAGTTGAGGATATGCCAGGCATCCACCCCGAGGTAGCCTGTCATCACCTTAATATTCGAGAAGGAACTGCACCTGTACGTCAGAAGCCTCGGTCGCTAGCACCGGAAAAAGCAGCAGCTGTCAACGTGGAGGTGGAGAAGCTGCTACGAGCGGGCATCATCAGAGAGGCTCGGTACCCGAAGTGGATCGCTAACGTGGTCGCCGTCCCCAAGAAGTCAGGAGCCATTCGGGTCTGCATCGACTTCACAAATCTCAACCAGGCATGCCCAAAGGACAGCTACCCGCTACCACGCATCGATACCCTGGTGGATTCCACGGCGGGACACGAGAGGCTCTCGTTCATGGACGGCTACTCGGGCTATCACCAGATCCCCATGAATCCGGAAGACCAGGAGCACACGACCTTCGTCACGGGTCGAGGGCTCTTCTGCTACAAGATGATGCCTTTCGGGCTGAAGAACGAGGGAGCAACGTATCAGAGGCTGGTGAACAAGATGTTCGTCGACCAAATCGGAAGGAACGTGGAGGTCTACGTCGACGACTTGCTTGTGAAGAGTCAGGCTGAGGATACGCATATGCAAGACCTGGAGGAAACCTTCGCGACCTTGCGGAGGTACAGTATGAAGTTGAACCCGGCCAAGTGCGCCTTCGGCGTGACGTCGGGAAAATTTCTGGGATACTTGGTCACCCGACGGGGAATCGAAGCCAACCCGGAACAGATCCGTGCTTTGGAGGAGATGCCGTCGCCCAAGTCACGAAAGGAAGTCCAGAAGCTTACCGGACGGATCAACGCCCTCAATTGCTTCATTTCCAAGTCCTCAGACCGGTGTCGGCCCCTGTTCGAGAGGCTGAGTAAGCTCGCACCTTTCGACTGGGACCAACGCTGTGAAGAGGCATTTCAAGAGCTGAAGACGTATCTTGGCCGACCCCCTATCTTGACAGCCCCCCGGCCAGGTGCAACGCTGGGGGTGTATCTTTCGGTATCGGAGGCAGCAATCAGCGCTGTACTGATATGCGAATGTGAAGGAGCAGAGAGGCCTGTCTACTACGTCAGTCGCATCATGACGTCAGCTGAGACGAGGTATGCGAGGATCGAACAAGTGCCTCTAGCTCTAGTGTACGTGTCAAGGAGACTGCGCCCGTACTTCGTCGCTCATCCCATCGAGGTCATCACCGAGCACCCTCTGAAGGAAGTACTAGATAACTCTACTCGGGCAGGTCGGCTGAGCAAGTGGGCTGCAGAGCTGCAAGAGTTTGGCCCTCGGTACGTGCCTCGGAAAGCAGTCAAGGGCCAAGCACTTGCGGACTTCCTCAGCGATTTCCCGGCGGAAGACACTGCACCAGTGCCAGAGACATTAGAAGACCTGTCGGTAGCGGCCGGTCGACCCGTGGGAGTCAGTGCGGTAGCAGGACAGGAAGACGAAGAACAGGGCTGGAGATTGTTCGTGAATGGCTCGTCATGCACAGTCGGAAGTGGTGTGGGGGTAGTCCTAGTAACCCCCGACCACACGAAGCTCGAAAAATCAGTGCAGCTACTTTTCCCGACGACGAATAACGAAGCGGAGTACGAGGCGATGCTGACAGGACTGGAGATGGCGACAGCACTGGGGGTGACCAGCCTACGGGTCTACGGCGACTCCCAACTGGTAATCAACCAGATTACCGGTAGGTATGAAGCCCGTGACGCAAGGATGCAAGCTTACCTGAAGCTAGCCCGGGAGTTGATCGCCAAGTTCGAAGACATAAGCTTCCACCAGTTCCCCAGAGCGGAAAACAAGCAGGCGGATGCCCTTGCTAATCTAGCATCGGTACTCGGAGAAGACAGAGAGAAGCGGGTCTTCATCGAGGTGCAAGCTGACCCACGAACAGTCGGCCCCGCAGAAGATAGTTGCCTGACGAGGAGGACAGAAGCCATGGAGACGGCCCATACTATTGCGGTCGGAGCGGATTGGATATGCAACATGAAGAAGTACTTGCTTGATGGGATACTACCGGAGGACGTCGATGAGGCCCGAAGAACCAAGGCGCACGCTCCAAGATACACCCTCATCGACGACGAGCTTTACAAGCATTCATTTGGCGGACCGTACCTCAAGTGCCTCACGAAGGAACAAGCGGCAGAAATCATGAAGGAGGTTCATGAAGGGGGGTGCGGAAACCATTCCGGAGGAAGATCCCTGGCGCGGAAGATAAAGCTGCAGGGCTACTACTGGCCCACCATGGAAGCAGATGCGGGGGGATATGCGAAAAGATGCTTGCAATGTCAAAAGCATGCCCCCTCCATACATCAACCAGCAGAAGAGCTGCACCCAGTATCCAGCCCTTGGCCCTTCCAACAGTGGGGGTTGGATATTTTGGGCCCCTTCCCGACGTCGCCCAACCGGAGGAAGTTCCTCCTTGTCGCCACCGACTACTTCACCAAGTGGGTGGAGGCAATCCCGTTGCTGAAGATCGGGGAAGTTCAAGTAGGAAAGTTCCTATGGAGCAGCATCATCTGCCGATTCGGACTACCGCGGGCTTTTGTTGCAGACAACGGGCGACAGTTCGACGCGGAGTCAATCAAGAAGTTCTGCGCCAATAACAACATCAAGTTATTCTTCTCTACACCGCGGTACCCCGAGAGCAATGGGCAGGCAGAGTCGACGAATCAGGCCATTCTCGACATACTGAAGAAGAAGCTGGAGCAGAAGAAGGGATTGTGGGAAGAAGCACTACCCGGAGTTCTATGGGCATATCGGACGACACCGAAGCGACCAACGGGAGAGTCCCCGTTCAGTCTTACCTACGGCTCTGAAGCAGTCTTGCCAAAGGAAACCCTGGTCCCGACACAGAGAACGATCGTAGCTGCCGACCCGAAGCTGAATGACGAACTCCTGCTTGATGGCCTGGACTTGCTGGAAGAGAAGAGGGAGAGAGCGAGGGCGCGCCTAGCTAACCACCATCAGGCCATCAAGAGGGCATATGATCGCAAAGTCAGAAGGCGGGTATTCAAACAAGGGGACCTAGTTATGCGGAAGGTCTTTGACAATACCAAGGAGCTGGGAAGTGGCAAGCTGGGAGCTACTTGGGAAGGACCATACATCATCGATGGTATGGGGAAAAACGGAGCCTACCGCCTGAAGACTCAAGACGGTGACGCGCTGGCAAGACCATGGAATGCAGCCAATCTGCGCAAGTTCTATCAGGGTAGTTAAATGGGCAAGATGCATGTAACCGCTTTGTAACTCTGAATCTATTCAATAAAAATGCACTTGCTCAACGTTTTGTTCATGTGAGTGAATAATGGTTAACCGAGGCAACCCAAACCAAGTGGTACATAACACTCCGAGCGAGTTCTACCACTTGGCCGACCGGTCGACAGGTCCCTGCGAAGGGCGAGACCGGCCGGTGAACAACTGGAAAGATCGGTCGACAGACCCTGTTGGGGTACGACCGGTCAACCAGCCTAAACCAAGCGGTACATAACACTCCGAGCGAGTTCTACCACTTGGCCGACCGATCGACAGGTCCCTGCGAAGGGCGAGACCGGCCGGTGAACAACTGGAAAGATCGGTCGACAGACCCTGTCAGGGTACGACCGGTCAACCAGTCTAAACCAAGTGGTACATAACACTCCGAGCGAGTTCTACCACTTGGCCGATCGGTCGACAGGTCCCTGTGAAGGGCGAGACCGACCGATGAATAACTGGAAAGATCGATCGACAGACCCTGTCAGGGTACGACCGGTCAACCAGTCTAAACCAAGTGGTACATAACACTCCGAGCGAGTTCTACCACTTGACCGACCGGTCGACAGGTCCCTGCGAAGGGCGAGACCGGCCGGTGAACAACTGGAAAGATCGGTCGACAGACTCCGTTAGGGTACGACCAGACAACCAGCCTAAGTCAAGTGGTACGCGATACTCCGAATGAGTTTTACCACTTGGCCGACCGGTCGACAGGTCCCTGCGAAGGGCGAGACCGGCCGGTGAACACTTGGAAAAATCGGTTGGCAAAACCCGCGGGGCAACGACCGAGCGACGTGTAGCTACGCATGTCGTCGGCGTGCGGTTACGCATGTCGTCGATGTGTAATCAAAACATGAGAACCAGATTTTTAATGACACGTCGTCGACGTGTAGTTGCGCGCGTCGTCGACGTATAGTCAAGACACAAAATCTGAGTTTTAATAGCGAGACATCAACATGAACTTGAGATGTAAAGTTGATGAAAAAGACAATGATCATAGCATTCAGATGAAATATCAAGAGATCCCAACATAAACAAAGTGTTTTGTTTTATTACATCACGAAACAAAGTAAGGCAGCAAGTAAGATCGGTCAAGCGTCGCCCCCAGCTTTCTACGATCCCAACGGGAGCTTGCCGCGCAGCTTCGTGACCTTCTTGCGCCATTCCGTCGCCTGCTCCGCAAGAAGCGGCTTGCAGTCCGCGGTGTATTCAGCATGCTGCCTGTCAAGCGCAGCCTTATGCGCTGTTTCGGCCTGGCCAAGTGAGGTGTTGGCCTGGTCAAGGGAAGCCTTCAATGCAGCAAGTTCGGCCTCGTAAGCGGCTCGGGCGGCGTCGGCCTCTGCGCGCTGCTCCCTGATCGTAGCCGCCTGCTTCCTGAACTTCGCCCACAGCTCGTCATTTTCCACCTTAGCAGAATCCAACGCTTCTTGGAGCCCGAAGGAATCAGAAGCGTTCTCCAGCGAGGCTTCGAGCTGAGCCTGGACTGCAGCAAGCTCTTCGGCGTGAATCCGTCGAGCTTCCGCCAGCTGATCGCGTAGCCCTCTCGACTCCTGCCGAGCAGCCCGAAGGGAGTTCTTAAGCCGCGTCATCCTATGCATGCCCCCCTCGACAAGTCGACAGCCCGCCTGACAAAGAAGGAAACAACATGTACCACAAAGTTAATGGGAGAAGTTACTACTACGTGAAGTTACACATATCGTCGGCGTGTAGTCACGCGCGTCGTCGACGAGCAGTCAACTCGTTAACGACTTAGACTTACCTCATGAAAGTTGTCGAGCTGACGCTCCTAGCCGGGGCTACCCACACCATCATCTTCCTCCTCCTGACGAGCAGAGAGCCCGGGGGAGCGGCGGTGAGATGAAGCTTCAGTAGCCCCGAGGGGAGAACGGGGAGGTGGCCCGGCGGCGCCCCCAGAAACAGAAGAGGAAGGCGAAGGCATGAAGTCCCGGACCTCCACGCGATCGAGCCTTCTAGCGGCACGGGCAGTAGGTGATGCAATGGGAGGTGCGGTAGCAGGACCGCGGGGTGAAGCTCTCCCATGTGACCCAGCCGAGCCAGACGGCACGGCTCGCTCGCCTCGCTCGAGGGAAGGAGAGAGACTATAACCAGAGCTCTCCGACTCCTCTACCTCCACATACTGATTACCTGTCGACGGCACGTCCTCTACCCAGTCGTCGGGGAGGGAGCGAAGGTCGTCGGCAGCGGACCGTCGCATGGAGCGAGCGAGAAGAGCGCGTCCAGCCTCTTCGTCGCTGGAAGACTCGTTCAGTAAAGCTCGCCTCCTTGATTTCCCCGTCGGCGCAGCTATGTTGCGCACGGCCGGTCGGCTGCTCTCGTCTGCAGCTTTAGTCGACTTCGCACGTCGCCTGAAGACCACGCAGAGTTTAGATGTAGCGGTGTTTGGGTTGAAGCGTCTGACGGAGCTGACGTACCTGTCAGGAAGCCCAGAAGAGTAAGAAATGGGATCTTCTCCCCTACCGGACGCCGCATGTTGTTTGCCTTTCTTTGAAGCGGAGCCGTAGGACCTGACGACTGGTAGCTTCGGAAACAGCTGCCGCCAGTCGTCGTTGTGGTTTGTCACCTGCTTGATGAGTTGGTCCAACTCCTCCTCAACAGCTCCGGGGCACTGAAGCTGCCTAGAGGGGTAGTACTCCTCGATGGTTGCGGCGAGATGGGAGATGCGACTGGGAACGTTGAAGCCACCCCTCCAAGGTCCCCCGACCACAATGGGGCATTCTTTCCAAGTCCTCACCGAATCAGCTAAACCCCCAATAGGAGGGCTATTGCCTGCACGCGCCTGTAGGCTGAAGTACGAGAAGACGCTGCCGGGCGTTACCTTGTAGTCTTTGATGAAATATTTCTTCAGCAGATACGCAATGCAAAACTGTTGCCCCGCCCGCACTTCTAACTCCTCCATACAGCGGAGGATCCTCCAGCCGTTGCCAGCAAGCTGGCCAGGAGACACGTTCATGCGCTCCAGTAGACGACCAGAGAAGCTCGCCAGGGGAAGCCGCATGCCGCAGCGAAGCTGACCGAGCGTGACGACGGTGCGGTCGTTGTCTGACGCATCCAGAGGATCGGTAGTGAAAGAAAGTAAAATCACGTCTGGAATACCGTATGCTGCCCGGACATCCTCCATCAGAGGGAACTTGTTCGGCACTGTGAACCAGGTGAAAGACATCTTCGCCGTAAGCCCTCGACGTGTATCCAAATGAGCCGACACGCAGGTACTCGACGTGTATTCAAACGAGCCGACACGCAGGTACTCGACGTGTATCCAAACGAGCCGACACGCAGGTACTCGACGTGTATTCAAGCGAAACTTCTCCCCAAATGAACCTTCAGCCGTAGAGGAAAGATCTGAAGCAGAGGAAAGATCTGAAGCAGAGGAAAGAAATGAACCATCTAGCTCCTATTTATAGACGAAGTCGGAGCTGGATGGGTTCGAATTTCGAGGAGACGAGTTGGCGGCGCCCGGCGACGCCATGTGGCGAAAAATCAGAAAAAACCCAGACAGCTGTTTTTGAGTTGCAACAGCCCCGAACTGAGACGGGCATGCAAATCGAGGCAAAGTAATCCTGACCGGGCGGGACCAAGGACCGTCCGGTCAGGAGGGGGTATTGTGTGTACCATTCTCTTTTGGAGCCGGCGCCGTAACCGTCGGAGAGAAGGAAGGGAGATCGGCCATGCAACAAGCACCCCCCCTCTCTCTCTGGGTCGGCCAGTTGGTCCACAAGGAGACACCCCCCCCCCTTTTTGGGTCGGCATGTACTCAGAGAAAAGGGGGGGGTCGGCCGGTTGGTCCACAAGGAGGCAGCCCCCCCCCCCCCCCTTGGGTCGGCATGTACCCAGAGAAAGGGGGGGTTGGTCGGTTGGTCCACAAGAAGGCACCCCCCCCTCTCTCCTGGGTTGGCATGTAGCCAAAAAAAGGGGGTCGGCCAGGCAACAACCCCTCTCTCTCTCGATGGGACATGCAATGAGCCGAAGTGTGAAGCAACAGCCGAACCCGGAGATCTCGCGGTGCTGACGACGCTCCGCGATTTCCGGCCCAATGTGACCAGGTGTCAACCGCGCGCCACGTCACCGCGGCGGTTGAGCTCATTGCGGGGACACATCACTCGCCCAATTTTCGCGGAGTGTAACCGTCACCCCGTCACTATAAAAGGGGACCTACCCCTTCAGCGAGGAGGAGGGAGAATTCTGGAGGAGACGCTGCCCGTTTCGTCCCGGAATTTGCGGAGCTGCGGAGATCGGTCGGTCTGCACCCAGAGGCTGTCTGCGGAGGTCGATCGGTCAGCACCCAGAAGCTGTCTGCGGAGGTCGGTCGGTCGGCAGCCAGACACTGTTTGCAGCGACCTGCAGACAGACGCTGTCTGCAGCGGTCGGCAGTCAGAGTGAAATCGCAGAGGTCGGTATTTTGGGAGACCGGTCCTCAGGGTATGTAATTGGGGTTAAGGTGAGAGATTGTAACTGAAAGATTAGTCTTAGTGCATTCTCGCCCCACCCGTGGTTTTTTCCCCTTCGACGTTGCGAAGGGGTTTTTCCACGTAACCACCGTCTCTTCTTTGCATTTGGCTTGTTGGATTGTGCTCGCCACCCGAACCGCCCGGTTCGACTAAGAACCCCCCACAATATTGTGTGTATCATTCTCTTTTGGAGCCGGCGCCGTAACCGTCGGAGAGAAGGAAGGGAGATCGGCCATGCAACAAGCACCCCCCCCTCTCTCTCTGGGTCGGCCGGTTGGTCCACAAGGAGACACCCCCCCCTTTTTGGGTCGGCATGTACTCAGAGAAAAGGGGGGGGGGGGGGTCGGCCGGTTGGTCCACAAGGAGGCAGCCCCCCCCCCCCTTGGGTCGGCATGTACCCAGAGAAAGGGGGGGTTGGTCGGTTGGTCCACAAGAAGGCACCCCCCCCCCCCCCCCCCCCCCCTCTCTTCTGGGTTGGCATGTAGCCAAAAAAAGGGGGTCGGCCAGGCAACAACCCCTCTCTCTCTCGATGGGACATGCAACGAGCCGAAGTGTGAAGAAACAGCCGAACCCGGAGATCTCGCGGTGCTGACGACGCTCCGCGATTTCCGGCCCAATGTGACCAGGTGTCAACCGCGCGCCACGTCACCGCGGCGGTTGAGCTCATTGCGGGGACATGTCACTCGCCCAATTTTTGCGGAGTGTAACCGTCACCCCGCCACTATAAAAGGGGACCTACCCCTTCAGCGAGGAGGAGGGAGAATTCTGGAGGAGACGCTGCCCGTTTCGTCCCGGAATTTGCGGAGCTGCGGAGATCAGTCGGTCTGCACCCAGAGGCTGTCTGCGGAGGTCGGTCGGTCAGCACCCAGAAGCTGTCTGCGGAGGTCGGTCGGTCGGCAGCCAGACACTGTTTGCAGCGACCTGCAGACAGACGCTGTCTGCAGCGGTCGGCAGTCAGAGTGAAATCGCAGAGGTCGGTATTTTGGGAGACCGGTCCTCAGAGTATGTAATTGGGGTTAAGGTGAGAGATTGTAACTGAAAGATTAGTCTTAGTGCATTCTCGCCCCACCCGTGGTTTTTTCCCCTTCGACGTTGCGAAGGGGTTTTTCCACGTAACCACCGTCTCTTCTTTGCATTTGGCTTGTTGGATTGTGCTCGCCACCCGAACCGCCCGGTTCGACTAAAAACCCCCCACAATCTCCTTCCCCTCTCGTCTCTTGATCAATAGTGCAAGGATCTAGAGCAAACTCCTCCTACCCGATCTCAGATTCGGCTGCAATCTCCTGCCCAAGCCCAGACTCCCCATTGGATTGTCCATCCACAATACCTAGACAATTGAGAAGCAATTGATCAACAATCAAAAATTGGAAAGGTTGATCATCGGGATTAGAAGGAATGAAGTCTCTCTTCCTGAGGATCAAAAGCAAGTTTCCCCATAACTTTTCCATGCCGGACATAAAGTCTTTCCACGAACGATTTAAGACTCTTAATCCACTCAGGTAGCATAAGACCCTGATTGATTAAGTCCGAGAAATCAACAATAGAAGACTCACCATCAGCACCAGCCAGGACAGTATTGACATCACCATTTCCAGTTTCAACATAGCCCTCAGCTCCATTCGCACCATAAGCAATTGCACCTGTGGTAACCTGTGTAACATCAGAAATTGCAGCAAAAACTGCAGCAGCTGCTGTGCTCATGATCTGCACTTCAGAAATCAGACCACCAGAACCTAAAGGCTGTGTCGACATTAGCATCCTGCGTAACAGTAGTATCTGCATTCAAAAAATGTGCCACCCTCCGCATCACAAACATCCCCATCCCGGATCCCTTCGTCCAATGCATCACCCAGCACAGCAAATCGAGAGCCGGACTGCCTTACCGAATTCGAGGAGGGCTCCATCAACTGGGGAGGATGTGCCCTTCCGATTGTTTGCCACCCATCTTCTAGGATCTCCTTGCCTTTGGATGAGGGGGGCTTCCTCCCTTGGGAGAAATTCCTCACAACTTGAGCTCCAGGAAAAACTTTGGGCTGCCAAGGTTGACTAACACGAGTTTGGACCACCTTAGGATGTTTGGTACATACATCTCTACTATGATCGAATGTTTTGCACGGCTTACATCGAGTCGGGATCCAATCATACATAACCGGTTGCCAAGAGAGTCTCACCCTTATCATTCCTCGCTTGGACTCGGCTAGGAAGTGAGTCTTCTATACTGATCTCCACGCAAATCCTTGCAAACTGTGCTCTAGTGCCTCCAGCTGTTGCTTGATCCATATAAATGGGAGTACCAAACACATGCCCCAGCCGACTAAGCATTGGTTCAGTCCATAAAGTCCCTTTCTAGAATAGGAAAATTAGTCCAAATTGGGATTTTTGAGACCAACTCCCTATCACTACACATACCCCTGGCCCATTTCCTCACGATCAAAGGTCGACTTTCGAAATGCCACATTTTTCCTTCGAGAATTCAGTTAAAATCAGATGCTAACTCGAACTTGAACCAAAAAAGACCATTCGCTCTTGAAAGAATATCACATTAGGAAATTTTTGAGATGTAAATAATAGGGCCTCCTCCCTAAAACAAATCCCAATAGCGTGTGCTCCCATCGCTTGGCATGTGCTTCTAATTCAACACTTGGACAGATTGCAACTTTGTGCCCTTCAAAAATTCCTTGCTCAATAAAGTGCAGACGTAACTTCTCTGGGGGGAGTAACGGAGGAAGTGGAGAGAGGGGGGGGGGGATCCCAAGCTCTAGCACGACTGCTTGGAGCAAGAGAAGATGTCCCACCCACTACCCCATCCTGATGGGTTCTTGAACGCTTGGCTGCAAAACCAGGAGCCTGGTTCCATGCGGAAAATCCAGAAAACAAATGATGGGCATTCAGCTGCAAAGTTGGACTTAATTGCTTCACTGCAGTTTTGATCACAGCCCCTTAGGAGTCTCAGTATTTCCTTCAAACACCTTCCGGGCACTCTCATGCAATTCCCCATCAGAAGCACTGACATCAGAAGTTAAGTTTCCCTCAGATTCCGTCTTCTTCCTTGCAACAACCTGGGCTCGCGGACTGTGCTTGGAATACATCAGGGGCGGGAAATCCCCTTCATCTCCCAGTTCCACTTGTAAGCTCTCCGATCCCAGCATAGTCTTGGCCACCACCCCCATGGCATCTCCAACAGGTGCAGCAATCGAGACATCATAATGATCCCCCCTTTGCAACCAAGCTCCCCTCCCATCACCAATTGTTGCATGATTTGCAACAACAGCTGCAATGAACCCATCCAACAGAGGTGCAGCCGGTTGGGAGAAATCCTCCAAGGACTCGAGGGCAACATTAGACCCATCAAGTTGATCGGTACGAGTGTCACCAAATCCACTCTTCTCCGCCCCAATAGGAGAAGAAGAACAGAGTGGAGGAATGGGCCGAATTTGTGCACCAGCCATCTCTTAAACCCCTTTCTCCGAGGGGATATGAAGTCTACCTCTTCTCCCGTCCTTCTCTCCAAGCTCATGGGAAAGAACCAGATCTTGGGGTGCTCTATTGCCCCCAAGCGGGGAGATGAAGATTTTGGGTTCTCTCTCTCTCTCTCTCTCTAGGTGTGCTTTGTTAAGAAACGCCGTTGAGGAGAGGGATACACCCTCATTTTGATGATTCATATGTCATTCTTAAGGATAGTCTCATGCTCTTTATTGTGCACGTAGTGTATGAGTACATAAAATATCCATCCCTTCACTCGGCAACCTATATATAAAAAGTTTATAGGAAGACTATACCTCAAAAACGAACCATGGCAGGTAGGGATTAGAATCTCTACCTCCTCACCAAAAGAATAGCTAAACGAACATAAGTAACACCATACACTAGCCTGTTCGAAGGAATAACGTGTACCGTTTCTTAAATAGAGGACTTCGACAAACTAGCAGGGGAAGGGTAGGGTAAACCCCTCACCCCCTTCCTACAACAGAACCAATCCACCCCTTCAAAGAAGGGGGCATGCCAAAGCCTTTCTTCCTAAAGCAAAGAAGCTATCCAAGAGACACTAAGATATTAGCATACCTTTACCAACATAACGTTAGTTGTCCATAAAAATGAGAGATTATCCTTCATCCACCTCACGCAAGAAGATTAACCCCACAGCGATGAGCAGGCCAGCTCACACTGACCTAAGTATAGGAAACCATTGTCTCGATGCAATTAGCAGAATACACACCACCCCATGTGGGATAACAGATGTCACAGCCGGATTGGAAGGTCTCCACCACCCCATGTGGGAAAGCAGGAATCTCAGATATCTTCGTAAGAGGATAAACTCTCCTCCTTTTTAGGCTATAAAAGGGAGAGGGATGACACAAAATAAAGGGCTAATAAATCCTTATAATCTTGTGCAAGTACATGGCACAAAAATTTACTAATAAAATAGAGCACTTTCTACTACTACTGAGTCTTTTCCTTTCCTACTTCCACCTCTTCCTATGATTTTTCCTTAACACGTTAGCTAAGGACTTGGGGGCATCTATTCTAGGAGCTTCAATCCTTTTTGGAGTCCAACTGAAAATGGAGTAACATATCTTCAACGCCATCTTCAGGCACCAGCAACAAGCATTTACCACCAGAAGGAGATAAGAAGAGAAGAATCCTTCCCCTAGCAGTTCCACTACAACGATCTTGCGGGTAGGGGTTTGCTCCAAAAAACTGTCCCCACATATATAATGCTTAAGGAAACCGGAGTCCATTAATCATCATGTCTTTTCTTGTGTGTGGAGAGAGAGTGAGAAAGAGAGAGAGAGAGAGAGAGAGAGAGAGAGAGAGAGAGAGAGAGAGAGAGAGAGAGAGAGAGAGAGAGAGAGATCACGGGGTGTGGTTGTTTCTTTCTATTATGATTTTTTTTTATCAAAATTAAACAATACCCTTGAAAAGACTAAAGAGGCCTAATTATATAGTATTGGTAAGAAACCCGGCAAATGCCTGGATGAACTTGATGCATGCTACTTGGCACAGACAACATCACAGTTGTTCGAAGAAGTGTGCAATCCAGAGTGAGTGCAATTCACTCACTCCATATTAACATCAAATGGTTTTCCTCCATATTAATATCAAATGGTTTTCGTAATGATTTTTCTAATTAACATCAAATGATCCTTCAATGCTATTGAATAGGTAGGTTTTTAATAGGATTTAAGAGAAAGTTGTGTTCACACACGGGAGACGGATTTTGGCTCTTAAAAAGAGGTCCGCGTGTCACAACACAAGAGAGATGGCCCCATTTACTATTGGATTATTGGATTTTGACTCAAGTTAGGGTATCAATGGGTACTGTTTAGTTTGTGTCATAATGTCCAATTTGGCTCTTAGCAATATTTACTACATGGGTTTGCAAACAAACCCAATATTCCTTCCCTTCTTTTATCTTTCTGGAAGAGGACGCTGGTTGTTGATACTTGACAGAGATACTGATGGTGTGTTACTCTGCTTTGAATAGTTGTAGTGGTATTGTTTGAGGATGGGCTTATTTTCTTTTTTCCCTCTGCTAGTGGATGTTGGTTGTTTATGCTTGAAGACGGTGTTGAAGATGTACGTGTTGCTTTGTTTTGAGTCGAAATCTAGAAAGGATTGAGGCTCCTAGAATGGATGCCCCAAGTCTTTAGTCAAGATGTAAAGGAGAAAGTAGAGGAAGAGGTAGAGGGAGAAAAAGAATAGACAATAGTAGTAGAAAGTATTCTCTTTTTATTTGCAATGTTTGTGATAAGTACTTGTACAAGATTACAAGGTTTTATTAGTCCCTTCTTTTGTGCCACTTCTCTCCCTTTTATAGTAAATACCTGAGGAAGCTGGGTGTCTGTTCTTCTGCTGAGTGTCCCGTTTCCCCATATGGGACAGTGGAGACCTTTCAATCTGGTTGTGACACATGTTACCCCACGGGCAATTCGTTCTCTGCCAATTGCATAAAGACATCTATCTCTTGTACTCTGGTTGGTGTATTGCATAGAAACAGTTGTCTCCTGTACTCTGGTCGGTGTGAGCTGATCTGTTCGTTTCTGTGAGGTTAATATGCTTGCATAAGGTGGATGAAGAATAGCCTCTCGTTTATATGGACAGCTGGCATTGGTATGTTGATAAGGGTGCGATGGTTGCTTAGTATCTCTTGGACGGATTCTTTATTTAGCATGAAGGGTTTGGCATGCCCCCTTCTTTGAAGGGGTGAATGGGTTCAGAAGAGAAGGAGGGGTTAACCCTACATCTTTCCAACCTATTTAGGATATGTTGTGTCATTTCTTTGAACAGGCTAGTTGGGGATGCTGCTTAGTTTTGCTTTGCTCTTCCCTTGGTGGGGATGTACAGTAGGGGTGTGCAGGATCCAAACCAAACCAACCAAACCAAGCCAAATGATCAATTTTGATCTGTTTCAACACACTCAATGGATCAGATTGGATTGGGTTTTATAAAAACCGACTTGATTAGATCGGTTGACTGATTTGTAAATTTAAAACCGACCTAAACCGAGCTGAACCGACATATGTATATGCACGTAATATTTTATTAAATATACCATATGTCCTCATATACCCTTGCTACCAACAACCTTTGCAATACTATAGAATGACTCAAAATCAGTTAAAAATCTTATTTAGGCCTAATAATTTGATAACAATTATTATTTTTAAAGTTGAAAATAGATCCAAATAGAAGGGGAAAAAAACCCAATAAGAATATGGTCCAAAGCCCAAACCGACTTTAATTGGATTATATTCAAATCTCAGTTCGGTTTGGATCGGATTGAAAATCCTCAAAACCGACCATGGTTGGATCGGTTTGGGTTTTGCCTCAATAGGTTGGTTTTGAACCGATGCACACCCCTAATATAGAGTTTCTAGCCTCTATGTGCTCTGGTTTGATTTTAAGGAGTAGTCTCCCAATATGTTCTTTTATATGTAGGTTGTCGAGTGGGGTAGATTTTTTAGACACCCACAGTCTTGTTCAACAACTCCAACCTTATCCAATCCACAATAATCTGTTGCAACTATCATGGTGTCATTCGAGTCATTCTATACACTGGTCAATCTAGTGTTTATCAAATCTTTTTTTCTTTTTGGTACATAGAGGGGTCCTAGCTAGGGGCCTAGGGCCCAAGAGTCACCACACAGATGCATGACTGCATTGCCACAAGAGAAGACCCACCTGGTCCATAAAAGTCGCTACCACCTTAAGCTTTTAAATTGGGACAATGAATGAAAAAAAATCCAAATATTTTGAAATTTTTTACCCAATGTCTCTGAATACTAGCCGAATTTTCTTTAAAAAAAAGAATACTAGCCGAATTTCACAAAATTTTAAATATTTTAAATTTTTAAAAATTTAAATTTATATCTATTGAGATGAACAGTTTGGAGCCATGCATAGGGTTTTTTTACCAAAAGGTTTTAACGATGCAGCATGATGCACATTCACCATTATTTCTGAAGGATATTATAATTGATGGACATTCAAGAGGAAGTGTTTTGAGATCGTTTGATAGGATAACTGTCTACCGTCGAATCTCTCTCATGTATTAGGATTTCTTATAGATTGGTTGGACTCTAAGTAAGCTTACCTATAAATAATATACGACCCCTTAGGATGGAGCACGTTTGATGGTTCTCTCTCTCTCCCATCTCACAACAAAATTTAAAATTTTTAAAATTTTTAAATTTATATCTTATGAGATGATCAGTTTGGAGTTGAGTGCAGATCCACTTGTAATCGAACCCTAACCAGACCAATTACAAACCCCTTTGGATGTTATATAACTATACAACCAAACAAACCCTTGACGTTCGCAGGGGCACTCATCTTGGCCAAACGGCCCAAACCAGGCCTATGAGACCGACAAGAAGAGTGTATCCATAAAAATGAGGGTATGTTTATCACAATCCTAAAACCAAATAAAAAAGACCGTACACGTACGTCAGGCGCCCCGCACCGAGATCCCCTGCATCATGTGCTTGAACTCGCAGAAATCCACCCGCCCGTCGCGGTTCCGATCGACGGAGCAGATCATCTGGTGCACCCGGTCGATGTTCCTCCCCTCCGGCAGGCCCAGCTTCCCGAGCACCACCTGGAGCTCCGCCGCCGAGATGTACCCGTCGCCGTCCTCGTCGAACACGCGGAACGCCTCCTCCATGTCCGAATCCTCCTCGCGGTCCGGCGCCTCGTCCCCCGCGGCGGCCCCGAAGAGGGAGTCCCCCAGGGCGCGGTGGAAGCCCTCGAAGTCCTCAAACTCGAGCCCCGCGCGGCCGGGGCGGATGAAGGCGGCGACGGCGGAGGCGAGCTCGAGGGGGTCGGCGCCGAGGCCGAGGCGGTCGAGGGCGAGGGAGAGCTCGTCGACGGTGATCTCCCCGTCGCCGTTGCGGTCGAAGAGGTCGAAGACGCGGCGGAGGCGGAGAGTGTTTAGGCTCGGGCTCCGCAGGCGGAAGGAGGGGGAGGGCCGGCCGAGGCGCGGCCCGCCGTTCGCCAGTCTCCCTGCCTCCATTCGTATCGCCGCCGATTTGATCGGGAGAACTCCCCGGGGGAGGCGAAGGGAGCGAGGTGAGCCGATCGATGGGGGGACGGTTTTTTATAGGATGCACGAGCGGAGACGTGCGAGGCGCTCCCGAGTTATTGAGCGCGGTGGCGTGCGCCGCTGAAATGGGAGGCGGGATTCCTTTCCTTTTAGAAGCAACGCGAAAAGGTCAACGTCGAGATTTGAAAGTCGCGGGCGAGCGTGCGACCGAATCGTCGCGTTCCAGAGAGAGAAAAAATCGTGCGGGATCACGCATAGGGAATTCGAGCGGGACGCGGTTTGAACGCGGGAAATGCAGAGACGGATAATGGAGACGAAAATGTTGGAGGGATACCTCCGCCGGTGCCTCCGAATGCATCTTCACTGTTCGTCGGGTGGGATGTAGCCATGTCAGCTTAGGCACGAGGAGAGGCATAGTCGTTGTTGCACTAGTATTTTTCTCAATGGCTTTCCCAAAAAAAAAAAAAAAATCTCCTCCACAAACTGGGACGCGGTTTCCAAACGGGGACCCATGTTTTTCATAGTGACATCCATGTTTGATTGGCCCCCCATATCATTTATGTGGGATTGTAACAGCATCCTTATTAACCCCAAAATACCCTCGCCCCTAATCCTCCAACCAACCATTTCCATACGCCACCACCACATCCTCCCTCCTTCATATTGCATGAACCCTAACCCATTCCACTGCCCTCGTCCTTCCTCCTACTCTTATTCCCCGTCTGGACCGTAACCCATCCTGAGTGGCAGGCACAGTCCGACATTGCATTCCCAAAGTTAGACTGTGAGTGTCGATTGTGATAGAGATTAGCGTTTAGACGTGGAAGAAGAGGAGGCGGAATGAGGAAGTGGTAGGAGGTACAAAGAGGAGGAGGAGGGCGGCAGATCAGGTGGGTCGATGTTAGAAACGGATAGCTTGGTGGGTCAACTGGGGCAGAGGCAGAGAGAAAGGGGGAGGGGCTGTGGCGAAAAGGAAAGGGAAGGATTGATTGGCTGGAGGTTAGGGATAAGGACAAGAGCTAATTGGATATCGACATTAAAACTATGGGTGCATAAGGTGTCCCAAGTGGGGTACCGACTGCAATGATAGCCGTACATATAAGAGACCAAATGAAGAGAGATACTATGCATATGTACCGTGTATGGATAGGGACCATAGGGTGCATCCTCACCACAAAGTCCAAGGGATAGGATTGAGCAATGCACTAATCCTGATGCATCGCTTCCATCCCGCGGCCCTTGCAGTGAGGATGCAACACTATGCATACACAACTTGTATGCTTAGCATTTCTCCATAATGAATTATGGTCATCCCAGATGGTGGGACTCGATGGGGGTGGGGCCATTGGAAAAAAATGGACCTGTCGATGATTAACTAATTGAAAGAACCAACGGTATAGTTTGGTTGGCTGAAAAAAATTTGGTACAATGAACTGCCACGAGGATCATGTCAACAAGGTGGAATAGTCAAACCATTGTGCTTAATTGGCAGTTAGGATATCATCTGGTCTTATCATTGTTGACAATTTCATAATTTTAAATTATTATATTTCTATTGATATTTCGTATTAGAAATTATTCAAGCGAAACATTTCAAACTTCACACACTACTCAATTTGTACTAATCTCTAGTGCAAAGAACGAATGGTTGCAATGCTACTAGATTGAATTGCACATCCGACATTAAATCCAGCTACCCATAGCGTTGAGATAGAGCGGGAGGAATTTAACCATAAACAAAACCTAAAAAGAGAAGAGAGAGAGTGATAGAGGGGGGAATTGGGAGGTGCGACGTGGCACAAAAAGTTTCCATTTTGTAATTATTTTATAGATCAATAGTTAGACTAGGTACCCTCCTCTTTCGGAAGCAAAGCAAACGAGAGAGAGAGAGAGAGAGAGAGAGAGAGAGAGAGAGAGAGAGAGAGAGAGAGAGAGAGAGAGAGAGAGAGAGAGAGAGAGAGAGAGAGAGAGAGAGAGAGAGAGAGAGAGAGAGAGAGAGAGAGAGAGAGAGAGAGAGGGGATGTGGCAATGTCAAAAATCAAAATTATCACAAGATGCATGGTCGATTGATTGTGTCAAGAAGTTAAAAATAAAAACCTAATTTGAAAATAATCTTCTTCTTCAAAATTGTTCTTGCAAAGTATTACTAAAACTTATTAATCAATTTGATCTATAAGATCATATTGAATCGTTATTTGATATAGTTATTGTTTAATGAGCATTATTGCAACTAAAATTACATGGCATTTTACAAGAGTAGACTCAGAGATAATAAATTTCACTGTGAATATTCATACAAGTTCCAAAATATTATAAAATGCTATATTTATTACTTTAATTCATTTGATCGGGCTACGATTAGATTCAAGCGTTTAACGTCATAGTCTTGATTTTCAAAATCCAACCCAATGTTCAATCTGAATGCTTGAACATGTTTTTGAAGCGCCCATGATTAACAAACAAAACTAATTTTTAAAATTAAATCTTACTTTCAAATTTAGCACAAAAATAAAAGCCTTAATAATAAGGTTACATAGAGAAACGTTCAAAGCTGCACTTGGGGGGGAGGGGGTAGCAGTTGATCATGCATGAGGAGGGAGAGAAAGCCATCTTGTACAACGAATTGGAGGGTTCCGACAAGGTTTGAGGCCACTAGAGCATGGACGATGTATCCAACTGTCAAGAATGACATGTGACGATGGGTACGGTCATGACATCTGGAGCTTGGGGGATGATTACGATCTTCGAGTTCGATGAGAAAAAAACCCTAAATGCTTGGAGATTATCTCAGAGCCAAGAGGAGAAAAAAGGAAACATGAATGGTTTGTCACATCAAAGAGCTCAGTGCGGATTCAATATTTTTTTTGAGGGGGGGGGGGGGATGTGGCAGGGTCAAAAAGCAAAATTATCACGTGATGGTCGATTGATAATGTCAACAAGTTAATGACAAAAATCTAATTAGGAGATATTCTTCTTCAAAATTGCTCTTGCAAAGTATTACTAAAACTTAACAATCAACTTGATCCAAAAGGTCATACTGAACCTTTATATGACATGATTAGGGTTTCATAAGCATTATTACATCTAAAATTATATGAAATTTTTTAACACAAGACTCATAGATAATAAAATTCAGTGTGAATACCTATACAAGTTCCAAAACATTATAAAAGATAATATTTATTACTTTAATTATCTGATCGGGGCTACAATTCCTTTAACATCTTTGTCTTGATTTTCAAAATCCAACCCAAAGTTCAGTCTGATTGCTTGAATATGTTTTTGAAGCGCTCATGACAAATAAAACTAATTTTTATATTAAATCTTATTTTCAAATGTAGCACAAAAATGAAAGCCTTAAATAATAAATTTACATAGAGAAACGTTCAGAGCTACACTCGGGTGTGTGTGTGTGTGGAGGGGGGAGGGGGTTGGCAGGCGATCGTACATGAGGAGGGAGAGAGAGGCATCTTGTACAACGACTCAGAGGGTTACGACAAGGTCTGATGCCGCTAAAGCGTGGATGATGGATTCAACTATCGAGAATGACATTGGACGATGGGTACGGTCATGACATCTGGAGCTTAGGGGTTGAGGATTACGATATTAGAGTTCGGCGAGAAAAAAACCCTAAACGCATGGAGTTTATCTCAGAGCGGAGAAGGGGAAAAAGTAAAAAATAATGATTTATCACATCAAAGAGCTCAAGAAGGGCGGAGCCAAGATTTTTTGTTTTGGGGGGGGGGGGGGGGGGGGATGGGGCAGGGTAAAAAATCAAAATTATCACGTGATGGTCGATTGATAATGTCAAAAAGTTAAAAACAAAAACCTAATTTGGAAATATTCTTCTTCTTCAAAATTGCTCTTGCAAAAACATTACTAAAACTGAACAATCAACTTGATCCAAATGGTCATATTGAATCTTTATTTGATATAGTTAGGGTTTAGTGAGCATTATTACATCTAAAATAACATGGTATTTCTTAATAGAAGACTTTGAGATAATAATACTCAGTGTGAATATTCATACAAATTCCAAAATATTATAAAAGATCATATTTATTACTTCAATTCATTCGATCGGGGCTACGATTAGATTCAAGCCTTACTCTTGATTTTCAAAGTCCAACCCAAAGTTCAGTCTGATTGTTTGAACATGTTTTTGATGTGTCCATGATTAACAAACAAAACTATTTTTTCTATTAAATCTAACTTTCAATTGTAGCAAAAAAATGAAAGCCTCAAATAACAAGGCTACATAAAAAGAACCTTCAAACCTGCACTCGGGAGGGGATAGGGCGTGCATGAGGAGGGCGAGAGAAAAGCCTTGTACAACAAATCGGAGGGTTACGGCAAGGTCTGAGGCCGCTAGAATGTTGATGAAGGAGTTAACTGTTGAGAATGACATGGTGCGATGGGTCATGACATATGGAGCTTGGGGGTTGAGGATTATGATCTCAGAGTTCGATGAGAAAAAATCCTTGCACGCTTGGAGTTTATATTAGAGCCAAAAGGGGAAAAAAGGAAAAATGATTGATCTGTCACATCACAGTTGTCCGGTGGAGTGTTCAACTGGGACAAAAGTGTGGTTCAGCTATTGTGTGGCTGCCATCCAATGGTTGTGATGTTGTTGTTACGCAGTGCACATCGAAGCAATAACTCGTAAAAAAAAATCCCTATTGAATGTCTCGTCATAAACTTGGTGGGAAGTGGGGTTATCTAAGCACAATCTGACGGTGTGGTGGACATATGATTTTGACTCGAAAATTGACTAACAAACAATACACAACAACCAGTTTTTGAGATTTCAAGGGCTCCCCATGTGGATTCACCCATGACAGGGCTCAAAGGCTTCCATTTTAGCATCTCATAGTCTGATAACCATGTGTGGTGTAAAGGATTCCTACCATGCCACTCTGGAGTCACATACATCAGATGCTCACCACTAGATATTGGCACGCCGCAAATTCTGGACTAAGGATAGAGGGTCCAAAACCCAAGGGTGATGCTTAGAAATAGAGAGAAATAGAATCACAGAGATAAAACTAATGCAGAAGCGAAATAAACTAACAAATGAACACTAAGTCCACCAAAAACTTATACGTCTTACAATCTGATTACAATAAAAACTAGAATAAGAAAAAGACAACTCCAACTGGCACTCTTACCCTCGTGGATCAAGTGTCGAACTGCTACACCGATCGAAGCAGAAACTGCAACAAAGCTATTAATGCTCCACCTGTGAGAAGGAACATGGGGGAATGAAAAGGAAACAACAAAGCAAACTCCCTCTGAGATTAAAAACTCAGTGATCCTATAGAAGCAAATCGAAGTAATAAACGAGAACATATATGTTGAAATATACTTCTACAAAAACCAAGACAGTAAGAGAAGTTGATTAGGTACTATGCAAACAATTGATGTACTACCACAACCATAAATTATACCAAGTGAAATATTCTATTGTACGTATCCAGTAACCATAATATATATGTTACGTACTTTAACCAATAATTCTTTCATGAGGTGTCCCATTTCACTTTATGAGAGAACTCAGTTCTTAGGTAGTGCATTGTGGTACAAAGCCCTAGATGAATAGAATGAGAGAAAGGAGAAGAAGTAGAGGGAACAAGTGTGAACCCCAAGTTTGAGCTAGGCTCCTGACTTGGTGATGTTACTATTAGGTTACTTTTTTCTAACAGGAAAATCATTTCGTTCCTTATGCTCGAGATACAGCCTCGAGACATACTACCCTAATAGTCGAAAATGGGGCTTGGTCTTTCACCACGGGGCATTCTCACCCAACTAACTTTCTACGTGGTTTAAACCCACGGATTAGGTCAATCCATCTTAATTTTCCTACGAAAAATAACCCATGATCTAAACTCATGATCCTTCCTACTCACTTTGGTCTATGCACTTATCTACGTTGTGCACGTGGATTTAAGTTGAAAGCCAGCTGGGCAACTAGCTAGGTTGTCACGACACCAGAACAGAACATAAAAAGAAAAACAAGACTTTCGATAATCGAATAAAATCATAGCACTCATAATGCTTTTTATCCTCTTTATTTTTTTGAAAGGTGCTTTTTATCCTCTTCTTTTGATATACAATCATCTCTGGCCATACAAATAAGGATGATGACACAAACCTCATAAAATCTTATAAAATATGGTGTTCTCCTAATGACCAGTCTCTACTCAGTGTTAATGCAAAACACTATCAAGGTACATCGGGGTACGATCCCAACTAAATAGAATAATTCTCAGTCCAAATGGTACCGAGGAACCCTAGGCATCGCTAAAAAAATGGCTACTACGACTGACAGGGTATTTACCACCGTCTCTAACAAACCAACATCCAAATAATAAGATAAAATTCATATTTCATATGTCTGGCACATCGATATGTGCACAACCATGTTTCCTAACTAAGCATGCAATATTTTATAAATAAATACATAATTTTTAACCAAATTATTTACATGCAGTACGACTAACCTGTTGGAGCATGACTATCGACTGTGTGTCGCTCTGCTCCTAAACCGGGGTACAATATGAAATTATATACAATGGACTATGTAAGTATAATTATTGCTACGATACATGTTGGGTTTGATAGTGACGGTGATTTGACCCTTTAGGGCGTAAGGATCAAGGTCAACAGTAGGATCGACATAGCCGATCATCTTGAACGAACTCCCTTGAATTTCAGGGTAGATCTATTATCTAATACTATGGTGGTTGGAAAGGTCTCAGGAGTAGCCAACCATTGTTAGCGATCTTGCGCAAATTGGAGCATGAATATGCCTGATGTCACAAAAACACGTTTTTCCGGAGCAAGTGCATGGTTGAATTGGTTTGGTTTAATCTTGGATTGAACCGGGTCTAGTTTAACCTAGATCGGGTTTGGGTAGGATCAATGTTAGGTTCTGGTTAGAGTACATGTTAGACCAAATCTGACCCAGGTTGGGTCAGATTTAGCCCAAGGGTTAGTTTATATCAAATAATAAGAGGGCAGGGTGCCTATATAAATTAACTGAGTGTGTATCGATTAAAGGGTGTGTAATGTATAAATGGGTGGAATACATAAAAAGGGGGTGTTCTAAAAGCTAAACATGTATTTGTATCTAACTAAAAGATGTAAGTGCATAAGGTTGCGTTACGGTGATTGCAAGATCAAATGGCTGGAGGAAAGAAAATCAACGGCAAGATCCGATATAAATGTGATGGATCCCATTAAATCTGATCCTAATATGCCAACGAATTAGGCCGCCCTATTTGAAGTAGATAACATATCCAGGAGAGTGGGTCTGGATATATACCCGGGTGTAGTTCGGTGTCATCTTGGTTGAAAAATAATAAAAGCTAGCTAAGGTTGGCTAGCTAAATACCGTGCATTAAGAGACCAACTAGACGAAGCTAGTTGGTGTGCCCCATAACGGGCAGATGTAAGCACGGGTTAGATCGCTCAATCTAAAGAATAGCGAAAGTTAAACAAACAATGATCATGAGATATAACGCTAAAGAGCACACAAGTTATTTATTGGTAAAAACCCTTAATAGGGATGAAAACCACCCTCCGGTCGAAAGCGGACCTAGACCCTTCACACAGAGGGGTCTAGCTTCCCTTATAAGATCAGAACATTATAACTAAACTACGACGTGACTATACAGAGATTACCCTTTTGCCCCTAGGTCCGAGACCTGCGCCTTCGGTGTAGTAGAGACGACGCTCTCACTACATAGGTGCCAAACTGAGCTAACTCTTGCACCTCCGTCATCGTTCCTCTTCTTCACTTGTCCTTCTCCCCAAAGAGGCCTTCCAAAGTGAGCGGCGTCTCGGTGCTTGACGTGAACGGCGTCACGGAGTACTCTCACAAGAGCCTTCCACACAGCGGTGGAAACACACTCGGTGTGTGCAAAGTGAAGTGGGGGGAAATAAAAAGAAAAACTTAGACCTAAGAAGTAACTAAGGTAGAAGGTGGCATAGATCTCTTTTAAGACTTTAGATGCATGCTTCTAAGCCTAATATATCTTAAAGATTCAAGCTACAAAACCCCCTAAAGAATAAATCAAGATCTAGGTGTTTGATGACACCTTAGATCATTCACTAAACTTTGACTTCTCTTACTTGTATGATCACAAGGAGTTAGAAAACTCTCAAGTGATCATGCAAGTAGTGAGTCCAACCTTCATAGTTTTGAACTAGGATAGAAGGTTGAAGAGAGGAGGAGAAGGGAAAGAAGAGAGGAGATGTAGTTCAAGGGTGAATTCACTAAAACCTTAAAACTTCTTCTAATTCTTCTCCTAAACCAAAAGACTCATTAGTAGTTAAAAGGGTGTAGAGGTGGGCTATTTATAGCCCAAGGGAGCCCTTAGGTGAATGACTAAGACTAAGAGAGAGATCCTTATCTTTAAGGGTCTGTCTCAGCCATGTCGTGCACACGACTCTACAATCTTGCGCACGATCAAGACGTGACACATTATGGTAGGTTGAGCCAATCAACTCAAGTCTTCCAAAATATTCTAAGTCAAGTCGTGCTTCAGTCGTACACATGATCGACCACGTGTCGACGTGCCATAGGACTGTCCCATGTGAGGCTAAGGTGGACATCAAACGGTCTGTGGTCGACTAGGATCGTGCGCACGACTTGTGAAAATCGTGTGCATGACTTTAGCCTGACAGAACACTAATTTGAGCAAAAATAGACTATGACAAAGTAGTGCGCACGACTTTAGTCTCACAGAGAGGACCTTATGCTCACCTTTAGATTAATCCACAGTCGTGCGCAAGACTTTAAAAGTTGTGTGCACAACTAGCCTACAGAAGCACACACTAAGTGTAGGGCATCGATCATTGTTTCGAGCGAGATAAAATGTTGAAGTCTAACATGCACATGTGGTCATTTCTTGTCTAAAATAGATGCTCGTACATCTTTAATATTTAAACCGAAATGAACATGTATGCAAGTACTAAAACAATAAAAAAGATCGAATGGAACTAAGTGATGTGTGTGTTAGTTGTTATGCACTCAAACCCTAATCACCAAAGCAAAAAGTCTTATCCCAAAGAGTTTAGATATGTACCTTTCATGCCTAAGCATGTGGGAAAGGATGATAGTAGTAGATTTAACTGCAACATTACATCTTTATCGCAATAGAGCCAAACCTAACTCTTTCCTTCCGACTTTAGCTTGCAGCTACTCACTACACCGGTAAAGTAGGATTGTTTAAGTTGCTAAAAACTAATGGCAACATAAGGAGACCTAACAAGGGTCCAAATTGCACTATGTCCAAAAAATGGAATCACATGAAAATTTCAAACCGTAAATCAGATTTCAACTTAGGAGGCCTTGTTGGAAAGCTCTTGCTAACGTGGTTCTAATGCTAGGATATTCATTATGATATGACCACCCAATAGCCATCACTTCACCGGTTGCCGGTTCCACTGTCTCAATTAATTTTGCTCGGTAATTTGCACCGACACAAACTTGCAAAACGACCAATATAACTATTTTTATTCTTTAAATCCATGATTTTCAAATATAATCACTAGTTAAAAGTTAGCGCATAATTTTGCGGTATAAATAGATAATAAAACCATAGAAGCTACAGAGATCCAATGATAGACTAATGTAAGGTCGCTCGATATCCAAAGTCGTGATGGCTCCTGTTTTTTTTTTTTCTTTCCCAGTTTCCATGGATTTTTTTGTTGGGTAGTTGGTTAATAGCGTAGTATTTTTTTATTTCTTTTTTACTCGAGTGATCATCTATATGATGGCTAACGAGAGTCGTCGAAACTGGGTCTTAGATTGGAAAAGGGCGAGCATGTTTTTATTTATTTATTTTTATTATATTTCTTATTTGTATTACTATTATTATTATTTTTTGGGCCATTGTAAGCAAGTGGATATAATGGGCACACCACGTTTGGGCCATAATAAGCAAGAGGCTATAATGGGCACACAACATTTGAGCCATAATAACCAAGTGCATTGAACCAATCAGGCAGACAAAAATGCTTTGGGCCATAATAGGACATAATGGGCACACCAAGTTTGGGTCATAATAAGAAAGTGCAACAAATTAATTGGGCAGACAAAAATGCTCCTCGTCCCTCGCGAGGCGTCATCCCCCCCCCCCCCCCCCCCCCCCTCTCCGATTTCGTCGCTCCAGCAACTCCATTTTCAGGAAAAATCTTGATTCCCTCGCGATCCTCCATCCTTCCAGACCGTGTTAAGTGTAGCAAATCAATTGGGCATGGTCTGATCTTCTCCCCCCTTCCTTGATTCCGTCGCTCCAGCCGCCCGTTTTCAGAAAAAAAAAAATGGATCCCCTTGCTATCCTCCATGCTTACAGGCCATGTTAAGTTTTTCAGAAAAAATCCCGATTATTTCTTTAGAAAAATCCATATGAGATTTCGTCGTTGCAGGTTAGGGGTGTGTTGCCACCGAAGGCGGCCGTTTGAGTGCCCATAGGCATAGGCATGCACTAGTATGCATACAGATAAGGAAAGGAAAGGAAAAAGTATATGAAAAGAGGGGGGAAAATAGGTTTATTGCCACTGTGTTGCCATTGAGGTCTTTATCGAGAAGATTGTTTTTATATAGTGATCTCCTCAAAGACTATAAAACCTTGAATAGTGGGTGGAAACAATAATAGAGTCACAGATGGAGACATTAAAAGGTGCAAAAAATATAATAATAGTAATCGGATTACATGAGTACCATTTCTTTTCTAAATCACTCTATTTTGGTCCAAAAAAATTGCACCTCAAAAAGATTATATTATGAAACAAACGAACCAAATAAATAAAAAATTGCGCCGCCACCCCGATTGCAAACACATAAAAAAGGCCCTTAAAGTACGCACCATAAAAGAAATTGATTTCAATAGAAGTAAAAATCAAAGAATTTCTTGGGGAATTATATATGCACAATTCATAAACATAAAATAGATTGGACAAAAGAGTTGGAAGCAAATCAAATTAGGAACTTACATTGATTATGACTTTGAATGGCTTAAATATGTTTCCTTTTATAGGGGCGGCTCGAATTTTGTATGTATACCGACTGTTTTTAATAAGTTTTTTTATAAGTGGCTTTCAACCTAACATCAGCCATCAACCTTTCTCATTCGAACTTTAGATATGCAAAAACTTTCATTGACGATAGATATAGCTATAAACATAAACGAATGATGATTTCATAAAGTCAATCCCAAGTAGATTGGACATGGGTTGATGGTTATGGTCGGTAATTTTTAAAAAATGGGAAACATCGGGATTTTCTATCCTGTCTTAAATCCTAAACAACAATATCCCATGTTATCTATCTTAAATCCTAAACAACAATACCCTTGAATGTTACACACACACACACAAAATGATAGAGATTGAGTAGAGGACGATAACCATCCATAATCATGTTTGCTCCTAAATTGGATGCTTTCGACACGACATCATCAATCAAATTAACGAGATCCAGGTATCTAAGAGGACCGACATAGCACAATATTTGTCCGTACGGTGATTATCATCTTCAATCCCCCAGCCTATATGGCAGCTAGAAGCTCCGAGAACAGTGAAACATCCCAAGAGCCCGTTGGAACCCACTCAAGCATCAATTGTTCTGCCAACTCCTCTGTCCCTAGGGATTCAAATTTCCTACAGTCTGTCGGCCCTGGTTGGTGGGCCCGACCCACATCACGCATCACGGCCGCACGCGGTTGGCTAGAGTACGATTCATGATGGGTTGGCAGCCATCGTGTGTTTGGGATTCATGTTGGGCCCACCGACCGGGCCCACCGACTGGAGGGGGGGGGGGGGGGGATAGACGGACCCCACTCAAGCATCAATTGTTTCGCCACCCATACCCTGTCCCCCTGCCCGGGTGGGTGAAACATTTACTTCTCCATAACATTCATAGTGGGGCTAAAGCTTAGCAGGTAAGAGTCTCGGTGGATTTGCAGCAGCGTTCCCTCTCGCTTCTCCTCGTCCGATCTTTGTAAGGTATGCATGCTTAATCATCTCGCCTGTACGAGCTAGGGTTTCGATTTTGGTAGCGTTCCGCTCAATCAGCCGATCCACCTCCTTGAATCCCTTCGCATCTATGGGATCCGACATTTCGGAGCGATTCCGATCTGGATTTCTGGTGTGAAAGTTTTTTTTTCGAGGCGGATCGGGCTTTGTACGAATCCAGAGGCCCTTTTGAAAGAAAGTTAACAAACAAGTTCGTGGTTTCAAAACTCGGTGACGCCGAGTCGTATCGGCCGTTTCGACTCAGTTTTTCTACCATCGGCCTGTATCGGTACTAATTCCTTACAGATACCGGTACTTGGCCTGTATCGGCCTATACAGTCGTATCGGTCGGTATCGACAAATTTATTTATTTATTTTTAAAAATACCGAAACTAGTGTCAGCCGAACCGATAAATGGTGAATTCCAAAATGATTTAAGTAGGATGCACTTGGGGCTCAAACTATGGGTTCTAGGCTTTTATCACACTAAATGAGACCAAATGATAGATATGAAATGAGTTGAGTAAGAGGGCTTTTTGGAGTTTATGAAAAATCTTGTACAAGGAAAGAGTATACCCAATGCCGAATATGTTAAGAAGAATGGTCAAGTTGTCACGATGGATCACGTAGGGCCTTTTATGAAGCATCTTTTGTGCAAGTGTTAGTCCACAAACAATCTCGTATCAAGAGGATGGTGGATGGGGTAGGAGGTGGTTTGAGAAAAAGTCGAAGATAGAAGTCGGATGAAGATACCTCGAGGTAGAAAGATAAATAGTGCAAGGACAAAACTATGGCAATAAATAAAATGTGGGTGGAGTAGAAGGTGATTCGAGTGGTGGTTAAGAAAGAAGGACTAAAGTAACTGAGAAAAGGAATAATCAGTGCATGGACAACACTACAAGAGTTGCTTTCTTCCTCAATGAATGCATAACCATGGGATAGAAAGGGGCGTGGGGGGTGGTTATTGATGTCCATTAGAAGAGGAAAGGATTCCATGGGGAAGAGAAAAAGTTTGGAGATGAAGATGAGAAAGAGGGAAAAAATGGAGAAGAGGAGAAAAAGGGAGAGAGAAGAGGGGTCACAACTTGAGATATAGATAGAGAGAGGAGAAAGGGGGAGGGGAGATATGTTTGGGATAATGAATCCTGCAGGGGTCTTGTGTAATTCCCAAAGAGGGGGAGGGGGATAACTTATATGGTTTCTCTCCAAGGGGTTTAAATTAGGTCCAATAGTCTTAAACGGATTTAAGTCCAATAATGACTTAATGATTTTAAGCCGAGTCCAATAATGGGTCCAAGATGACTCAAAAATAAAATGCCCGTCATAGATTGAGCACAACTTAAGTCGGATCAAGAGCACCTATCCTAATCACTTGGGTACACGTATATACACACACAATGGTTCATGTTTGGTGGAACATCCCCCTCACCCGAGCTAGCACAAAAATCAATACAGGACTCCTATCGAATCTTGGATACAGTTGATCGAAAGCAAACAAAATTGAGTCCACCCGGGGCAAAATAGTAAAAAATACATAGGAGCAAAAACAATAATTTTGCTGAAAGGGAAAAATAAATAAAAAAATAAAATCTGATTTTCATCAACTTGAAACCAAAGAGAGCCTACAGTGATTGGTAGACCTAATCATAAGCCCCTTTTTAAGATTATTTTATCAGTTCAATTCTTCTGCAACTCTAATCTTAATATCTTGACTTGAACATCTCCACATGCCATCGTTGGGTCTCCAACATCTTATGGTGGACACCCACGTTGCGTGTATGTGATTGACTATCCCTATTTATGTCACTTTTTGGAGTCCACCATCACGTTTAGTGTGATCGATAGTCATATTTCAATGCCACTTTTTTTAGCCATTGATAACAAGGCATTTGATCCACATTGTTAATATAGGTGTACCACGAGATCCTTTGTCCTATGTTATCAAAATTGGGACTAGTCAGCGGCTAGTCTCCAACTAGTCCCCAATCGGTATTTTGTCGACCGACTAATTCCGATTCTTTTATAGCTGGGCGGAATCCCGACTAGTCTCCAAGCGGCTTTATGCAAGTAAATTTTTTTTTTTTACAAGAAGTCTTTGTAAGTAATTTTGTTTGAATTTTTTTGCATTGCTTCGAAGTCTTGAGTCGCAACAATGACTCTTCCCTATAATCATCTGTTGAGGACCTGAGAATCTGAGATAAAAACATAGACAAATAATTATTGCTTATTTGTTGATATCCATATAACCCTATAATCAAAATTGGGGTTGTTCACAGATTAAGCATCAACAAACAAATATTGTGATGAATTCTTAGTTTTGAGTCTTCTGACATGGGCATGAAGCCAATACAACTGTGTTTGTTACTTATGTATTTCTACTCATGCTATGAAGTGTGAAGGCATGCATTGTTATTGATCGACTAATATTATATACTTATTGACATTTATGCTAGTTCATATATCATATATGTTTAGGGAGGGGGGAGGGGTTAGAATAAGTTTTGGTTGACTAGTCCCGAATTAGTCCCGACTAATCCTAGTCGGCCCTTGGTCGACTAGGGGCCGACTACCGACTTTGACTGTATAGCCTTTGTCTTTATTGAACAGATAGGGTCTTATACTCAAATGATGATTATTTTACAGTTAACTTATTAGATCTTATATTGAACGCCTCTTGTAGATTGGTAAGAAGCCTTGAATGATATTTGGTCTTCTATGGTTTGATTGCCCATGATTAGTTTGTTTTCAAATCTTGCAACGATGGGAATCATGGGATGCACTATTGTGCAATTTTCCTTTTTCAAATCTTCATTAGATGCCTGATGCGAAAGATCCTTGCACTAAATTTCTAGCATTCCTACCAGATCGTCCAACTTATTTGAGGTGTCAATATCTTTCTAGTGGTTCCACATGGTGAGTTGTATCTAATTTCTCTATTTGCTGCCATGTTTTTGGCACTTGCTGTGATAAAGTCTAATCTTTCTAATTATATGTTAAAGTGATGTGGGGCTCAGCACTTATAAGGACATAAAACTTCATTCATAAACTTCATATGCCTAGCCCTTCCCTTGAATTTTCAATTAAGTACTCCACTCTAGATTTGCTTAAAGGAGTTCAAAATGCTGAAAGCATACACTAGTCAGTATATCTTTTCTTTATAGTAACTCATGATTTCTCTTCCTGTAAAAAGTTATGTTCTCTGATTTTTTTATCTAATTGTTTTCTTGATTGGATTATTCTTGTATTTGTTTCCTCTTTTTAGCTTCGACATGTAATGGTATATGTAATCAGGATAGCCAGTTGGCCAGCTACTTTGTTAAGATATCTTTGGTTAATATTCTTTTGGTTCCCTAAAACCCAATAATGTGAAAATTCATTGCACATTTAACCGGTTGTGGTGTATATATGTGATTAGATATAGCCCTAAATAGAAAGGAATGGCGAAGATGGTTTCATAAAGCCGACCCCAAATAGATGGGACATGGCTTGATGGTTATGTTGTATATATGTGATTATCTGTGCATTTATTAGGCGCAAGCTGTTTTCCTATTGAAGCATTTGAAGCATTTTGTGCAGGAATGGGCTTGTGGACATTGCTCGAGGGTTTTCTGCTTCTTGCAAATGCATTGGCAATATTGAATGAGGATAGATTTCTTGCTCCTAGAGGATGGAGTTTCTCTGAAGTCTCAGGACAAAGCAGATCAAAGTCACTGAAGGGGCAGTTCATAGGTTTAATATATGCAACCCAATACCTAAGAGTGCCTCTGATAGTTCTCAATGTCATCATGGTTCTTGTGAAGTTGGTTTCAGGCTGATTTTAAGAGGTAACTCGAAGTAGATCGCAGATCATCTCTTTTGTGTCATGATATGTATATTGGGATATATGAGTCGAAGTGTGTGATAAACTCTTGTTTGGCAGCCATTGACTATGAGTATTGGCTGATTTTGATGTTTATTTATTGATAACTAGCGAAAACTCCGTGTCCGAGGGCACACACGATTTCGAGATGATGCAAAATATTTCGAGGGCGGCGATAATATTTCGAGTGTGGCAACAATATTTCGTTAGCAACCGCCTTTGACGACACTCCTCGCCGCCTCTGACATTATGGCAGTGGCTGTCTTCGGCGGCCACACCCCGCTTTCGGTGTTAGGGCTGTAACTTGGGCGGGTTGGAGGTCAACCCAAGCCCAACCTAAGTTGTAGAACCTTCAACCCACAACCCAACCCAACTCGGCCTTCAACCCATGTTACTTAACCCTAGCCCAACCCAAGAGAAAAGTTTTAAACTCGGGTTAGTGCAAGTTTTTTCATATATTTTGATATCAATTTCCATCAATGTTATTTTAGGTCGTTCAGTCCTTTGCTGGATCCATTCATAATAACACAAGTCCCTCTCCTTACTTGGGTTGCATTTGGTCTCCGTTGTACATGCGCATACCATTGTAATCTGCTCCATATTTTTGATCCTCAATTGGTGTTATGTTGACATGACAATATATTATAGAAAAATAATTGCAACCCATGAATTATCTTTATATCTATCATATCTAAACCAACAAAACCTTTCCCTGTTGCCTTATTTATCAGTTTTTTTTCGTGCCTACAAATTCTTAGCCTTCCCTTATTTACCAATTTTTTTCCGGCAAATTAGGCATAGGTCCTTAAATATTTTGCAATATTAGCCGCAGGGCATCATAATTTGCTATATTAGTTAAGGTCCCTACATGTATACATTCGTCTTCAAAAAGAGTATATATTTGTCTTCAGAAAGAGTACACATTCGTTTCAAAAAGAGTATATATTCGTTGGGAAGGACTTGAGCTATATTTTGAAATTAACGTGTCCTGCAACTAAAAGTCTTCTCTCAAAAAGGACTTATGTCAAACTTCCCCATTTTTTTTGTGTATACAAATTCTTAATGCTGTATTCTTTCTTTACATAATTATCTACAATACTCACTGGAAATGACAATTCACATAATCTTTCCCTATAGCCTTCCTTATCTATCAGATTTGTTTCATGCATACAAAATCTATATGCTTTTCTCTCTTTACAAAATCGTATAGGTAGTTTGGTTCTCAATACAAAGACATTCATAATTATCAAAAATCACTCTAAACTTCTATGCCCCCCCTCCATTTGGGAAAACCTTTGTGGTAAATTTTCTGTTTGGACCCTTCAATGTGTTGTAGTTAAAATCAAATATGATGATCCTCTAAATTAGGAAGTTATCTCTTTCCGGGGTTAAGTTCTGTAGCACATAAGCACAAGCATGTTTGGATCTACTCAATTTTGTCATGACTATCAAGAGTTCTGTTGTTGCCTTTGTGATGCTTCTCTGTTTTTTTATTTTTTGGAGCCTTTGTGCTGTAGTTTATCAAATACGAGAATCCTTGAAATTATGAAGTTCTCTCTTTCGGGGTCGAAGTTTTGTAGCACTAAGAACAACCATGTTTGGATTCACTACCACCAACATTTATGTTCACAGAGGAGGGACTTTTTTTTATTTTTCTCGCTTCTATCATAATAATTTTTGCTCTTGGAAGACACTTAATAATTTAATGTCAATCAATCATTTTGTTGATCTGGTACTTCTACAAAATATCATCTTTTTTTCCTACTACGATTTACGCCCCTTTGGCAGAAATGAAAACTTGATCAAGCCTTTTACTTTAATTATAAAACCATGGGATTGCTACATGTTGTTCCAGCATGCAAAAGGATCAGTCAGGGGCATAGTGGGGATATGGAGTTGGAGATGATACTATGGATATACATCACTATTACTTTATAGGGGTTAAGGATGGCTTAGAGGAGAGAGGGTTTGAGAAAGTAGGTTTATGAGTCACATAAGTAAGTAAGTAACATCAATATGGGTGTCTGACATGCCAAATACTTCAATTCCAGATTTGGCGGCAAAGGGTTTTATGTATATAGGCCTACTTATAAACTATAGAAAAAATTAAACTATTGGTAAAAGCTGAGGAAACATTTAATAATCGCATAAATGAGAGCATGACACATAACTTTAGTAATATGATAGGAGAAACAATAATACTTTATTTTCTTCTTTCCTCTTTATTCCATTTCCTAGTCCTCCCTTTCTTTCATTGGAATAGACTAAAAGTTTAAAACCAATAAAGTGTCTTTACATCTCCAGATAGTTTTGTACAATATGGTGAAGTGACCTCCAAATCATAAGAGTAATGTTGCAGTTGTGGGGGCTTATGGTTTTGATATGGTGATAAGATGCCTATGTAGAATGGCTTACTCATTAGACAGGATGTGATGTCAGTGGTGACCTTCAGAGGATATGCTTTTTTCCCTTTTCCCTCCATTGTTTGGTCTGCTCACTATGTAGGGTCATACACACCCTGCTTGTATAAATTGTCTCTCTTGGCTTTATGCTCGATTTGGTAATGTTGCATTTTTTTTTTTTTTTTGGGGGGGGGGGGGGTGGGGGAGATCGAAGGTTGAGAAAAGGTAAGACGGGTGGGGTTTGTCATGAACTTTAACGCACATCCAAGGATTGCAAATGTTTGACGAGATTCTCTCTCGTCTTTAGAGCAAATTCAAACCCATTTCTCTCTCTAGATATTATATACAAGTTACCTTCAATGCAAAAAGAATAATTTGGGAGAAAAGGATAGTTTCAAAACACATAGGAAACTTGCAAAATGTTCACCTATTTTTCCTTGAGGAATGAAACCCTTGCCCCACCAAAAAGAGAGTGCATGGTTTCATACACTCTATCCTGCGCATGTAGGTGGTTTGTATGTCTTGGAACCGTCGTCTCGTAGAGTCAATGATTGGAAAAGTAGGGAAGTAAGAAAAGAACTTTTTAGCATGGCCTGGGTAGAGAGGAGTACCATGTTGATAAGGGGAGTATTTTTCTTCAAGCGAAAGAATTAAAGCTAGAATCGGGGTCTCACATGGTTCAAGGAAATTGATAGATTATGTGAAGTTGTTAATCGCCAACTACACGAAATAGCAAATCTCCACAACACCATGCTAGCTAGGCATGATTTTAATTGGAGGCAGAAGTTCATGATGAAATGGTAGTCGACTGGAACTTAAAAAGTTTAGTGTATGATTATTGAAAGGGCATGCAATCCTATCAAGTAATTGTATCGGTGGATGTCGTGGTGAGATAAGGTCTTGATATGGTGGCGAACAAATTCAAGAACCACGCTTTGCAACCTGGGGCACCTCATGCAAAATTGGTATTTGATTCCAAGGGAGATCTTGTAAACATTACAGAATGGGCTGATGTGAATGTTTCAGGCCAGATGGGTATCCTGCTGAAGAGAGTCTATAACCTGTGAAGAACGTCGGGCTAGATTTTTATAGGTCAGCCTGGTCAGGAGTCAACCATTGCGTGAAAGAGTTAATGGGCAATCTTATCTCTCGAGTCCATGTCTAATTTGCTAAAGAGTTTCGGATGTAATACATTGTAACAACCACCAAGGCTTGTTTTATCAGAGAGGGGATCGACTGCGGAGCACAAGTCATTTGAGCTTCTTGTTCCGAAAAAAAAAAAGGAAAGGAAGAAAAAAACTGATAGCAATCTCTTACCTTTGTTATATACTGGGATAGCTGTTTATACACAGCTTGTATGAATCATCAAGTTAAGATGTAGGTTACTTTGGAGGTTGCAGATGAGAATGACTCGATGGGGAAGTTGCAGTTTAGAATATATTTTCACTTGCGATTGCAATTAGGTTATGTTCTTTTCTTGGGACTTGCAACTCCCAGGATTGGGCCCATACCTGTGTCCTCTCCATGACAAGGCATACATATATCTTTGCCCCCCCGCCCCGCATACCTTATATGTTTTGTATTTGTGATGTCTTCACTGAGTGGTTAACACTATCCTGTTTGCAGGTTGCAGATGAGAATGATCGAGGGGGAGGAAGTTGTGGTGTGATCATGATTTACATGTGAATGGACTGAACCATGGTTGAGATGAGGGGCATTTTGCCATCTCACATGCTTGGTATGTTGTGTATTCGATGTCTTTCGTCCACTGTCTGATAATGTTCTCTACCTTTCCCAGGAATTATAATTCTCGGGGTCCAACTGGGCCCTAACAAAGAGGTAAGAAGGCTGTTGGGCAGGCTTTTGATAGTGCCTTCTGTAGCCATAACTTAAAAAACTATGAAGTATCACATTATCTGTTGTTATTATTGTTTTTAGGGGTTATTGATCTAAGGCCCCTCCAACTACCCTTATAGTTTGATAAACCCCTCTACCTTTTGCGTAGAGCATTAAGTGTTTTCTCCCTTTTTTTTAAAATGGTCATTTTGCCCCTATAGCAGCTATACAGTGAGAACAAACGTCTGCATAGTTTTTTTTTTCAACATGCGTTCTACAGTAAAATCCCAATAGTAGGTCCAAAATATTGTAGCTGCTATAATGAGTTCACTGTAGCTATAATTATTTTGGAGTACTAATTAGGGGCAATAGAGTATCAATTCAGTTTGATACAATGATTTCATTGTAGCAACCGAATTGATACTCCATTGCCTGAATGGAGTATCAATTCAGGTTAGCAGAGTATTCATTCGGCCGCTACAATGATTTCACTGTAGCAGCTTGAATGGAGTAATGATTTGGGTTAACAGAGTATAAATTTGGTTGCTACATTGTACCAGCTACAGTGCAGCTTCAGTGAAATCACTGGAGCAACCAAATCGATACTCTATTGTCTCGAATGGATATCAATTCGGGTTAGCAGAGTATAAATATAGTTGCTGTAATGATTTTACTGTAGCAGTTACTGTGCAACTACAATTATTTGGGAATATCAACCGAATTGATACTTTAGAATCACTGTAGTAGATTATGGAGTATCAATTCGAGTTAGCAGATTATAAATTTGATTTATAGAGGGGTAATGGAAGGGGCATATTAGTCGTTTGATAAGGGTTGAATATGTCAACACGGTTTAATGTAAAAGTGTCTTTTGGTGATTGGTTTGAGCTCAAATCAAAGCATTGTCAGGACAGAGCTTAAAAGTATCTTTTGAAAATGGCTTTTCACAAAGTCCACTTTGTTTTTATGAGTTGGCCCCATCCTTTTCCCTCAATACGGCCCTATGTACTGGAGACAGTAGTACGCGGGGTAACTGCCAAGTATCGTTCTTATAATCTTCTCTCTTCATGAACTAGAGAGAGAGAGAGAATTTCACTTAGAAGAAAAGGTCTCTCTCTCTTCTTTGGCACTAGGGTTTATTGAATCTTACACAAATCGAATGTGCAGTTTCGGGGCACAGGTGCTGTACAATATATTTGGGTATAAGAGGTACATGTCAACCCTCATCATTGAAGGAGGAAGAGGAAGAAAGAAAAACAAAGGAGAGAGGGCGGCAGAGTGGTTGGTTGCGGCTTTCGTAGGGGGGGGGGGGGGGGGGCGGGGTGGCGAGGAGGGGATGTAGTTGGAGAGGGATAGGGATGGCGGTGGGGGTCGTTCGAGGGTTGATTGAAGATAAGGAGTGAGAGCAAGGGTCCATTCTTTTGGTGAGATGGGATTGGAAATTTGTTTGCTTGAGACATTCATGGGCAAGGACTGATGTCTTAAGAAATTAAGGGAGTGTTTGGCATCGTTCAATATTTCAAACTCAACATATACTACTTGTTTCGGTAGAATGAAGGACTTGGGAGCGATAATTTCTCACTCCGTTCGTTTCTATGTTAATTGGAACGCCAATCCATTGAATTACATTGGAAACTGTCATTGACATGACTACCATCTTTCGGATGAGGTTTAAGAGGAGCAATTGTTCCTTATGCCAGACACTTCCGAAGTGTCTAAATTTCTTTTCTACATGGTCAATCCATCAAAATTTTTTGTAATATGTAAATATTGACTTGCCCATGGTAAGCAAATAATGTCCGATCAACTTTGATGGAACTCTAAATGAGTCACCAAACCAAGAAAAAAAAAAATATTAAAAAATTATTTATCCGGGATATTGGATAAAAGAATGACATAGAATGAGAGACTATACAGGTAAATCAATGTCCAACTTAATTTACTAGTCCAAAGAATGGACCCGATTTTTTTTTTTTTAAATGATCAGGTGTCAGGCTGAAACCGGCCGATGCAAATGGGTCCCCCCGCCTCCAACAAATCCAACTGGAACCCAACTTGTTGCAGCTGTAACGCCCTTACCTCTCCAATCTGTCGTTTGCAACATAAAATAGAGAATGATTTTGTTCCAACCTCTTTAACATCCTTTGCTCTCATTGGTCCATTTCAAGGGCATGCTTGTCATTTCATGCTTTTAATCATGGTGAAATGACCAAAAGCCTTTGAAATGGATCAATGAGAGAGCAAAGGATGTTCCAACGAGGTTGAAACAAAATCGTTCTCCATAACATAGGATAATTTATACTTTGCCCCTGTTTATCTCAAAAACAATTAACCCTATGTAGTTATTTTGTTCCAAAACCAAATGGCTTTCTAAAGTTTGAAATGTTAGCACAATACCCCTTTTATCAACTAGTTAAATTCCTCATTTGGTACTTTTTATCTTATCAAACCAGGATTAAAGGAGGGAAAATGTAGTCTTTAGCGGGGTTAAGTGTTTTTGATATAAACTTAAGGGGGGCAAAGTATAATTTACCCAATAAAATAAGAGAAATTTTATTCATACCCCCATAAATCTGTAATTAGCCCTCATTTCCAACAAACTTGATCACACCCCATTTTTTTTTTTCATACCCATTCCTATCCCAAAAATACCATTCCCCCTCACACCCCACCTTCAATACACCCCAGTTAAATGGCCCACCCCAACTTGATTATACCCCAATCAAACACATACCCCCTTAAATATACCCCAATTATATGCACTCTTGAATACACCCCACTCTTAAATAAATCCCATGCAGTTGGCTGGTACTTGAAGGCACAAGTAGAGCTGCAACTTGGGCGGGCCAACCTGAACCTAACCCGAGTCCAACCCAAACCCAACCCGAATTATTTCTCCTCGATCCGACAGGACCCGACACAAAGTTAGAGGGTCTAGGTCAGGGCTAAACGGGTTCGGGTTGTAAACGGGTCGACACGATAGACCCGTTTAATAAACGGGTCGGGTCCGAGTTTAGGGTCTGGACACAGTAGACCCGGGAAGACCCGTTTAGTATTCAACGGGTCGTGTCAGGTCGGGTCGGGTCTACCAGCAATTCGATACTATAATATATAATACCAGTGGGTTTTTCGGGTCAGGTCGGGTCGAGTCGGATTGGGTCGGATCGGGTCAACTGAAAAGATCCGGGTGTAAACGGGTCTTACCGGGTCTTATCGTGTCTACCCGTTTATTAGCGAGTTGGGTACAGGTTTAGGATCTAGACACAATTAGTTAAACGGGTCGGGTCCAGGTCTAGGGGTTTTAGACACGACACGAAACAAACCCGACACGACCCATTGCCTCCCCTAGCTGCAACTTGGGCGGGCCAACCCAAACCCAACCCGACTTTGGGCGGGTTAACCCGAACCCACCCCGCACAACCCGGCCAACCCGACGGGTTGGGCTTGGGCTAAGTTTAAACAAACCTGACGCTGAGTAGCTTTGGGAGTACAAAAAAAAAAAAGGGACATTGTTGGTATTAAAGGATTGTTGAGTAAGTTATTGAGAAACGATAGGGATACAGGGGCTAATTATAGATTTTTGGGGTATGAATAAAATTTCCCTTAAACAAACATTGGGTTGGGGGTACAAAAGACGCTGAGCAGAGGCTTTGGGGTTTGGGGTAAAAAAAAAAGGCATTGTTGGTATTAAAGGATTGTTGAGTAAGTTATTGAGAAACGCTTGGGATACGGGGCTAATTACAGATTTTTGGGGTATGAATAAAATTTTACTAAAATAATCCCGATGAGATAATCATCATTGAACGTTGAGCCCAATTCTCTCTCTCTCTCTCTCTGTCTCTCTCGCTCTCTGTCTGTCTGTCTCTCATACACACACCCACACGCACACATATGGAAGCGCTGGTATGCCGGAAGTTAGGGGATCCGACGGTCCCGATCTCGGAGGCCTCTCCGATCGTCGTCTTGGGATCCCACCCGATTCCCGAGCTCACCTCTCCGACCTCCGTTAGGGTTCGGATCCGGGCGACGAGCTTGAATTACGCGAATTACCTGCAGATTCTGGGAAAGTACCAGGAGAAGCCTCCCCTCCCCTTCATCCCCGGCTCCGATTACTCCGGTGTCATCGAGTCCGTCGGCGGCGGCGTCTCCCGATTCAAGGCCGGAGATAGGGTTTGCGGCTTCGCCGCCCTCGGCTCCTTTGCCGGGCTGATCGTCGCCGACGAGAAGGATCTGTGAGTGAATCTGTTATCATTCCAACATTTTCTTTCCTTTTTTGGTTTCCATGTGAAATTCTGAACTTCCATGATCGCTATAGGCTCGACAGGGCAATCAAGATCTCTTGTTGGTTTGCAGAAGAAAATAAAAATAGAAAATTGAGAAGAGGGACATTTTGCCATCTCACATGCTTGGTATGTTGTGTATTCGATGTCTTTTGTCCACTGTGTGATAATGTTCTCTACCTTTCCCAGGAATTATAATTCTCGGGGTCCAACTGGGCCCTAACAAAGAGGTAACAAGGCTGTTGGGCCGGCTTTTGATAGTGCCTTCTGTAGCCATAACTTAAAAAACTATGAAGTATCACATTATCTGTTGTTATTATTGTTTCTAGGGGTTATTGATCTAAGGCCCCTCCAACTACCCTTGTAGTCTGATAAACCCCTCTATCTTTTGCGTAGAGCATTAAGTGTTTTCTCCCTTTTTTTTTTTAAATGATCATTTTGCCCCTATAGCAGCTCTACAGTGAGAACAAGCCTCTGTATAGTTTTTTTTTTCAACATGTGTCTACAGTAAAATCCCAATAGTAGGTCCAAAATATTGTAGCTGATATAATGATTTCACTGTAGCTATAATTATTTTGGAGTACTAATTAGGGGCAATAGAGTATCAATTCGGTTTGATACAATGATTTCATTGTAGCAACCCTCCATTGCCTGAATGGAGTAACAATTCAGGTTAGCAGAGTATTAATTCGGCCGCTACAATGATTTCACTGTAGCAGCTTGAATGGAGTAATGATTTGGGTTAACAGAGTATAAATTTGGTTGCTACATTGTAGCAGCTACAGTGCATCTTCAGTGAAATCACTGTAGCAACCGAATCGATACTCTATTGTCTCGAATGGATATCAATTCGGGTTAGTAGAGTATAAATATAGTTGCTAACTTGCTATAATGATTTCACTGTAGCAGTTACTGTGCAACTACAATTATTTGGGAGTATCAACCGAATTGATACTCTAGAATTACTGTAGTAGATTATGGAGTATCAATTCGAGTTAGCATATTATAAATTCGATTTATAGAGGGGTAATGGAAGGGGCATATTAGTCGTTTGATAGGGGTTGAATATGTCAACACGGGTTAATGTAAAAGTGTCTTTTGGTGATTGGTTTGAGCTCAAATCAAAACATTGTCGGGACATAGCTTAAAAGTATCTTTTGAAAATGGCTTTTCACAAAGTCCACTTTGTTTTTATGCGTTGGCCCCACCCTTTTCCCTCAATATAGCCCTATGTACTGGAGACAGTAGTACGCGGGGTAACTGCCAAGTATCATTCTTATAATCTTCTCACTCTTCATGAACTAGAGAGAGAGAGAGAGAGAGAATTTCACTTAGAAGAAAAGGTCTCTCTCTCTCTTCTTTGGCACTAGGGTATATTGAATCTTACACAAATCGAATGTGCAGTTTCGGTGCACAGGTGCTGTACGATATATTTGGGTATAAGAGGTACATGTCAACCCTCATCATTGAAGGAGGAAGAGGAAGAAGAAAAACATAGGAGAGAGGGCGGCAGAGAGGTTGGTTGCGGCTTTGGTAGGGGGGGGGGGTGAGGAGGGGATGTAGTTGGAGAGGGATAGGGATGGCGGTGGGGGTCGTTCGAGGGTTGATTGAAGATTAGGAGTGAGCAAGGGTCCGTTCTTTTGGTGAGATGGGATGGGAAATTCGTTTGCTTGAGACATTCATGGGCAAGGACTGATGTCTCAAGAAATTAAGAGGGTGTTTGGCATCGTTCAATATTTCAAACTCAACATATACTATTTGTTTCGGTAGAATGAAGGACTTGGGAACGATAATCTCTCACTTCGTTCGTTTCTATGTTAATTGGAATGCCGACCCATTGAATTACATTGGAAATAGTCATTGGCATGACTGCCATCTTTCGGATGAGGTTTAAGAGGAACAATTGTTCCTTATGCCAGACAAATCGTAAGTGTCTAAAGTTCTTTTCTATCGGGTAAATTCATCTAAATTTTTTGTAATATGTAAATAATGACTTGCCCATGGTGGGCAAATAATGTCCGATCAATTTTGATGGAACTCTTAATGTGTCACCAAACCAAGAAAAAAAGAAATATTAAAAATCCATTTATCCGGCATTTTGGACAAAAGAATGACACATAATGAGATTATCTAGGTAAATCAATGTCCAACTTAATTTACTAGTCCAAAGAATGGACCCTAATTTTTTTTTTTTAAATGATCGGCCAATGAATCCAACTGGAACCCAACTCGTTGCAGCCGTAACGCCCTTACCTCTCCAATCTGTCGTTTGTAACATAAAATAGGATAAATTATATTTTGCACCCCTGATGTTTATCTCGAAACACTTAACCCCCTGTAGTTTATTTTGTTCCAAATCCAATGGGCTTCCTAAAGTTTGAAATGTTAGCACAATACACCTTTTATCAACTACTTAATTTCCTCATTTGGTACTTTTTATCTGATCAAACCAGAATTAAAGGAGGTAAAAAGTAGTCTATAGGGATCCACCAGGGGATAGGAGAGTTGGCAAAGCAACTGATGCTTTGGTGATGAGGTTGTGGGTTCAACTCTTCCTCCCCTCGATTTACCCAGGAGTGAAGTGGGAATTGCCGAGTGGGTCGGGCTTCACTCCCGGAGGGATTAGTCTGAGCCTGAAGTGGGCCATTGCCCGAAAGGTTTCGGGACACCACTAGACTCGACAGGGCAATCAAGATCTCTTGTTTGGTTGCAGAAGAAAATAAAAAAAGAAAATTGAGAAGAAAATGATTGTTTCACTCTGGCCATAGCCCATAGGTATGGACTGTGTCCGCTCACCATATACACATCCTAGTCGTCATCATCATTATCATCAACCAAGTTGTGAACTTATCTTTATGGGGTCAACCAGGGACGGATCCAGGAATCGAACCTTGGGGGATGCGAATGTTAGAAAAATCTATGGGGGCCAGGGTCTTAAAATTTTGTTAAAAATTCGGGGGTTGGCGAACTTATATTATTTTAAAATAATCCTAACTAGGCAACCCCACACACCCCCCTTGATCCATCCATGGGGTCAACTATGGTCCTTGGTCTTGGAATTCAAGATTGTATGAGGGTACATCACTCGATTGCAGATGCAACTGCATCTATTATTGGCTTTAGCATGCTAATATTCTTCAATCGATCGATGTCCCAAATTTCTTTTTGGAAGTCATTTTAGGCTATTTTTTCTTTGACCCCCACACGCCCCCCCTGATCCATTCCTGGGGTCAACTATGGTCCTTGGCCTTGGAATTCAGGATTGTACGAGGGTACATCACTCGATTGCAGATGCAACTGCATCTATTATTGGCTTAGCATGCTAATCTTCTTTAATCGATCGATGTCCCAAATTTCTTTTTGGAAGTCATTTTAAACTATTTTTTCTTTGACCAGAAGTGGAGGAACATAAAAGAAAACTTGATGAAGCTTTCATGATAGCCACATCACTTGTTAGGGGTGCACACGGTTTGGTTCGGCCGGAGCATGGAACCGGACTGTACCAGTCCATTCACAAATTGGTTCGGTTCGGTTCCAACAGTTCTAAAGTTTGCAGAGATGCACACACACGCATGTGCAGAGTTTCGAGAGAGGAGGGTTTGAGGGCGATTGTTAGTTGAGATTGAAGGCGACATGAGGGCTGTCGTGATCGGAGGGAGACCGGAGGAGGACTCGACTCGAGGACAGTCGAGAATAAAGGCGAGTACTTGGAGTCTTGATCAATTGGTCTTGCTGGCATGGATAAAAATACCGGTCGCGGACAAAATATCGGTCGGCCGAAAAAATGGTTCGAACCGAGCGGTACGAACCGGTATCGGTCTGAACCGGTCCATACCGGTGTGAATTGATTTTTGGTTTCAAAAAAATTTAAAAAAATAACCAAAAAAATCCAGAATAATCTAAAATACTGGTTTGTGATGTTTTTTTTCATTAGTAAACTAGTTATAGGTATGAACCGATCTTTTTAAGTTATAAAGTCACTGTTTTTACTGTATGATTCTAAATTGTGGAATTTGATATAGTTATTAAATTACATGTGCTAGATTAGCCTAGTATTAACATATTATGCTTCGGGATTACAAAACACAATTTATAACCATTGCACAAACATGAATTACACAACTAATACGAGTACATGAGTCATATTTTACAATTTCACGTAATATGATAATAAACACAAATTCATAGTCCTAAGACTCCTAACATGTTTAGCAAATAAAATGCATATCCATAACTTACAAGAGTAGAGAATTATATATTCTTACCTACTTAGACTGAGTAACTTAGTACAACATGGAACTTCGGGCGGGCTACATTTCATCATTATCATTATCTCGTGGATGACCGGATGGCGGCAATGTCGGATATTGGAAGAAATCATACACAAATGACATAGATATAACCCATAACATCATCATTTATAGATCTAAGCTTTGATGGCATAGATCTAACCCATATCAACATTTTCACCACAATTATTTGGTTTATTTAAAAAAAAAATACAAAAAAAGAAAAGAAAATTGAAAACCCCCCAAATTTGCATGAACCGATCATGTAAATTTGGAGATGATGCTTATAGATCTATAGATCTAAGCATTGATGGCATAGATCTAACCCATATCAACATTTTCACCACAATTATTTGGTTTATTTTTTAAAAAAATACAAAAAAAAAAGAAAATTGAAAAAAACCCAAATTTGCATGAACCGATCATGCAAATTTGGAGATTATGCTTATAGATCTATAGATCTAAGCTTTGATGGCATAGATCTAACCCATATCAACATTTTAACCACAATTATTTGGTTTATTTTTAAAAAAAATATAAAAAAAGAAAAGAAAATTGAAAAACCCCCAAATTTGCATGAACCAATCATGCAAATTTGGAGATGATGCTTATAGATCTATAGATCTAAGCATTGATGACATAGATCTAGCCCATTTCAACATTTTCACCACAATTATTTGATTTTTTTCAAAAAAAATACAACAAAACAAAAGAAATATGAAAAAAATTATGAAAACATACCTTCAAATGTGGTTTTGATCTTGTAAATCCGAGTTTTTAGCTTCAAATCTTTCAAATCGAGCTAGTATGGAGGTTCACCTCATGTGGAAATGAAGAAAGAAGCCCAAAAAAATGAAATCGGAATGAAAAAACCACCCAAAATGATACTTCATACCCGGTACCGGTTCGAACTGTACCGGCCGGTATTTAGGCGATTTAACCCCCGCGACCGGTGTCGACTAGATTCCGGTGCGGTTCGGTTCGGTTCCAAGTTTGAACTGACCGGTACGGTTCGTACCGGCCGGTATTTTGATCCTTACTTGCTGGAGGCAGAGGAGGGATCAAGGGAGGAGTGGACGATCGTTGAACTGTTGGTTGAGATGCTCGACACTCGTGGTAGTGGTGACTGTGAGTTTGTGAAACTAAGAGATATTTAGGGTTAGGAGGATTTCTAGTATTTTAAAATAGCGAGGCAGCATAGGTCCAAGAACCCATCAGTCCATCACTCTTCACTCGTATTGAACCCGACTCGTGATGCATTTACAATAACAGTTCTGGTTCGGGTCGGGTAACTGTCACCTTGAACAGGGAACTGAAATGGTTAAATGGTTTTGCACTTTAGGAACCGGAACAAAACCGATCATGCCTGAAATCAAACCAAACTGCATGGTTCGGTCGGTTTTCCGTTTCCATCTGTTTTTTGTACATCCCTATCACTCGTGGGTGGGTTATATGGTGAATTCTGGTCTTAACACTTAATTTTACTCTTTTCGGTCTGTCAAGTTCACAACGGGCCCTCTTCTTAAAACTTGTTTATTTTATCGCACATTATTACTGCTACAATGATCTTAGTCAATGTTTTAAAAAACGGAAGGCGGAAGGCAGGCGGTCAAGTGGTTTCAAGGCGGAAGGCGGACGATTAGCGGGCGCTCAGAGAAAAAGGCGGGCACCCACCTATATTAAATATATTATTTATATTCTATATGTATGTATATATTTAAATTCATAATTCTATATAAAAAAACAATAATATAAAGTTTTACATATGGAAACATCAAAACAACCGATCTGAATATAAAAGTTTTATGAAAAGGGAGTAGGGGATCGGGTGGGGTCAGGGTTGACTGCGAGGCAGGAGAAAGAGAGCAGCTTTTAAGCCTTTTGGATATCTTGGATATCTAGTTATGTAGTGAAAATGGAGGAGGGGATCGAGTGGTGTCGGGGTTTTATGAAAAATTATTACTAATCTGTTCGCCTAAAGCCCACCTGCCTGGAGCCCGCCTACGCGGGTCGGATCCCGTCTAGGCGCCCGTATTTGTTCAACCCGCCTACAGTGCCGCTTAATGCTGAAGCGGAGCGACTAACCCCCTAAAACGCCTAGGCGGCCGCCTGGACGATCTTTTAGAACAATGATCTTAGTTTAGCATTTTATTTAAATTCTTAGGTTAAATGGACCTTGAATAGATACAGTAATAGACGCGGTAATAAATGGATTCTTAAAACCGGTTTCTTCGCCGCACCATCTTGCATTTGTAGATGCAGTAATAGATGGCGCCGATTGCGCCTGTAAGTGCGGCAACAACTTTAAATATTTTCTTCAAAATATCCCATGACGTTGATGGTGCCGGATGTGATGTAGGGTAGTAGTAATGGTTGATGATGGAGATGTCTGTATGTGGTGGTGGTGGTGGTGGGGGGGGGGGGATAATCACAAGGGGTGGCGTCGGTGAACTCGGATGCCGCAGCTCCCTCAGCAGCCGCGACTCCGTTTGGAAGGTGAGTTGGAGGCAAATAAAAAGTAGACTACGAGTTGTCATCTCTCCGTCTAGGTAGTCAAATATCGAGATGAAGGGGTATTTATTTAAAAAAAAGTTATAATTGAAGCCAAAATTGAATCACAATCGTTCGTTTGCATGCTATTTGGGGCTGAGTGCGATTCATCGGCCGGGCTCGGTGTAACAGACGGTTGTGATTCAGTTTTGGCTTTAAGTTATCTAGGATTCCGTGCCTTAGGAAAACGTTGTTTGAAGTCTACCCTATTTCTCTGCCCCATCCTCTGCACCTCACATCATAACCACCCATTGCATCACACAGTCGTCCGTTGCACGCATACCAGACCGGTGCATTGGTTCTAGCTTGCCTCATCATCAGCACCGCAAGTCTCAGCAGTTCGATGATTTTTTGTTGAAATTAGTGGATCCATTATCAAATTTTTAAAAAATAATTCATCTTTACAAGTTTATCACTCTTCTTGAAATTATATCAGCTTTTATTGGAATTTTGCGTATCTAAGGAACTCAGTGATGGACTTTTGGAACTCTTAAGGTACGTTGGATGTGTTCTCGAGAGAGGAATTAGGGTTCTTGTTAAGGTGTATCTCGACAACGATCAGTTGCCAAGTTGGAACCAATGCCATTGGGTGAATCATAGCCGTTCCTTTGCTTGAAGGTTGCGGCTGAGTGCGATGCACCGTCGGGTATGGGTGCAACAGACGACTGTGTGATGCAATGGACGACTGTGATGTGAGGTGCAGAGGATGGGGCAGACTTCAAAAAAGATTTTCTTAAGGCACATGATCTCAGATAGGTTAAAGCCAGAATTGAATCACAACTGTCTGCACCCAGCTCGATCGGTGAATTGCACTCAGCCTCAAATGGCATACAAAAGAACAACTATGATTCAATTTTGGCTTCAATAACAACCGTCCGTTCCACCCAAGATGACCGATGAATCACACTCAGCCCCAAATGACATGCAAAAGAACAATTGTGGTTCCATTTTGACTTCAATCACAACATTTTTCTAAATAAGTACCCCTCCATCTCGCTGTTTGACTACCTAGACGGAGAAATGACCACTACTACTCGGCTTTTTCATCTACCTCCTGCTTGCCTTCTTTGCGGAGTCACGGCTCCTGAGTGAGCTGCGGCATCCGAGTCCACCGACAGCACCCCTTGTGGTTATCCCTCTCTCTCTCTCTCTCTCCCACCCCCCCACTACCACATACAGATATCTCCATCGTCAACCATTTCTACTACCCCACCACAACACCTCTGACATTGTCATCTTTTTGGGATATATTGAAGAAAATATTTGAAGTTGCTTCCGCACTTGCGGGCGCAATTGACGCCATTTATTACTATATCTACAAATGCAAGATGGTGCAGTCGAGAAATAGTTTTTAAGAATCCATTTATTACTGTATCTATTACTGCATGAATTGAAGTGTTCATTGGGATACCCCAGTTGATATTATGGCCACATTACTGCTTCATAAGGTGGTTCATGATAGTTTCCATAGGTTCTTTATTTTGTCTTTATTGTTGTACTTTTTCCATGTGGGTTACCATATTTTTTAGTCTTATCACAAGTCTCTTTTTTCCTCCACGAGAGTTAATATTCCTTTGGTCTTCCCATGAGTCTCTTGGTATTCCCACAAGAGTTATCAGAGTTGTCGTGCCTCTTGGTCATGGGTATCAAATCTCAGTCGGTTGATACCGAGTTTTGAACTAACTGAGACTGTTATCCCCTCCGGTATGAAAACCTATCCCATATTTTTCCAGTACCGGTCTGACTAGTTCCATATCGACTGAGTCAAGCAGGTATCTGTTGCCAGTATTGCTCGTCTGGGCACCTTTTCTAATATTATTTTTGATATATTTTTTTTCAAAAAAAAAGCCATGAACCTTTTTTGGTTCAAACTCGCTGATATCACAATTATATCTTTTATTCTTGCTCATGGTTCTTGGATGTAATTTAAGGAAACCAATGTCCACCATGAAAATGTAATTTAATCTATGGATTAAGTTGAGGAAGGTGGAAAGTTTTTATGTTAAATGGAATTCCTTAATGGGAGGAATTCATGAGGCTATATGTAGAGCCTATGATGCAGACGAGCCTACTACGTGCAGATTTGCTACAGCTGATGGCGTATTTTCATCCGTTCCGGAGATCTAGGGAGCCGATCGTCGATCCGTCTACATCAGTGGAAAGCTCAATCGAAGCTCTAAAACTTTGGTTCTTATTTTATTTCGATCCGACCAACGGATCTTTAGTTATTTGTCTTTTTATTTCTGGTTTGGGTAGGTGCGAGCCATGTTCGCATCCGGTTCGAGCCACAGATGCCGAACTGACTCGTTTCCGTGTTAGGGTTTTAGCCGTAGGATCTTAGGACAACTTAAATCTCAATGGATGAGATTCGAAGGAAATCAAAAACCCTAAACCCTAGCCCACCGAGCACCCTACCTGACCGGCCCCTCTCTCTCCCGCGAACACACCCGCGTCCCCTCTCTCTCTACCGCGTCCCTCTCTCTCTCCTCCCGCGCGGATCTCTCTCCCTTCCTTTCCTTTTGTGTCTTTTGATGTCTCATCCCCTATAAAGCCAACAAACCCTAATTGAGAGAGAGGAGGATGATATGAATTGAAACCCTAGAACGGAGAAGCGTGTGCGCTTGTTCGGTGTATCCCTTCCGAAGAATCTTCCTTGCATCTAGTATTTTCTTCCTTCCGCACGCTTCTACCTCGTCACCACGCATTCGTCTACGGCTTCGCGGAAGATCGACGCGGAGTTCCTTCATCTTCAAAGATCCATCGTCTCGGCTTCTTCAACCTTTCTTCTGTACCACGCCTCCCCTTCCGCCACTTTCATCTGCAACAACGGAGTTCCTGTCAGCAGCCGGCATTGACCAAAGCACGGTTTGAAATCGATCCTCGATACTTTCATGTGATATCTTTCTTTTTCCCCAATCGGCCTTATTGCTGAATTTACATTAGGGTTTCAAAATAATCCTTGGTTTTCGAGAATCTCATCCATTAGGATTTATTCGCTTAGACCTTTGCTTGTTCTTGAGACATTGGCTTTATTTATTTGAGATTGTGATCATCTTTATTGCTGGGCTGGTTTATTAGAATCTGAAATTAATTCTTATTATGTCAGTTTTATTTACTTCATTGAATTAAATCTGATTGGGAATGAATGAATGATGAATCGTGCTTATAAGCTTTGCTGAAATTTGATTCGGATATACTAAAATCTGATTTCAATGCTTTAAATTCTGCACTTGGGTTTATTTAAGCATACGCATCCCATCAAGTTGGTATCAGAGCGCACTAGTCGTCGCGTCCTTACGCAACGGCCGGTCCTCTTACATCATTTGCATCCTCGCGTGCTTGCTGAAATTTTTTTTTTATTTTCCTTCTTTCATTCTAGTTGTGCCTTCGCATTAAATTAGGATACTAGCATCCAGTGAGCGCATCCATACTAGGATCACCCTTTCTCTCGGAGGTGAATCAATAGCATCTTCTAGAGACTCTCAAATGGCTGGATCTTCTCCATCCCGTACTTGGCAAGATGCCTTCATAAGGCAACAAGAGCACATGGATAGGCTTCAGACCCAGATCGAAACATTGACCTTGGCCTTCACCAATTCCCAGAACCCACCTCAACCCCATCGAGAACACAGGACTAGAGCGTCGCCAGGGCGTAGTGAGTTAGATCTTGAGTCAGGAGGTGACCGCGTCAGTTCCTCTGACGGGTCGGAGAGGCGAAGTAGGCAAACTCATAGGAAAGCGAAATCCCATTGGGGCTGGGATCAGGGCATAAAAATCGAAATTCCTGAGTTCGAGGGTAGGATGGATCCCGAAGAGTTCCTAGAGTGGGCCGAGCGAATCGACCAATACTTTGAGTGGAAGGAAATTCCCCGTGACAAACAAGTTAAGTTTGTCAGTCTTAAACTGAAAGGTCATGCACTGATCTGGTGGAAACAGTTGTAGACCACTAGGGGTAGAAAGGGAAAAGAGAAAATTTCCACTTGGACACACATGAGAGAAAAGATGCAACAGAAGGTCCTCCCTTATGATTTCAAGCAATGTGTGTTCCAGAAATTCCAAAACCTGCGACAAGAGCACAAATCGGTAGATGATTACACCAATGAATTCTACAAGCTCCAAGCTCGCAATGATCTGCATGAAGACGAAGAGCAGAGCGTCGCTAGGTATGTCAATGGTCTTAAGCCTTCAATCCAAGACGTGGTGTCCCTTCATGACTTCTATCAGGTCAGTGATGCTGCTGATGCACACTGTCGGGCTAAGAAAGTCGAGTCTCACCACTCCCGATCTGCGTCCCGACGATATGACAACACTAGAGCACCATCCGGATCTGTTAGTAGACCACTCCCTGGACCTTCCCCAGTAGCTGGTACAGTTCCTACACCCACTGAGAAGGGTAAAGGAGTTTTAGGACCCAACCCGAGCCAGATAAAGTGCTTCAAATGCAACCAGCCGGGTCACAAGTCAGCCGATTGTCCTCGCCGTCAATTCCATCCACAGACAAATCTTGCGGATAATGACGAGGATGGTCATGAGTCTGAAGGCGAAAACTTCAATGAGTTAGTCTTGGAGGGAGATGATGTGACTGCGCCACTATTGGTTATTCACCAGTCGCCATCACCCCAGGCACCTAAAGCGTTACTTCCCCACGAGCTCTGTGGAGGACCCCCAAAGCCACACTGCAAGAACCAGAGGTTCGAGCTGTTCTGAATAGTCTGCAATGTCAATGGTATGGACCTTTGTGTCTTGATCGATGGAGGTTGCACCACCAATCTGATCAATGAAGCGATAGTCAGGAGCAAGAAGTGGAAAGTCAAACCTTTGGCTCACGTACAAAACATCTTGGCTGGATAACACCACGAGCAAGTTGGTGACGCATTGTTGTTTGGCAAAGTTGTCAATTGGGCTGCAATATCACGACGAGATTTGGTGCGATGTTCTTCCTTTAGAAGTTGCTGATGTTATATTAGGGCGTCCATGGCAGTTCGACCGAGATGTACAACATCACGGAAGAGCCAACACCTATACCTTCCTTAAGGACGGCATCAATGTCACCCTATGGCCCACATGTTTTAGGAGACACCGGTCCCACGCACCGCAAAGTCTTCTGAGTCAGAGCCATCCCATACCATCATTTGAAGATAATTTAGTTGGGTGTTCATCTGATTTGCTAACAATTGAGAAGGGATTAGACAACATATTGCATTCCATTGCCTGCACATCGCATTTAGAGTCCGTAGGCATCCATGACACTCGCATTTATCATTTGCCTGACATCTATACATTCATAGACCAATCATATGTGCATCCATATCATCCAAGTGTTGAGTTTAACATTAAAGAAGATTTTGGCACGTTTGATCAATTTTCAAGGCAACGTACTTATGACTCATGCTTTCAGATTTCAGACAACCCATCATCTTTAATTTTTCGAAGTCATAACAAGTGGCATGATGAGTTCTTTAATTTCTTATTTTATTCACTGCATCCAGACAATGATGACATGACATATCTTCTTGGTTTAGAATCCACTTGTTTTGCACCGTGCGCAGGCCACTTTGAGCATCACATAATGCACTCGCACCCCATGGCCTTTCAAATAAACCATTGCTTATTGCGCAAGCCGATGACCCGCAACACATTATGCTCCCGCGGTCATTCTTTTCATATGTCTTTCGAATTTTATGTCAACCCAAACTCCTATTATCATATGAAATTATCTGAGTATCTTGACGATCTTATCGTGCCGCGGAGGATGTTGGTTTTGGCTTTCAGGTCTTCGCTTGGCGTCGTGGGGCAGGGGATGCCAGATGAGGTCGCTGCGTACTTGAGGCTGGTTACTTGGCCACCGGACCCGGGAGAGCAGTCAGAGCAGATACAGAGGTTGCGGCTACTTCCAGAAGAGCCCCCACCGGATCCAGGACCTCCGGACCTTGCTCGACAGGAGTCGAGTTCTTTTGAGTCCGGGGGACTTGATGCAGACTAGCCTACTACGTGCAGATTTGCTACAGCTGATGGCGTATATTCATCCGTTCCGGAGATCCAGGAAGCCGATCGTCGATCCGTCTGCATCAGTGGAAAGCTCAATCGAAGCTCTAAAACTTTGGTTCTTATTTTATTTCGATCCGACCAACGGATATTTAGTTATTTGTCTTTTTATTTCTGGTTTGGGTAGGTGCGAGCCATGTTCGCATCCGGTTCGAGCCACAGATGCCGAACTGACTCGTTTCCGTGTTAGGGTTTTAGCCGTAGGATCTTAGGACAACTTAAATCTCAATGGATGAGATTCGAAGGAAATCAAAAATCCTAAACCCTAGCCCACCGAACACCCTACCCGACCGGCCCCTCTCTCTCCCGCGAACACACCCGCGCCCCCTCTCTCTCTACCGCGTCCCTCTCTCTCTCCTCCCGCGCGGATCTCTCTCCCATCCTTTCCTTTTGTGTCTTTTGATGTCTCATCCCCTATAAAGCCAACAAACCCTAATTGAGAGAGGAGGATGATATGAATTGAAACCCTAGAACGGAGAAGCGTGTGCGCTTGTTCGGTGTATCCCTTCCGAAGAATCTTCCTTGCATCTAGTCTTTTCTTCCTTCCGCACGCTTCTACCTCGTCACCACGCATTCGTCTACGGCTTCGCGGAAGATCGACGCGGAGTTCCTTCATCTTCAAAGATCCATCGTCTCGGCTTCTTCAACCTTTCTTCTGGACCACGCCTCCCCTTTCGCCACTTTCATCTGCAACAACGGAGTTCCTGTCAGCAGCCGGCATTGACCAAAGCACGGTTTGAAATCGATTCTCGATACTTTCATGTGATATCTTTCTTTTTCCCCAATCGGCCTTATTGCTGAATTTACATTAGGGTTTCAAAATAATCCTTGGTTTTCGAGAATCTCATCCATTAGGATTTATTCGCTTAGACCTTTGCTTGTTCTTGAGACATTGGCTTTATTTATTTGAGATTGTGATCATCTTTATTGCTGGACTGGTTTATTAGAATCTGAAATTAATTCTTATTATGTCAGTTTTATTTACTTCATTGAATTAAATCTGATTGGGAATGAATGAATGATGAATCGTGCTTATAAGCTTTGCTGAAATTTGATTCGGATATGCTGAAATCTGATTTCAATGCTTTAAATTCTGCACTTGGGTTTATTTAAGCATACGCATCCCATCAGCCTAGGTCCCCCTCTCCACTCATGAAAATGTCAACAAGAGCTTGCTGAATTCCACCACTAAACCAAACATAAGGGTGAGTGAGGAGAGAGAAGGCATGCCCTTAACATGTAAGGTGAACTATTCTATTAAGCTAAGGAAAGAAGCCTTTGTTTGGAGTTCAACTCATAGATCAAGGCAAGTCTTGTGTTGTTTTTATATTGGTTGAATACCGCATAGCCCAAGATTGGGACTAGAGATTATATGAATCTTAAAACTGAAGGTCATATGAGCAAGTAAAACCTTACTAAATTGGGGCATAGAGCCAACATACAATATATATACAATGGATGTGTGTATGCACCAACATGGTGAGCATACACATAAGGAAAAGAACCTACTAACTCTAGCACGACCCTCAAACTTATAGTGGATCGTGAATCGAGAGTTTGCCAACTAAGTTGTTGAATCGGGAAAGCAGAAGGGATTTGGTAAACAAATTTGCAACTTGACCTTAGTAAGACACATATGGTAGAGAGATGGTATCGGATACATAATGATGATAAGTAAGGTGACTATCGATCTCAATGTTTCGTGCACTCGTGAAAATCGGGTTTCTAGCAATCTGGATATCGCTCCTAGCTGTGGTTGGGCAACTCCCATATCGAGAAATAGTTGTCAAAACTAGACGATCTCGACAGCTATATCAGCCATGGCACGATATTCTGCATCGGTGCTTCATTGGGTCAGTACATCTTGCTTCTTGCTCCACTATGAAATTAAGGAGTCACCAAAAAAGATGTAGAAGCATGTGGTCGACCAGTGATCTGAATGTTCTCCCGCCCAGTTTGCATTTATAAAGGTACGAATCTCTAGCCGAGAGGTAGAAGAAATGAAGTGTTGGACTATTGGAATTCCTGACCAGTTTTCTAAATTTCTATCGGCACACTAGTCTATCTGCGGGGGGTGGCTACATGCATGCAATGCATTGCACTAGACCCCACATTGCATTTGCAATGTGCAAATTAAGGTTTACAAGTAATCATAGTGTTGAACACTGGAATGCTATAACCAAAGCAGTCAGATACCTTACTTGCTTTAATCTATGAATGCAGACTTCACATATCAACACATCGAAAATTCTATTGCTCCCAGTTGGGTTCTCTCCCTCTCTGATTTTCAGAATCTTCCAGTGTCAGAGAGTTCTTCATTGTTGCTGAACGTAGACTCCTAGAAGGGCTTTGTTGTATCCTGGAAGGGGGCTTGCATTCATCCCATCAGCAAATTCGATCCGAGTGGGTGCAAATCACTCTTTAAAGAAAGCGTAAACAATACATGCCTCAAAGCCTAGTTCCTTATTCCCTATTTCCAACAGTATCCTCATAAATGATTAGGGTTTATTAAATCATCATCATGGAAGATGACAGGATTTAAGTTATTGAGGGGCTACTTCAGTTGCAACCTTGCAATTATGTTGCCTGGGTTGTGTAATATTAGTTGCTTCAATTCCTTGTGGTGTTTGTTTTTTTTGATAATTTTTATCAAGCTCCATAAATTTACCCATCTTGATGGGAGGCTTTGATGTTCATGATCGTCTTCCCTTTCATAAAGGTGTGGGCAATGTCTAGCTCGTGAGCATGGTTCATGCCCAATGACAACGTGAATGAGTGCTGTCACTTGGGCAAAGTTGCTTAGGTTGGCATGGATAGAAAACTTGTATACTCATGATGTTCAAGCATTTGAAATTTTTTTTTTCTTTGCACTCTTGATTTTCTCCTGCAAAGAAACAAGTGAAAGCTGATTGTTTGCAATTCTCTCATTATATTATTTCTGCAACCAAAAAGTACTCATGCCTCTATATGTCTCTCTCTCAAAAATATTTATGAGGATTATAACAGTCTGATAATAATTTGGTTAGATAGTCTCCAATCTTTTCGGGGATACACCTAAGGCTTGTCTAGAAGTGCTAACTCGTTTTGTTTCTTAGTTTTACATTAGATACTCACGAGGATGCCTTGTTAATATGTCTATTTTGTGAAATACCGAGTTAATAAATGCTTAGTTGGAATAATGTAGGAAAGTTTCAAAGGACATGGGCTCAAACATTGGTTAGTCTATAAAACAAACATTCAAAGTAAGTGTGGAATATTCTTTTTTGGCTAGTGTTCCAACAGCAATTTCACATACTCGATTTATAAGGTTTTTCATGCCACATTCTTACTATCACTTTTAAAACCGAATCTGTTATATGCTCCACCTTCTACTCAAAAGAAAGGAAATTTGATGTATCATGTATATGATAAAGGCTTCAACTTGAACCAGCATCCCTCTTTCAATTTACTGGGATGTTGATTCATATGATTGTGTTGTGACCTTATGATCATGATACATATCAAAGAATATTACATTGCTAACCCGGCCTACTAGCTTGAATGTTGAACAAAAGAGGAGTGCATGCAGATGTGTGTAGCAAGGATGAAAATGTTATAAATTTGTAGCCCTAATCAAGGCATCACAGAAAGGTAAAAGAGACAAAACACGCAGATTGGCACTAACACGTGAGTATCCAGCAGTCTGGTTCCACGATCAAGCTCCACAATAAATAAAAAAATGCTGAAGCGGATATGATGGATATGTGATAATCTAGGTGAACAGATAGATGGGTGGACAGTAATGAAGTTTTGGTGACACTCATAGAATTATGGATAAGTTTCATAGTTGATATACTCATATGCAACAAAGACCAAATGTCAGTATGATATGAGGTCCAGAGGAGCTTGGATTTGTATCAAGAGTCTAAACTAAAAGGGGAATACATGAGCTGGGCCAAATAAAACTTGTTAGGAAGGAACTGAGGAGATGAACGCATTGTAGTGGCCCATAATAGGAGAGAAATGTGAGGCAACAACGCCCATCCTACAAAGATGGAATGCTTAGTTGTGGCTGTTTACAACAATCATTATGCATAGAATTGCATTTTTATGAGCATACTGATTTGCTGAGAATTGGGTATATACTACAAGATAACTGCTAAGGATATATATATATATACTGCTAGATTACTGCTACGGATAGGCATCCATGAATTATTGTGAATATGTTAATAGCTTGCCTCTTGCTGCGGCGTTCTAAAGTAGGTTCTTTTATGTTCTAATTTAGTGGTATTTTTCTATACTTAATTAATTTATTTGCTTTGCTGTTTTGAATGAAGATTTTTAGTGCCAGATGCATGTGACCTGGTTGCAGCCGGCGCCTTACCTGTAGCATTCGGTACTTCACATGTAGCTCTTGTTCATAGAGCACAACTGAAGCCTGGGCAGGTACATCCCTCTGTCTTTTTCCTGTTCAATTTAAAATAATGATATTTGAACTTTTGAATTTAGATTCTTTTTCCAGAAACATGAAAATGTAAGAAATTCTATTTGCTATAAGACTCGGCGGTGTATATGTTCATGCTGTATTGATGATAGCTCTTACTCTGTCTTTGATTTTACAATAAGAAAGACATAAACAAAAAGCTTTGCAGAATAGTTTGAGCATGATAGTGAAATTTCAAGTACATTTGGGTCCTTAAATATGGCTATATGGTATTTAGTAATGTGTTTTTCCAGTACGAGTTTATGAAGGGAGATTATCTTTGCGCATTAAGTCCTACATCACCTTCATATGCAATCAAGTGAGGAAAAAAAAATTAATATAAGTTAATATTTTATTTGTCTGCCCTTTCATTAAATAAGTACTTAAGAACAAATTGTGTGGAGGAATTTTGGGAACCCTCAGAGCCTACTACTTACCTAAGGGGTAGCGACTTGGAACTCCTCCCTTCTATTAGGCTCGGGCTAATGCGACTTGCGCTGCACAGGCTAGTGGGATGGCTGCACCTCTCGCTAAGCGGGCACCCCAAATAACTTTTCCCCTACCTCCTATTCCGGGAAGAATCTGGAGCCCCTAAAGTGGGCATCCCCGAAGTGCTCTTCCGGTTCTAACTATTCTAGGAGGAAGTCGGAAAAAAGTCGGCAAGGGAAAAAACCAAAAAAAAGGAAAAAATCGGTAAATTAGGTAATAATTAGATATATGTATTCTAACAAATTTTTTTATAGCAAAAATTGGGAAAAAAAGGAAAAAAATGTGTAATTCGCGATTAATACACTTAATTCGCGATTTTTTCAAAAAATCCTGACTTTTTAAAAAATCACGACTTATTCCCGTAGCAAACGTTTGGGGAATAAGTCGCGATTAAAACGTGACTTTTTAAAAAAGTCGGCGATTTTGGTAACATTGGTTGTAACACTTCTAACATAATAACATGAGACGAACCTATGGCACACGTACAATTTGTTTGTGCTGCGGTGCCATTGTCTATAGGAATGACAACGGGTCGGGTTTGGGACGAGTTGGCCCTATCTCGAGCCCATCCCGTTAAGGAATACATTGTCCCAAACCCGACTCTGGTTTTGAGAAAAAATCCGAATTCCATGTTATTTATATTAGCCAAAACGTAAACCTTGGGACGGGACGAATCAAAGTTAGGTTGATTGGGTTTGAACTAAACGACAAACACTAAAGATAGTAGTAATTAAATTTATTTTAACTTGAAAATAGGCAAATTCTAGACATTTTCTTAATATATATATTCATGGAAGAAAATTTTTGGGCCATGACAAATGCAAGTCAATATGTGTGTGCGTGTAGGTCACAATCGAGGGACACTATTTTTGTACAAAATTTTTTACATGAATTTTCAAATCAGTAGAGGTTTAAGAAGTTGTTGATTTTTTGTGAGCATAATCACCTTGTCTTAGATAACACATCCACAAAAAATCAACACATTCTAAAGCCTCTAAGAGATTATGCTTACAAAAAACAGGACCCATACCGGTATCTAAGACAAGGTGATTATGCTCACAAAAAATCAACAACTTTCTATTGTCCAATACGGCTCGTGTTGTATTGGTCTCGGCCGAGTCAGGACCCATACCGGTATTGATTCTTGTATCGGTCGCTGTCTGCAGAAAACCGAATGAACCGATATCGGCTGAGCTTTTGAACCATATGTATTTTGAACTAATAAAGGTAGTGGTCTTTTGATCATGAAAAACAACCAGCTAGGCTCAAGGTGCTATATTCTTGTTTTCTTATTTGTGAGTTCAGTAAATGTTGAAGTTTTTCTTCTCTTTTTAAAGTAAGCTTAGTTCTTCCAATATTGGAAGTGAATACGAAAGGTCTTGTCACCCAGATGATGATGGAGAGGGAGTTTCTTACTCATTACAGGGCACACAATAATTACATCACTTATAACCACCAAAAAACCATAGGAAATCAAGAACTCGAGCTAGCTGATGAGCAGGAAATTGTTATAATATCACTATCCTCTGGTCTATCACTTTTTCAGGTACCTTTAAAAAGCAATGGTTTTCCATTGAAGAAATGGCACCACTGAATATTTACGCATTTTTGTCCTTCCAGAGGCTCCAAAGAAGAGCCCTGACCACAAAGATCCACGAATATTATTCTCCATGGGGTATAGAAATCTTTTCTTCACCGTTGGAGATGTACATGCCAGGGTTTATGCCATCATGTGTCTCACATGTGCTTACTGCTTAGCCTGTTGAATTTGTGCTAGTTGAGTTCAGGCTCATAGCTTTAGTGGCTGACGATATTTGCAATTTCAAGGCTGTTATGTATCGCAGAGTGATATCCTAATCAGTGTTCTCTGTCTCGATTGATTATATCTGTGTTATATGTTTGGCAACTTTCAAGCGCATATCTGTTTGGTGGTTAAATGAACAAGGTACAAAATTGCAGGTTTTGCTTGTTCTGGGTGCAGCTGGTGGTGTCGGGCTTTCAGCTGTACAGATAGGGAAAGTTTGTGGGGCAGTGGTTGTAGCAGTTGCTAGGTATTCATTTTGGAATCAAAATGTTGCAATGATCACGCTAGCTATAATTTAATACTATCATTTGATAATGTGATACATTTAATGATTTAAGTATTTAACGACAGAAATATTTGACTGCTGTCTGAACTTCAGGGGAGCTGAAAAGGTCCAGTTTCTCCAATCATTGGGGGTTGATCATGTTGTCGACTTGAGCAAGGGGAATGTTATAGAAAGTGTGAAGCATTTCCTGAATGCAAGAAAGCTCAAAGGGGTTGACGTTCTGTATGATCCAGTTGGGGGCAAACTTCTGAAAGACAGCTTGAAGCTCCTAAACTGGGGAGCAAATATTATGGTCATTGGATTTGCGAGTGGTGAAGTACCAGTCATCCCAGCAAATATTGCTCTTGTGAAGGTTGTATCTGTAATCATGAACTCACTTATTATTTTCCTTTTTCGTTTCGTTGTCTTGTCTATACCTTTTCTAGACTTAATGCATTATGATTTATTATCTAAAAGATTTTATTTTCTGCCTTTTGCTAATTAAATTTACCGGTGTATATTTGAACCATTGTTATTCATTTTAGTTGATACTTTTCAATTCACATTTAAATTTTGTTTCACTTCCACTCTTTGGCTTATAGTTTGTGCCACCGAGATGAATGTAATTTTCTATATCAAATCTTGTCTTCTACGCTCTTCGTATGGACTCTTTCCTAGTCTAGGAGAACATTGGAGGGTTGCTCCTTGCTTGCCTTGGAATGGTACCCAATTAGGTAGGTCTCCCTACCGGCCAACTGGCCTTCTAGGTTTCTTGGTAGACCCCTGTATTACCAAGTTGCCCTTGTTTTTTGGCACAAATCTCAGAGATTTGGTGTCGAAAGGGATGTTCGGCATCGTTCCCCATGATTGTTCCGATGTTCCTAAATCCTAATGCATAGTCAGGAACATCGGAACAATTTGGGGACCGAGCCCCATAAGTTACCAGCCAGCCGTTTAAACTTTTTGCCACTCATCAGGCCTTCTTAATTAGAGTAGTGCTCCATAGTCGACCCCATCTTAATGGGATAAGATGGGATGTTTGATTTATGTCTTGTCTGTGTCTGATGGGTGCATCTTGATCCAAGCAGTTACATTACGTAGGATCAGCTTGATAAAAAAAGTCAGTATATCCTTCAACTTCGATTTGTCGCATTCAAGCCTTTCAAGGTCTACTAATTTGTAAAATTTAGGAATGGATTTATATAAATTGTCACTAACTTATTACCATGTATAATCTCTTTTAGAACTGGACGATCCATGGGCTGTATTGGGGCAGCTACAAACTACATTGGCCCTGCGTTCTTGAAGACTCTCTCAAGGAGCTGCTCTCCTGGCTATCAAAAGGCTTGATAACCATCCATATATCTCATGCCTACAGTTTGTCTGAGGTCAGCAACTCGTAACTCAAACCCTGGCTTATGGAAAGAGTGCATTTGGTAAATAGATGGCCTAATTAGAACTTCAAGAATTGCCGCACATCCATTTCTTGTGCTGTGGCCTGTAGTCTTTTTTTTGGGAAAACTGGGCTTATACACTTGAGATGCTCACAGTATGATTGCTGTGTGTTGACAGTCCTATTCTTCAATTTATTTACTGTCTTTCTAATTGTCGGGTTTCTATGTTTGGATATTATGTATCCTGATGTGGCACCTGATCAGAGCCGTCTGTTGCACCCCAGCCCCAACAGGTGAATCGCACTCAGCCCGATTGTCAGGCAAAAGACGGGTGTGATCAGATGCCATGTCAGGATGGGAAACTGGATGACTGAATAGCATTGCTATTTGTTGTCCTCAGCATCTTGTTTCATCTTTACTACCAGCTGGAAAAACCTTGATTTCTGGAAAAAGCTTACATGGTTATAGATATGAACGTTTCTTTAATTTTTGTTTTATTTTTGTTTTTAAATTCTGCCAAATCCGAACCGTTTGCTTTTGTAGGGATTCACCCCATCTTCTTTTGTTTTCAACAGGCGAACCTTGCCTTCTCTGCTATCAAAGAGCGGAAAGCCGTTGGGAAAGTGATGATCGTCATTGGTGATACCACCGGAGCAAGATCCAAGCTCTGATGACACCCCTCGGCTTGTGTATAGAGCTTATCTTGCTTGCATTCTCATATAGCTCTTCTGTGTACTTGGGGAAAAGCTGCTGAACGACAGTGGTGATGAGGTTGGGACTTGGGACAGCGGTAACCATTGCAGAACCTTAGGGATCTGTGTGTATTTATCGATACATGGTGATGATATGAATAAGAGGTTTGCATGAACTTATCATGTGTTTGCCCCCCCCTTTTTTTTTTTTCCGTTTATTAACGGCACTCATAGCATTGCTCTAATAATTAATAATCTTGTTGGAAACAAAAATTGTGTCAAACTCTATATGATGAGGAAACATTTTCATTCAAATTATGTAAAATCTTGAAAATGGTTCTTTTCCTTTTCTTGCATTATTAATGTACATGTGTAGACGTGTACTGATTAAAGAAATAAATAAATTGCGTATTCATATACGTTGACGCATGAAAAAGTTATGTACAAAAAAAAAAAAAAAAAATTCAAGGGACCAATATGTAACCAGGTGTATAGTTGAAGGGAGGTTTTTATAATTTTCCCAAAATGCAATTACTCACTGTCCGATGGTTGTGGTGTATGGCCCCTCATGGTCGTCATCTTTCCCTGATAACCACGTCTACCAATGAGAGAGAGAGAGAGAGAGAGAGAGAGAGAGAGAGAGAGAGAGAGAGAGAGAGAGAGGAGTGTTTGAAATTGAAGAGCGATGAGAGGGAGAAACAGAATTCCAGAGAAAGAAGCAAAATTTTAGAGAGAGAAACGTAAGTACAATACAGAGCCTGTGTGTTATGAGTTATGCAAGGGCTGCCATTATGTGTTGTATACGTGCCGCATCGACACTTAAAATCATGGCAGGATGAGATTTCCATTGTTCTCTTGTTTTGAAAAAGAGCAATGCTATTCGGCCAAACACTTTTACAGACTCTCTTTACAGGGTCCGAATCACAGCGGCCATTTACCTGCTGATCGGGACTGAGTACGATTCATCAATCGGGCTTGAGTGCACAATGGATGGCTGTGATTGGGTCGGTGCTTTCTGGCTGCTTCAGTAGTATTTTCCTCTGAAAAAAGTAGATTTGTTATGAGGGGTAAAAGAGGTATTTTGAATGTTTCTGCAAAACAATTTCTGTTTGAACCCTCCTACTTAAAGCAAAGCAACCCACCTCCTATAGAGGTGAAGGAATCGAGCGACCGACACCTGAAAGGGTCCAGGATAGGGCTGGCAATTTTGGACCCGACACGAAGTTAGCAGGTCTGGGTCAGGTGCTGACTTGCTTCTCTCAAGCCAAACGTGACCCTCAATGGTGGGCTATGATGGCTGCTAAGATTGATGCCCTGCATCGTAATCAGACATGGTCCCTTGTTCCGCCATCGATCACCTGATATGAATTTAGTTGGCTGTAAATGGGTGGTTAAAATTAAACACAACCCAGACGGGTCCATCGAAAGATACAAATCTCGCCTGGTGGCTAAGGGGTTTCATCAGCTACCTGGGTTTTATTTTGGTGAGACCTTCAGCCCCGTGATCAAACCCACCACGGTACGCACTGTGTGCAGCCTTGCAGTCTCCTGTGGTTGGGTCATCCGTCAGCTCGATGTGAACAATGCTTTTCTACACATATGTAGTTGTTAAACTCACTCCTTTGATATATAGATGTATCCCCCATGATATAGTTAGGGGTGGGGGGAGAACATTTAGACTCTTTATAATCAGAAAGATGAATAAGGATCGCACAAAAGTGGGACCCAGCCAAGCTATGAGACTTTATATTTTGGCCATACATATACGGGTGTTAAAGTCATATCTTTGACATATAGATGTACCCCCCGTGCGTATTATATAGTTGGGGGGTGGGGGGTACACTTGGATTCCTCTTATAATCTGCTATATTATCAATATAGATCCTATAATAGTGGGTGTAATATTTGCCCCAAACACACAAGATATTATCTACTTTTTTCGTACCCGCACGAGGAGTTCCCAAGGGGGTCACCCATCCTAGTACTACTCTTTCTTAAGCATGCTTAACTATAGAGTTCTTATAAAATCCATGCGGCGCATGGTTTTAAAACACATATTCTATATTTAGGAAGGAAAATTATATAAGTAGCTCATGATCTTCTTATTTCTAAGTGATGTGGGATTAACTCGGTGGCCCTGGACACCCCACCTCATCTATCTAGGCATCACAGCCTAAGAAGTCTTGGTTATTGGCTATTGGTCGTTACAATCCACCCCCTAAGGGCTACACGTCTACGTATAGGGTTAGACCCCCCATTATGAGGAGAATCAACTTTGATACCATTTTGTAACATCTATCCCAAACACATAAGATATTATCTGCTTTGTCCATTTTTTCACCTGTATGAGGACTTCCCAAGGGGATCACTAATCATAGTATTACTCTCACCCGAGCACACTTAATTACGAAGTTAGTGTTTACGAAATCTGTAGCAGCGTATGGTTTTAAAATACGTCTTCTATACTTGGGAGGGAAAATTTATAAATAGCTTATGATCTTTTCTCTCTAGGTAATGTGGGACTAACTCGGTGGCCTTGGACACCTTGCCTTACCTCACTACGTCCATCTAGGCATCACTGCCTTAGGAGTCTTGGCTATTGGTTATTGGATCTTGGTCATCACAATGGGCCCCCTCCTATCTATGTGACTCTTTATATTTTGGCCATACATATGCATGTGGGTGTTAAAGTCACTCCTTTAACCCATAAATATACCCCCCTTATGATATAGTCGGAGGAGGGTATACTTGAACTTCTCTCATAATCTGCTATAAAAATAAGAATCCCATAATATATTTTGGCCATACATATGTGATTGTTATAGTCACCCCTTTTTATATATAGATATACCTCGTATAAGTAGTCGACCTTTTCAACTAGAGTGGGCCCTACTTGGACTTCTCTCATAATCTATTATATAGATAAAGATCCCATAATAGTAGGATCTATCCTAGCTATGAGACTTTTTATATTTTTGCCATACAGATATGAGTGTTAAAATTACCCATTTGACACATAGATAAACCCCCTTTAATGCAGTCAACCTTGGACCCTACTTGAACTCCTTTCATAATCTACTATATGAATAATGATCCCATAATAGTAAGAACCCTCATAGTTATGAGACTCTTTATATTTTGGTCACACAGATGCGGGTGTTAAAGTTATCCTTTTGATACATAGATGTACCCCCCTATAATATAGTCGACCTTTTCAGCTTTAGTGGACCCCACTTGGACTTCTTTCATAATTTACTATATGATTAAGGATCCCACAATAGTGGGACCCTTCCAAGCTATACGACTCTTTATATTTTGGTCACATAGATACGGATATTAAAGTCATCCCTTTGGCACATAGATGTACATCACTATAATATAATCGACCTTGTCAAGTGGAGTGGGCCCCACTTGGACTCTTATCGTAATATACTACCTGAATAAGGATCCCGGAATAATAGGACCCCACCTAGCTATGAGACTCTTTATATTTTGGACACACAGATGCGGGTGTTAAAGTTACCCCTTTGACACATAGATATGCCCCTCTATAATGTAATGAGATCCATTTGGACTCCTTTCATAATCTAGTGTATGAATAAAGTGTTATTTGAGATGTGGTCTAGGGAATGTAAAAACTTGGTTGATTAATAAATGGGTTGATATTTTACTTTATGGTGCGTATCTATGTACGTGTTCTGTGTACAGGACTTAAAAGAGCCATGGCTATATAGTAATCCATCTAAGTGGGAGACTCGGTGGATTGGTCCTATGAGTCTAAATTGTTCGCAGCTGTGATTAGGATTGGTCGCCCTATCAGATTAAGCTGCTGGAATGACAGAGTATAGGTTTCTCCACCATGGTCATTTCTAGACACAGTGTCTGTAGTCGAACGGAACCAACATGGTGTACAGATTGGTGAGCAGACATCTATGCACATAGTAGTGTTTCTGTTTAGGATAATCGGTCCTAAATCCTGAGGAACCGTGATCGGTGGACTAACCAGTTACAGGTAACTTTGGTTCACCAACGTGTGAGGGATCTAACCATGACCCAATACCATGATGTGTTGGGTTACCAGACTGGCGTTGCATCAGTATGTCACTCCTGTAGGCCATCCATATCCCTACCGGGAGGTGCATTCCTTGGTTTGATATACACCGCATTAAACCCAGGTCTGGTGGTCAATAGTTGAGCTGTTGATCAGATCCGGTTGCTTGGCCAAAGGAACCGAAGGTGCGATGAGATAATCAACCTGGAAGGAACCTAGTCAGATGGTTACTCGAGTCTGACGGTGCTCTCCACCACTCGAGTTGACACATGGCACCAAGTGGAGGGACATCACATTACCAATACTAAGTAGAGAGCAGGGGTATGCGAGAGAGCATAGTAAGTTTAGGGGGATTGGAGTGTAGCCTGCATTGCATTTTGGGTGGCCACGTAGGTTAACCGGGTCCCAAAGGATTGACAAAGACACTTGTGTAGTGTGTCAATCGAGCACAATTGGAAGCCATGAACCCTAGTCCTTGAAGGTTCCACTCTATCCATAATCATGTCAGGCCTTTACTTTCTCCGAGTCTCACAATATAAGTAGAGTTGAGAAAAGATCTTATTACCACCTTGCATTCCATAAGTGTATCGCATTGGAGCATTGAAGGTGTGCATGGTTAAGTGCGTTCACTAGAGGGCAACCCCAGAGTTATGTAGAGACGTGCGACCTTGCCTTAACATCACATAGGGTCAGTTTCGTGTGTGCGCGTTTGTACTAGAACACGAAATGGTCGTTTAGTGAATTTTACTTAGGGGCACCCCACGTTTTACTAAGGACACCTCAGTAAATAGTAAAATTACTATTCATTGACCCATGGTGTGATAACTTACTGCGGATAAGTGCCCTAATTGTTTGGGTGCGTTATTGCGCACAAAAAAAGGGGCCATGCACGCTTCCGAATTAGGTAATCGGCTATTAGGTGCATAAGAGGCATTTTGGTTATTTCAAAATACCCTGCATGCCCTAATAGGCCGACCACCCTATTAGGGTTTGCGTATGGCGCCGTCATCCCTTTAATCAAGGGATGAGGAATATTTGAATATTCAAATATCCCTCTCCCTTGATTTTATGGATGAGATAAGATAGGGAATCCCGGGTAGTTACAAGGTGATAGGAGAGAGAGAGAGAGAGAGAGATCGGTTGATGAGAGAGGGGGATCGATAGAAAATAAAAAGGGGCACGGATTTCGAGACCCCCCTCATGATTTTTCTCGAGAAAATTTATCCTCCTAGATAATTTAAAATGGTCAATTATCTCTCGTTTTCTGTAAGTTTTCTGGTTTCTCTGGTTCTCTCTTTGGGAGTCTCTGAGAAACAGAAAAAGTCTCTCTCTTTAATTTCTTCTTCTCTTGAGATTTATGAGATCTAGAATAGGAGAGGGCTAGCACTCTTAGGCACTCAGAGATTGGAGTGCTAGGGTTTGGTTCGATTGCAAGAGTGGGTGAACTCGAAGAAGCTCAAGCTCGTGGATACTTCCGTCTTTACCAAATTTGAACATCGACATCACAATACTTAATCCTGCACGGAGGCATAAAGAATCTGAATCCTTAGATCTGTAGTCTCACATACATAATAACCATTATGTTAGATTCGGTAGAAGACTATTCATATTTTGTTTTACTCATTGTGTGTGCATGTTAGATTCGGACAAGAATTTTTTTTAACGTAGATCGCACACTGACTCGATCTTCGGGATCGGATCCTTCCGCTGCACCTCCGATTTCATCGCAATATAAAGATCCCACAACAATGGGACCCCTCATAGCTATGAGACTCTTTATATTTTGGCCACACAGATATAGATGTTAAAGTCACCCTTTGGAGACATAGATGTACTACCTATAATAGAGTCGACATGTCAACTGGAGTAGGCCCTATTTGAAATCCTATCATAATCTACAACATGAATAAGGATCCCATAATAGAGTAGACCCTCCTAGATATGAGACTCTTTATATTTTTTCGCACATATACGGGTGTTAAAGTCATCCCTTTGACTCAAAGATTTACCCCGCTCAAATATAGTCGACCATATCAACTTGAGTGGGCCCCACTTGGACTCATTTCGTAATTTACTATATGAATAAGGATCACAAAAAATTGGAACCTCTACTAGCTATGGGACTCCTTATATTTTGGCCACATAGATACGAGTGTTAAAGTTACCCCTTTGCCATATAGATGTACCCCCTATAATATAGTCGTCCTTGTAAATTGGAGAGGGTCCCACTTGTACTACTCTTGTAATCTACTATATGAATAAGGATCCAAAAATTGTACTATTCTAGCTATGAGACTATTTATATTCTGGCCACACAGATGTGAATGTTAAAGTCACCCTTTTGACAAAAAGATAAACCCCTATGATATAGTCGACTTTATCAACTGGAATGGGCTCCACTTGACTCCTATTGTAATCCAATATATGAATAAGAATCCTATAATAGTAGGAACCCTCATAGCTATGTGACTCTTATATTTTGGAAAAATCGATACGGGTGTTAAAGTCACCCCTTCGACATATAGATATACCCCTTATAAGTCATAGACCTTGTACACTGGAGTGGGCCCCACTTGGACTCCTCTTGTAATCTACTATATAAATAAAGATCTCACAATAATAAGACCCATCTTAGCTATGAGACTTTATATTTTTCCACACAGTTATAGGTGTTAAAGTCACTCATTTGACACATAGAAGTACCCCTTATAAGGTAGTCAACCTTGTCAATTAGAGTGGGTTCTACATGGACTCCTCTCATAATCTACTACATGAATAAGGATCCGACAATAGTGGGACCCTATATACCTATGGAATTTTTTATATTTTGGCCACACAGATACATATGTTAAAGTTATCCATTTGATACATTGATGTACCCCGCTATAATATAGTCGACTTTGTCAACTAGAGTGGGAAATAATTGGACTCTTTTCATAATCTATTATATAAATAAGTATCCTATAATAGTGGGGACCTCTCCTAGCCATAGGACTCTTTATATTTTGGCCACCTAGATATTGGTGTTAAAGTCACCCATTTAATATATAGATGTACCCCCTATAATTAGTCGATAGTATCAACTTGATTGGGCTCCATATGAATTAGGATCTTATAATAGTGGGATCCCTCTTGGCTATGGGACTTTATATTTGGGCCATACAGATGCGGATGTTAAAGTAACCCTTTTGACACTAATATATACCCCCTATAATAATTGGTTAACTAGAGTCGGCCCCACTTGGGCTCTTCATATAATCTACTATATAAATTAGAATCCCACAATAGTGGGACCCTACATAGTTATGGGACTTTTTATATTTTGCTTACACAGATGTGAGTGTTAAAGTCACCCCTTTGACACATACATGTACCCCCTATAATTATCGACCTGGTCAATCGGAGTGGGCTCTACTTGGACTCTTCGTATAATCTACTATATGAATAAATATCCTCCAATAGTGAGACCCCACCTAACTATGAGACTGTTTATATTTTGGCTAAACAGATATGATTATTAAAGTCATTCCTTTGACACATAAATGTACACTGTATAATATAGTCAACTTTGTTAATTGAAGTGGGCCCCACTTGGATTCCTTTCATAATCTACTAAATGAATAAGGATATCATAATAGTGGGCCCCCACCTAGCTGTGAGACTCTTTATATTTTGGGTAAACAAATACGTGTATTAAAGTTACCCCTTTGACACATAGATGTACCCCCTATAATTTAGTCGACCTTGTCATTTAGATTGGGCCCCACTTGGACTTTTCTTGTAATCTAATATATGAATAAGGATCCCATAATAATGGGACCTCTCATAGCTATGGAACTCTTTATATTTTGGCTACACAGATACGGGTGTTAAAGTCTAAAATTTGACACAAAGATATACCCCCTATAATATAGTCGACCTTATCAATTTGAGTGGGCCCCACTTGAACTCCTCTAGTAATCTACTAGATGAATAAGGATCCCACAAAAGTAAGACCCCTTCAAGCTAGGGGACTTTTTATATTTTAGCCATACAGAAGTGGGTGTTAAATTCACACCTTTTAATATATAGATATACCTCCTATAATTTTATCGACATTGTCAACTAGAGCGGGCCCTACTTGGATGTACCCTTTAAAGTAGACGACCTAGTCAACTAGAGTTAGCCCCATTTGGGCTTCTCTCGAAATCTACACATGAATAAGAATCCACAATAGTAGGACGCCTCCTAGTCAAGGTTTGAAATTTTCATTTCGGTCAATCTTTCGACCCTTTGGATTTGAAAATATTTCATGGAAATATTTCGACCGTGTAGAAATATTGTGATTTTATAGAAATGGTAGAAATATTGATTTTTTAATAGATTTTTTTAGTGAATCTTTGCATAGTCATAAACCAAGTATATATACACAATTTGGAACACTTAGATAATATTTGTACCCTATCAATGGGTGTAGAGCTTTACAAAGCATGTATTATGCTTTTGAGTCTGTGAGTCTTGTGAAGTTTTGTTTGGTCCTGTTTCGATCTATGTTTTTAAATTTTTTATTGGATAAAAATATTTCCAAAATAAAGATTAGTTGCTTGCTAAAATAATGCTCCAAATATTTTTGAAAACAGACTTAAAACAAGAAAGCTGTGAAGTTTGAAATCGTGCAAAAATTATGCTGAAATGTGAAACACCATTTTTTTACTAAGTTTAAAAAAAAGTTTTTATATATTCAAAATTTCCTTGGGCAAATACAGTATAAGTCCTTAACTATTTTGCAATATTAGCTGCAGGACGCCATAATTTGCTATATTAGCTAAGGTCCCTCTCTCTTCTCCCCACTCTCCTGAGCAGCTCCAGCTTCGGCGGCGGTGACTTTGCGTTTGACCCCCGACGACCTTGCGCTCGACCCCGATGACCCATCGACCCCTAGAGCATCTCCGACGGCGATAGCAGTTGCAGTAGAGGAGGCGGGGGCAGCGGCGAGCAACAAAGGAGGCGGCGATGGCAAGGTGGTTTGGTTGAACTCCCTAGGTCTAGGATTTATCCCATGGCCTGTAGATTAGGTTTGGTCGGCCGACCAGGGGGGGCGGTTAGGTCCGGCGGCGGCAGGGGAGGGGGGTTCGGTTAGGTCCAGCGATGGCAGGTGAGGGGGGGTGGGGGGTTCGGTTAGGTCCGACGGCAGCGGCTGGGGGGGTAGGTGTGCTGTTAGGTTCGGCAGCGGCAGCTAGGGAGGGGGTGCAGGCGGGAGAGACTTGAGCTATATTTCAAAATTACTGTGTCCTACAACTAAAAGTCATTTCTTAAGAAGGACTTATGTAAAACTACCCCAATTTTGTTTGACACACCATGGTTTTCTAGTCATACTTGTAGTTCTGCATCTTGTGGAATTTTTGCAGCTAAAACTGAGTTGATTTAACCATTTTTCTCAACATATAAATTTTATAAAAAACCAAAATACTGTTTTCTTCTACTAAAACTGAAAGTATACTTTTTGATTCACTTGATTTTTGATTTTTTTGATATTTTTATTAAAATCAAATGGGGGGTATTTGCTTATTTACATATAATAACTTAAAGTAAATAGAGAAAATAAAAGTTAAGTAAGACGATATTTACTTAAATATTATTATATGTAAATAAGCTGCTAAGAACAAAACCCCCAGTTGCCTTTTATAACCAGTAAATCCCAACATTTCGGTGCCAAAATCTCAAAATTTTTTAAATTTTTTTAAAATATCTTGAAATTTCCACAAAATTGATGTGAATCAGCGAGTTTTGGCATGATATATCGCGATATTTTATGCCGACAAATTTATCATGTGAAATATTATGATATTATTGTGATTTCCATTCCGTTCGATATCACAACAGGAATTTCGTACCGAGGTACGAGAAAATTGAGATATTTTGTAATATTTTATTAAATTTCTCAAGATTTTATACCTTGCTTCTAGCTATGAGATTATTTGTATTTTGGCTATACAGATGTAGGTGTTAAAGTCATACTTTTGATATATAGATGTACCCCCCTATAATGTAGCCGACCTTATCAACTGGAGTGGGCCCTACTTGGACTCTTCTTATAATCTACTATATAATTAAGGATTCCATAATTGTTGGTTCCATCCTAGCTGTGGGACTCTTTATATTTTGGTCACACTGATACGGGAGTTAAAGTTACACCTTTGACACATAAATGTACCCCCTATAATGCAGTCGACCATATCAACCAGAGTGGGACCGACTTGGACTCCTTTCGTAATCTACTACATTATTAAGGATTCCATAATAGCGGGACCCCTCCTAACTATTGGACTATATATATTTTGGCCACACAGATACAGGTGTTAAAGTCACCCCTTTGACATATAGATGTACCCCCTATAATATAGTCGACCTTGTCAACTAGAGTGAACCCCTCTTGGACTCATTTTGTAATCTACTATATAAATTAACATCCCATAATAGTAAGACCTGTCTTAGCTACTGGACTTTATATTTTGTCCAGATATATATGAGTGTTAAAGTCACTAATTTGATACATAGATGTATCCTCTATAATGTAGTCGACCTTGTCAACTAGAGTGGGCTCCACTTGGACTTCTTTCGTAATATACTATATGAATAATAATCCTATAATAGTTAGACCCCACCTAACTATGGGACCCTTTATATTTTGGCCATACAGATACGAGTGTTAAAGTTACCCCTTTGACACATAAATGCACCTTCTATAATATAGTCGACATTATCAACTAGAGAGAGCCTCACTTGGACTCCTTTCGTAATCTACTATATGAATAAGGATACCATAAAAGTGGGATCCATCCTAGCTATGATACTATTTATATTTTGGCCGTACATATACGAGTGTCAAAATCACTCTTTTTTACATATAGATCTATCTATAAGTAGTAGAAATTGTCAACTAGAGTGGGCCCCACTTGGACTCCTCTTATTATCTACTATATAAATAAAAATCTCACAATAGCAGGACCCATCCTAGCTATGGGACCCTTTATATTTTTGCCACATATGTATAAGTGTTAAAGTCACCCCTTTGATATATAAATATACCCTTATTTACTGTAGTTGACCTTGTTAATTAGAGTGAACCCCATTTGGACTCCTCTTGTAATTTACTATATGAATAAGGATCCTACAGTAGTATGAACCCTCCTAGCTGTGTGACTCTTTATATTTTCACCACACAGATGCGGGTTTTAAAGTCACCTTTTTGATATAAAGATGTACCCATCGATAATATAGTAAATTATATAAACTGGATTGGGACATATTTGGACTCCTCTCGTAATCTACTATATGATTAAGGATCCCACAATACTGGGACCCCTTCTAGCTATGGAGCTCTATATTTTGGTTATACAGATACGGGTGTTAAAGTCACCCCTTTGATATATAGATGTACTCCCATATATATAGTTGATCATATGAATTGGAGTGGGACTCACTTGAACTCCTCTCGTAATCTACTATATAATTAAGGATCCCATAATAATAGGACTCCATCTAGCTACGGGACTCTTTATATTTTGGCCATACAGATGCGGGTGTTAAAGTTACCCCTTTAATGACATATAGATATACCCCCCATAATATAATAGGACCCATTTGGACTCTTTTTATAATCTATTGTATGAATAAAGATCCCACAATAATGAGATCCCTTCTAACTATAAGACTCTTTATATTTTGGCCATACAGATATAGGTGTTAAAGTCACCCCTTGAAGACATAGATGTACTACCTATAATAGAGTCGACATGTCAACTGGAGTAGGCCCTACTTGGAATCTTCTCGTAATCTACAACATGACTAAGGATCCTATAATAGAGTGGACCCTCCTAGCTATGAGACGTTTTATATTTTTCTACACAAAGATTTACCCCCTTTAAATACAGTCGACCATATCAACTGGAGTGGGCCCCACTTATACTCTTTTCGTAATCTACTATATAAATAAGGATCACAAAATATTAGAACCTCTACTGGCTACTGGACTCTTTATATTTTCACCACATAAATGCAGGTGTTAAAGTTACCTCTTTGCCATATAGATATATCCTCTATAAGGTAGTCATCCTTATAAATTAGAATGGGCCCCCACTTATACTACTCTTGTAATCTACTATATGAATAAGGATCCAAAAATAGTACCCTCCTAGCTAGGAGACTATTTATATTCTGGCTACATAGATGCGGGTGTTAAAGTCACCCCTTTGACACAAAGATATACCCCCTATAATATAGTCGACTTTATTAACTAGAATGGGCTCTACTTAAACTAGTCTCGTAATCTAATATATGAATAAGGATCTCATAATAGTAGGATCCCTCCTAGCTATATGACTATATATTTTGAAAAAATAGATACGAGTGTTAAAGTTATTCCTTTGACATATAGATTTACCCCCTATAATGTAGTAGACCTTGTATAGTGGAGGGGGCCCCACTTGGACTCCTCTCATAATCTACCATATAAATAAGGATCTCACAATAGTAAGACCCATACTAGTAATGAGACTTTATATTTTGGCCATATAATTATAGGTGTTAAAGTCACTCATTTGACACATAGAAGTACCCCCTATAAGGTAGTTATCCTTGTAAACTAGAGTGGGTTCTACTTGGACTCCTTTCGTAATCTACTACATGATTAAGAATCCCACAATAGTGGGACCCTATATACCATGGGATTCTTTATATTTTGGTCACATAGATACGGGTGTTAAAGTTACCCCTTTGATACATTGATGTACCCTATTATAATGTAGTCGATCTTGTCAACTAGAGTGAGACATAATTAGACTCTTTTTATAATCTATTATATGAATAAGAATCCCATAATAGTGGGGACCTCTCCTAGTTATAGGACACTTTATATTTTGGCTACCCAGATACTGCAATTAAAGTCACCCATTTAACATATAGATGTACCCCTTATAATATAGTTGATATTATCAATTTGAGTGGGTCCCATATGAATAAGAATCCTACAATAGTGGGACCCCTCCTAGCTATAGCACTTTATATTTGGACCATACAGATGCGGATGTTAAAGTCATAATTTTGACACTAAGATATACCCCCTATATTGTTATCGCCCTGGTTAACTAGAGTCGGCCCCACTTGGACTACTTATATAATCTTCTATATAAATTAGAATCCTATAATAGTGGGTCCCTATCTAGTTATGAGACGTTTTATATTTTTTCTACATAGATGTGAGTGTTAAAGTCACCCCTTTGATATATAGATGTACCCCCTATAATCATCGACCTGGTCAACCGGAGTGGGCCCTACTTTGACTCTTCTTATAATCACTATATGAATAAATATCCCTGAATAGTGATACCCCAGCTAACTATGAGACTCTTTATATTTTGGCCATACAGATGTGGTTGTTAAAGTTACCCCTTTGACACATAAATGTACACTGTATAATATAGTCGACCTTGTCAATTGAATTGGGCCCCACTTGGACTCCTTTAATAATTTACTACATGAATAAGGATATCATAATAGTAGGATCCCACCTAGCTGTGGGACTTTTTATATTTTGGCTACACAAATACGGGTGCTAAAGTCACCCCCTTTGACACACTCTATAATTTAGTCGACCTTGTCATTTGGAGTGGGCTCCACTTGGACTCCTTTCGTAATCTAATATATAAATAAGGATCCTATAATAATGAGACCTCTCATAGCTATGAAACTTTTTATATTTTGGCCACACATATGCAGGTGTTAAAGTCACCAATTTGACTCAAAGATATAGTCCCCTATAATATAATCGACCTTATCAATTTGAGTGGGCCCCACCTGAATTCCTCTAGTAATCTACTAGATGAATAAGGATCCCACAAAAGTAGGATCTCTTTAAGCCAGGAGACTCTTTATATTTTGGCCATACAGAAGTTGATGTCAAAGTCACACCTTTTTATATATAGATGTACCCCCTATAATTTTATCGACCTTGTCAACTAGAGCGGCCCGTACTTGGATGTACCCCGTTAAAGTAGACGACATAGTCAACTAGAGTCGGTTCCATTCAGACTACTCTCGTAATCTACTATATAAATAAGGATCTCATACTAGTAAGACCCTTTCTAGCCAAGGTTCAAAATTTCTATTTCGGTCAATATTTTGACCATTTGAATATGGAAATATTTCGACAATGTGGAAATATTATAAATTTATAGAAATGGTAAAAATATTAATTTTTTAATAAATTTTTTTAGTGAATCTTTGCATAGTCATAAACCAAGTATATATACATAATTTGGAATACTCAGATAATATTTGTACTATGTCTATGGGTGTAGAGCTTCACAATGCAAGTATTCTGCATTTTGAGTCTGTGAGTATTGTGTAGTCTTGTTTAGTCCTGTTTTGATTTATATTTTTAAAATAGTTTTTAATAATTTTTATGGATAAAAATACTTTCAAAATAAAGACTAGTTGATTGTTAAAATAATGCTTTAAACGATTTTAAAAATGGACTTAAAACCAGAAAGTTGTGTAAGTTTGAAATCGTGCAAATATTATGCTGAAATGCAAAACTGCTTTTTTACTAAGTCTGAAAAAATGAGTTTTTATAAAGAAAAGTTTTTATACATTAAAAATTTTCTTTGACGAACCATGGTTTTCTAGATATACTTGTAGTTCAGCAACTTGTGGAATTTTTTGAGCTAAAAATGAGTTGATTTAACCACTTTTTTCAATATACAAATTTTATGAAAAATAAAAAAACTGTTTTCTCCTACTAAAACTGAAAGTATATTTTTTGATTCACTTGGTTTTTGATTTTTTTGATCTTTTTATTAAAATCAAATAGGGGGTATTTGTTTATTTATATATAATAACTTAAAGTAAATAGAGAAAATAAAAGTTAAGTAAGATGACTTTTACTTAAATATTATTATATATAAATAAGCTACTGAGAACGGAACCCCCAGTCACCTTTTATAACCAATCAGTCCGAACATTTCGATACCAAAATCATGAAATTTCTCAAATTTTTTTGAAATATCTCAAAATTGATGTGAATAAGTGGGTTTTAGTACGATAAATCATGATATTTTGTACCGATAAATATATTGTGTAAAATATCATAATATTATCATGATTTCCATTCCGTTCGATATCACAACAGGAATTTCATGCCGAGGTCTGAGAAAACTGAGACATTTTATGATATTTCATAAATTGTTTTAAGATTTTGTATATTGCTCCTAGCTATGCGACTCTTTATATTTTGGCCATACAAATGTGGGTGTTAAAGTCAAATTTTTAACACATAGACGTACCACCCTATAATGTAGTCGACCATATCAACTAGAGTGGGCCCTACTTGAACTTTTCTTATAATCTACTATATAATTAAGGATTCCATAATTGTAGGATCATTCCTAGCTGTGGGACTCTTTATATTTTGGTCAAACTGATGCGGAAGTTAAAGTTGCCCATTTTATACATAAATGTACCCCCTATAATGCAGTCGACCTTGTCAACTAGAATGGGCCCCACTTGGACTCCTCTTGTAATTTATTATATAAATTAAGATCCCACTATAGTAAGACCCATCCTAGCTGTAGGACTTTATATTTTGGTAAGCATATATGGATGTTAAAGTTACTAATTTGATACATAGTTGTATACCCAATAATGTAGTCAACCTTATCAACTGGAATGGGACCCACTTGGACTTCTTTCGTAATCTTCTATATAAATAAGGATTCTACAATAGTAGGACCCCACCTTCCTATGGGACCCTTTATATTTTGGCCATATAGATACGGGTGTTAAAATTACCTCTTTAACACATAAATACACCTCCTATAATGTAGTCGACTTTATCAACTAGAGAGGGCCTCACTTGAAGTCCCTTCATAATCTACTATATGAATAAGGATTTCATAAAAGTGGGACCCCTCATAGCTATGATACAAATTATATTTTGACCATAAATATACGGGTGTCAAAGTCATATTTTTTTTATATATAGATATATCCCCTATAAGTAGTCAACTTTGTCAACTAGAGTGGGCCCCACTTGGACTCCTCTATTACGGGTGTTAATATAGTCGATATTGTTAACTAGAGTAGGACACTTTGACTCATTTCATAATCTACAATTTGAATAAGGATCCCATAATAGTAGGACCCCTCCTAGCTATGAGACTCTTTATATTTGGCCATACATACGTCGGTGTTAAAGTCACTCATTTGACACAAAGATGTACCCTATATAATATAGTCGACCTTGTTAACTACAGTGGACCCCACTTGGACTCCCACGTAATATTCTATATGAATAAGAATCTTAGAATACTGGGACCCCATCTTGTTTTAGGACTCTTTATAGTTTGCTCATATAGATATGGGTGTTAAAGTTACCCCTTCGATGTATAGATATACCCCTTTATAATTCCGTTGACCTTGTCAACCATAGTCCACTTAGACTCTTCTCATAATGTACTATATAAATAAAGATCCTACAATAGTGGGACACCACCTATATATGAAAATCTTTATATTTTGGCCATATAGATATGGGTGTTAAAGTTTTCCCTTTGACATATAGATGTACCCCTATTATATAGACAACATTAACAGCTGGAATGGGCCATACTTGGACTCCTTTCATAATCTAGTATATGAATAAGAATACCACAATAGTAGGACCCCTCCTAGCTATGAGACTCTTTATATTTTGGCCATACAGATACGGGTGTTAAAATCACCCCTTTGATATATAGATGTACCCTATATAATTTAATCGACCTTGTCAACTAGATGGGCCTTACTTAGACTCTTCTCGTAATCTACTATATGAATTAGGATCCCATAATAGTTGGCCCCCTTATAGCTATGAAACTTTTTATATTTTGGCCACACAGATATAGGGGTTAAAGTTACTTCATAGACACTATGATCTACCCCCTTATAATATAGTCGACCTTGTCAATTAGAGTGGGCCCTACTTGGATACCTCTCATAACATACTATATGAATAAGGATCCTATAATAATGGGATATATTATAACAATGATAATTTTTATATTTTTGTCACACATATATGCTTGTCAAAGTCACCCCTTTATATACATAGTTGTACCCCTATAAGTAGTCAAAATTATCAATTTGAGTGGGCCCTACTTGGACTCCTCTTATTATCTACTACATAAATAAATATCTCATAATAGTAGGACCCATCCTAGTTATGGGACCTTTTATATTTTTGCCACATATATACGATGTTAAAGTCACCGCTTTGATATATAAATATACCCTCCTTTAATGTAGTCTACCTTGTCAACTGTAGTGAACCTCATTTGGACTCCTCTCGTAATCTACTGTATGAATAAGGATTCCACAATAGTAGGAACCCTCCAAGCTGTATGACTCTTTATATCTTTACCACACAGATGCTAGTTTTAAAGTCACCCTTTTGACATATAGATATACCTACCTATAATATAGTAGATCATATCAACTAAAGTGGGACCCACTTGGACTCCTCTTGTAATCTACTATATGATTAAGGATCCTATAATAGTGGGGCCCTCTTGGCTATGGGACTCTATATTTTTGTTATACAGATGCAGGTGTTAAAGCCAGCCCTTTGACACATAGCTATACTCCCCTATAATGTAGTCAATCATATGAACTAGAGGGGGACCCACTTGAACTTCTCTTGTAATCTACTATATGATTAAGGATCCCACAATAATAGGACCCCTCCTAGCTATGAGACTCTTTATATTTTGGCTATACAGATGGGGGTATTAAAGTTACCCCTTTGAGATATAGATATACCCCCTATAATGTAATGGGACCCATTTGGACTCCTTTCATAATCTATTATATGAATAAGGATTCTACAACAATGAGACCCTTCTTAGCTATGCGACTCTTTATATTTTGGCCACACAGATATAGGAGTTAAAGTCATCCATTGGAGACATAAACGTACTACCTATAATAGAGTCGACATGTCAACTGGAGTAGGCCCCCACTTGGAATCCTCTCGTAATCTATAATATAAATAAGGATCCTATAATAGAGTGGACCTCCTAGTAAAGAGACTCTTTATATTTTTCAATACAGATACGGGTATTAAAGTCACCACTTTGACTCAAAGATTTATCCCCCTCAAATATAGTCGATCATATTAACTGGAGTGGGCCCCACTTGGACTCCTTTTGTAATCAACTACATGAATAAGAATCACAAAATATTGGAACCTCTACTAGCTAGGAGACTCTTTATATTTCGGCTACATAGATATGGGTGTTAAAGTTACCCCTTTGCCATATAGATGTACCATCAACAATATAGTCATTATTGTAAATTAGAGTGGGCCCCACTTGTACTACTCTTATAATCTACTATATGAATAAGGATCCAAAAATAGTACCCTCCTAGATATGTGACTATTTATATTCTAGCCGTACAGATGCGGGTGTTAAAGTCACTCATTTGACACAAAAATATACCCCCTATGATATAGTCGACTTTATCAACTTAAATGGGCTCTATTTGAACTCTTCTCGTAATCTAATATATAAATAAGGATCCCAAAATAGTAGGACCCTTCCTAGCTATGTGACTTTATATTTTGGAAAAATAAATACAGCTGTTAAAGTAACCAATTGGACAAATAGATGTACCCTCTATAATGTAGTAGACATTGTACACTGGAGTAGGCCCCGTTTAGACTCCTCTCGTAATCTAAAATATAAATAAAGATCTCACAATAATAACACCAGTCATAGCTATGGGACTTTATATTTTGGCCACAGTTACGGGTGTTAAAGTCACTCATTTGACACATAGAAGTACCCCCTATAAGGTAGTCAACCTTGTCAACTAGAGTGGGTTCTACTTGGACTCCTCTTATAATCTACTACATGAATAAGGATCCCACAATAGTGAGACCCTATATACATATATGATTCTTTATATTTTGGCCATATAGATACAGGTGTTAAAGTTACCCCTTTGATACATTGATGTACCCCACTATAATATAGTCGACCTTGTGAACTAGAGTTGGACATAATTGGACTCCTTTCGTAATCTATTATATTAATAAGTATCCTATAATAATGGGGACCTCTTCTTGATTTTGGATTTTTTATATTTTGGCCACCCAGATACTAGTGTTAAAGTTACCCATTTAATGTATAGATGTAACCCCTATAATATAGTCGATATTGTCAACTTAAGTGGGCCCCATATGAATAAGAATCCTATAATAGTGGGACCCCTCCTAGCTATGAGACTTTATATTTGGGCCATACAGATGCAGATATTAATGTCACCCTTTTGACATTAAGAAGTACCCCTTTATAATGTTGTCACCCTGTTTAACTAGAATTGTCCCCACTTGGACTTCTCATATAATCTACTATATAAATCAGAATCCCACAATAGTGGGACCCTACCTAGTTATAAGGCTTTTTATATTTTTCCCATATAGATTTGAGTGTTAAAGTCACCCCTTTGACACATAGATGTACCCCCCTATAATCGTTGACCTGGTCAACCAGAGTGGGCCCTACTTTGATTCTTCTTATAATATACTATATAAATAAATATCTCGTAATAGTGAGACCCCACCTAGCTATGAGACTTTTTATATTTTGGCCATAAAGATGTGGTTGTTAAAGTTATATCTTTGACCCGCAGTTGTACACTGGATATTGTAGTTGACCTTGTCAATTGAAGTGGTCCCAGTTGGACTCCTTTCATAATCTACTACATGAATAAGGATATCATAATAGTGGGCACCCACCTAAATGTGAGACTCTTTATATTTTTTCCATACAACTATGGATACTAAAGTCACCCCTTTGACACATAGATGTACCCTCTATAATTTAGTTGACCTTGTTATTTGGAGTGGGATCTATTTGGACTCCTCTCGTAATCTAATATATGAATAAGGTTTCCATAATAATGAAACCTCTCATAGCTATGCAATTCTTTCTATTTTGGCCACACAGATATGGGTATTAAAGTCACCAATTTGACACAAAGATGTATACCCTATAATATAGTCGACCTTATCCATTTGAGTGGGCTCCATCTAAACTCCTATAGCTATCTACTAGATGAATAAGGATCCTATAAAAATAGGACCCCTCCAAGCTAGGAGACTCTTTATATTTTAGCTACACAAAAGTGGGTGTTAAATTCATACCATTTTATATATAGATGTAGCCTCTATAATTTTTTTGACTTTGTCAACTAGAGCGGGCCCTACTTGGATGTACCCCCTTTAAAGTAGACGACCTCGTCAACTAGAGTCGGCCCTATTTGGACTCCTCTCGTAATCTACTACATGAATAATGATCCCATAATAGTAGGACCCCTCATAGCCAAGGATTGAAATTTCCATTTCGGTCAATATTTTGACCCTCTAGATATGGAAATATTTTGTCAAAATATTTCGACAGTATGGAAATATTGTGACTTTATAGAAATAATAGAAATACTTATTTTTTAATAGAATTTTTCAGTGAATCTCTGTATAGTCATAAACCATGTATAGATACATAATTTAGGAATCCTCAGATAATGTTTGTACCATATCTACGGGTGTAGAGCTTCACAAAGTATGATTTTGAATTTGAGTTTGTGAGTCTTGTGCATTCTTGTGAAGTCTTGAGCTAAAAATGAGTTAATTTAACCACTTTTCTCAATATAAAAATTTTATAAAAAACCAAAAAACTGTTTTTTTCCTTCTAAAACTGAAAATATACTTTTTGATTCACTTGATTTTTGATTTTTTTTTGATTTTTTTATTAAAATCAAATAGGGGGTATTTACTTATTTTTATATATTAACTTAAAGTAAATAGAGAAAATAAAGGTTAAGTAAGACGATATTTAATTAAATATTATTATATATAAATAAGCTACTGAGAACGAAATTGATAAGAATTAGCGTGTTTTGGCATGATAAATCACGATATTTCATGCCGACAAATATATCATGCAAAATATCGTGATATTATCATGATTTTTATTCCATTCGATATTGCGAAAGGAATTTCGTGCCGAGGTCTGAGAAAACAAGATATTTTATAATATTTCATAAAATTTCTCGAGATTTTGTACCTTGCTTCTAGCTATGAGTCTCTTTATATTTTGGCCATACAGATATGGGTGTTAAAGTCACACGTTTGATACAGAGATGTACCCTCCTATAATATAGTTGATTTTATTAACTGGAGTGGGCCCCACTTGTACTCTTCTTATAATCTACATTATAAAAGTCACCCTTTTGATATATAAATATACCCATCTATAATATAGTAGATTATATCAACTGAAGTAGGACCCACTTGGACTCCTCTCGTAATCTACTATATGATTAAGGATCCCATAATAGTGGGGCCCCTCTTGGCTATAGGAGTCTATATTTTGGTCATACAGATATGGGTATTAAAATCACCCATTTGACACATAGCTGTACCCCCTATAATGTAGTTGATCATATGAACTGGAGTGGGACCCACTTGGACTCCTCTCATAATATACTATATGATTAAGGATTCTATAATAATAGGACCCCTCCTAGCTATGAGACTTTTTATATTTTGGATATACAGATGCGGGTGTTAAAATTACCCCTTTGATACATAGATATACCCTTCATAATGTAATGGTACCCATTTGGACTCCTTTCATAATCTATTGTATGAATAAGGATCCCACAACAATGGGACCCCTCCTACCTATGAGACTCTTTATATTTTGGCCACACAGATATAGGAGTTAAAGTTGCCCTTTAGAGACATAGATGTACTACTTATAATAGAGTCGGCATGTCAACTAGAGTAGGCACCACTTGGAATCCTCTCGTAATCTACATGAATAAGGATCCCATAATAGAGTGGACCTCTTAGCAATGAGACTTTATATTTTTTAACACAGATACGGGTGTTAAACTCACCACTTTGATTCAAAGATTTACCTCCCTCAAATATAGTCGACCATATTAACTGGAGTGGGACCCACTTGGGCTCCTTTCGTAATCTACTACATGAATAAGGATCATAAAATATTAGAACCTCTAATAGATATGGGACTCATTATATTTCGGCCACACAGATACGGGTGTTAAAGTTACCCCTTCGCCATATAGATGTACCTTGTATAATGTAGTCGTCCTTGTAAATTAGAGTAGGCCCCACTTGTATTACTCTTGTAATCTATTATATGAATAAGGATCCAAAAATAGTACCATCCTAGATATGAGACTATTTATATTCTGGCCACACAGATGCGGGTGTTAAAGTCACCCATTTGACACAAAGATATACCTTCTATGATATAGTCGACTTTATCAACATAAATAGGCTCTATTTGAACTCCTCTTTTAATTTAATATATGAATAAGGATCCCATAATAGTAGGACCCTTCCTAGCTATATGACTCTATATTTTGGAAAAATAAATATGGGTGTTAAAGTCACCCCTTTGATATATAGATGTACCCCTTATAATATAGTAGACCTTGTACACTGGAGTGGGTCCCATTTAGACTCCTTTCTTAATCTTGAATATAAATAAAGTTTTCACAATAGTAAAATCCATCCTAGCTATGAGACTTTATATTTTGGCCACACAATTACGGGTGTTAAAGTCACTCATTTGACACATAGAAGTACCCCTATAAGGTAATTACCTAGAGTGGGTTCTACTTGGACTCCTCTCGTAATCTACTATATGAATAAGGATTCCAGAATAGTGGGACCCTATATACCCATGGGATTGTTTATATTTTGACCACACATATACAGGTGTGAAAGTTACCCCTTTGATACATTGATGTACCCCACTATAATGTAGTTGAACTTGTCATCTAGAGTTGGATATAATTGGACTCCTTTCGTAATCAATTATATGAACAATTATCCCATAATAATAGGGACCTCTCATAGCTTTAGGATTTTTTATATTTTGGCCACCTAGATACTAGTGCTAAAGTCACCCATTTAATATATAGATGTAACCCCTATAATATAGTCGATATTATCAACTTGAGTGGGCCCACATGAATAAGTATCTTACAATAGTGGGCCCCCTCCTAGCTATGGGACTTTATATTTTGGCCATACAGATATGGATGTTAATATTACCCTTTTGACACTTAGAAGTACCCCCTTATAATGTTGTCGCCCTGGTTATACTTGAACTTCTTACATAATCTACTACATAAATCAGAATCCCACAATCGTGGGGCCATACCTACTTATGGGAATTTATATATTTTGTCCACACAGATGTGAGTGCTAAAGTCACCCCTTTGACATATAGATATACCCCATATAATCGTCGACCTGGTCAACCGGAGTGGGCCTTATTTGGACTCTTCTTATAATCTACTATATGAATAAATATCTCACAATAGTAAGACCCCACCTAGCTATGAGACTCTTTATATTTTGGCCATACAGATGTGGTTATTAAAGTTATCTCTTTGACACATAGATGTATACTGAATAATATAGTCAACCTTGTCAATTGAAGTAGGCCCAGTTGGACTCCTTTCATAATCTACTATATGAATAGGATATCATAATAGTGGTTACCCACGTAACTGTGGGACTCTTCATATTTTGTCCACACAAATATGAATACTAAAGGAACCCCTTTGAAACATAGATGTACCCTCTATAAGTTAGTTGACCTTGTCATTTGGAGTGGGCCCCATTTGGACTCCTCTTTTAACCTAATATATAAATAAGGATCCCATAATAATGAAACCCCTCATAGCTATGGAATTCTTTATATTTTGGCCATACAGATGCGGGTATTAAAGTTACCAATTTGACACAAAGATATACCCCCCTATAATATAGTCGGCCTTATCAATTTGAGTGGGCCCCACCTGAACTCGTCTACTTATCTACTAGATGAATAAAGATTCCACAAAAGTAGGACCCCTCCAAGCTAGGAGACTTTTTATATTTTAGCCACAGAGAAGTGGGTATTAAATTCACAACACTTTATATATAGATGTGCCATCTATAATTTTATCAACCTTGTCAACTGGAGCGGGCCCTACATGGATGTACCCCCTTTAAAGTAGACGGCATCGTCAACTAGAGTCGGCCCTATTCGAACTCCTCTCGTAATCTACTATATGAAGAATGATCCTACAATAGTAGGACCTCTCATAGCCAAGGTTCAAAATTTCCATTTTGATCAATATTTCGACCCTTTGATATGGAAATATTTTATGAAAATATTTCGATAGTGTGGAAATATTTTGACTTTATAGAAATGATGGAAATACTTATTTTTTAATAGAATTTTTCAGTGAATCACTACATAGTAATAAACCAAGTATATATACATAATTTGGAACACTCAGATAATATTTGCACCCTATCTACGAGTATAGAGCTTCACAAAGTATGTATTCTGCATTTGAGTTTGTGAGTCTTGTGCATTCTTGTATATTTTTGAGCTAAAAATGATTTGATTTAACCACTTTTCTCGACATACAAATTTTATGAAAAACCAAAAAACAATTTTTTCCTTCTAAAACTGAAAGTATTTTTTTTTGATTCACTTTGTTTTTTATTTTTTTGATATTTTTATTAAAATCAAATAGGGGGTATTTACTTATTTATATATATTAACTTAAAGTAAATAGAAAAAATAAAAGTTAAGTAAGATGATATTTAATTAAATATTATTATATATAAATAAGCTGCTAAGAGCAAAACACCCAGCCCCTTTTATAACCAGTCAGTCCCAATATTTCGGAGCTAATATCTCAAATTTTTTCAAAATATCTCAAAATTTTCAGGAAATTGATGTGAATCAGCGTGTTTTGGCGTGATAAATCGTGATATTTTATGCCAACAAATATATTGTGCAAAATATCGTGATATTATCGTGACTTTCATTCCGTTCGATATTGCAACAGAAATTTTGTGTCAAAGTCTGAGAAAATTGAGATATTTCATAATATTTCATAATTTATCGAGATTTTGTACCTTGTTCCTAGTTATGAGACTCTTTATATTTTGTCCATACAGATATGGTTGTTAAAGTCACAGTCTGACACATAAACGTACCCCCTATAATATAGTTGATCTTATCAACTTGAGTGGGCCCTATTTGGACTCTTCTTATAATCTACTATATAATTAAGAATTCTATAATTATAGGATCCTTCCTAGCTGTGGGACTCTTTATATTTTGGTCACACTAATGCAGGAGTTAAAGTTACCCCTTTGACATATAAATGTACCCCTATAATGCAATCGACTTTGTCAACCAGAATGGGACTAACTTGGACTCCTTTCGTAATCTACTATATTATTAAGGATTCCACAATAGTAGGACCTCTCCTAACTATAGGACTATTTATATTTTGGTCACACAGATACGGGTGTTAAAGTCACCCCTATGACACATAGATGTACCCCCTATATTATAGTCGGCCTTGTCAACTAGAGTGGGCTCCATTTGGACTCCTCTTGTAATCTACTATATAAATTAAGATCCCATAATAGTAAGACCCATTATAGCTATAGGACTTTATATTTTGGCCAGACATTTATAGGTGTTAAAGTCATAAATTTAATACATAGATTTACACTCAATAATGTAGTTGACCTTGTCAACTGGAATGGGCTCCACTTGGACTTCTTTCGTAATCTACTATATGAATAAGGATCCTACAATAGTAGGACCCCACCTACTTATGAGACCCTTTATATTTTGGCTACACAGATACGGATGTTAAAGTTACCCCTTTGATACATAAATACACCTCCTATAATATAGTCGACTTAATCAACTAGAGAGGGTATCACTTGGACTCCTTTCATAATTTACTATATGAATAAGGATCCCATAACAGTGGAACCCTTCCTAGCTATGATACAATTTATATTTTGGTTACATATATACGAGTGTCAAAGTTACCCCTCTTTATATATAGATATAGCCCCTATAAGTAGTCAACTTTGTCATCTAGAGTGGGCCCTACTTGGACTCCTCTAATAATCTACTTTCGTAAGACATAAAGATACATATATTAATGTAGTCGATATTGTTAACTAGAGTGGGACACTACGACTCATTTTATAATCTACAACTTGAATAAGGATTCCATAATAGTAGGACCCATCCTAACTATGAGACTCTTTCTATTTGGGCCACATATATATGGGTATTAAAGTCACCCATTTGACACAAAGATGTACCTCTATAATATATCGACCTTGTTAACTCTAGTGGACCCCACTTGGACTCTCCACGTAATCCTCATGCATAAGAATCCTATAATACTGGGACCCCGCTCATTTTAAAACTCTTTATAGTTTGCTCACAAAGATGTAAGTGTTAAAGTTACCCCTTTGACACATAGATATACCCCCCCTATAATTCTATCGACCTTGTTAACTATAGTGGGCCCCACTTAGACTCTTCTTATAATATACTATATAAATAACGATCCTATAATAATGGGACACCATCTAGATATGAGAATCTTTATATTTTGTCATATAGATGCGGGTGTTAAAGTTTTTCCTATGACACATAGATATATCCCTTATTATTTAGATGACCTTGACAGCTGGAACATGCCCCACTTGGACTCCTTTCATAATCTAGTACATGAATAAGATCCTACAATAGTAGGACCTCTCCTAGCTATGAGACTCTTTATATTTTGGCCACACAGATACATATATTAAAATCACCCATTTGTTATATAGATATATCCTATATAATTTAGTCGACCTTGTCAACTAGATTAGGCCCCACTTAGACTTCTCTCGTAATCTACTATATAAATTAGAATCTCATAATAATTAGTCCCCTCCTAGATATAAAACTCTTTATATTTTGGCTATACAGATATAGGGGTTAAAGTTACCCCATAGACACTATAAAGTAGCCCCTTATAATATAATTGACCTTGTCAACTGGAGTGGGCCCCACTTGGATACCTCTCATAATATACTATATGAATGAGGATTATATAATAGTGGGATCTATCCTAACTATGAGACTCTTTATATTTTGGTCACATATATATACGTATCAAAGTTACCCCATTATACATATAGATGTACCCTTATAAGTAGTCAAAATTATTAACTAGAGTGGGCCCTATTTAGACACCTCTTATTATTTACTTTAAAAATAAAGATCTCACAATAGTAGGACCCATCCTAGCTATGGGGCCTTTTATATTTTTTCATAAATATAAAAGTGTTAAAGTCACTTCTTTGATATATAAATATACCATTTTTTAATGTAATCGACCTTGTCAACTAGAGTGAACCCTATTTGGACTCTTCTCATAATTTACTAAATAAATAAGGATCCCACAATAGTAGGAACCCTCATAGCTATATGACTCTTTATATTTTTGCCACACAGTTGCGGGTTTTAAAGTCACCATTTTGAAACATAGATATAGCCAACTATAATATAATAGATCATATCAACTGGAGTGGGACCCACTTGGACTCATCTCATAATCTATTATATAATTAAGGATCCCATAATAGTGGGACCCCTCCTAGCTATGGGGCTTTATATTTTGGTCACACATATGCGGGTATTAAAGTCGCCCCTTTGACACATAGATGTACTCCCCTATAATATAGTCAAACTTACCAGCTAGAGTGGGCCCTACTTGGACTCCTCTTATAATCTACTACATGAATAAGGATCCCACAATAGTAGAATACCACCTAACTGTGGGACTCTTTATATTTTGACCACACAGATGCTGGTGTTAAAGTTACCGATTTAAGACATAGATGTACCTTTCCTATAAAATAGTAGGATCCATTTGGACTCCTTGCTTAATCTACTACATGAATAAGGATCCCACAATAGTGAGACCCATTCTAGCTATGAGACTCTTTATATTTTGGTCATACAAATATGGGTGTTAAAGTTACCTCTTTGAGACATAGATATATCTCCAATACTGGAGTCGACCTGTTACCTGAAGTAGGCCCCACTTGGACTCCTCTTGTAATTTACTATATAAATAAGGATACCATAGTAGTGTGACCCCTTATAGAAATGAGACTCTTTATATTTTGGATATACATATACGGGTGTAAAGTCACCCCTTTGACATATAGATATACCCCCTATAATGTTATCGTATTTGTCAACTAGAGTGGGCCCTACTTAGACTCATTTTGTAATCTACTATATGAATAAGGATACCACAATAATGAGATCTCTTCTAGCTATGGGATTCTTCATATTTTGGCCATATAGATGCGGGTATTAAAGTCCCTCTTTGCCATATAGATGTACCTCCTATAATATAGTCATCATTGTCAACAGGAGTAAGCTCATTTGGACTCCTCTCATAATATGCTACATAAATATGGATCTTATAATAATCAGACCTCTTCTAATTATGAGACTCTTTATATTTTAGCCACACTTGGACTCCTCTTGTAATATACTATATGAATAAGGATCTTATATTAGTAGGACCCTTCCTAGGTATATGACTCTTTATATTTTTGATATATAGATACGAGTGTTAAAGTCACCCATTTGACATAGATGTCTCCCGCTATAATATAGTCGACCTTATCAAATGGAGTGGCCCCACTTGGATACATCTTGTAATCTACAACATGAATAAGGACCCCCACAATAGTGGGACCCCTCCTAGCTATAGGATATTTTTTATTTTGCTATACTTATGGGCCTCACTTTGACTCCATTCGTAATCTACTATATATTGGTGTACCCCCTTTTTGGTCCTACTTTGCCTCTATTCGTAATCTACTACATAAATAAGGATCCTGTAATAGTGTGACTTCTCTTAACTATGGTACTCTTTATATTTTGGGCACTCAGATGTGGAAGTTAAAGTTATCGTTTTGACACATAGATGTACCCACCTACAATATAGTTGAGTTTATAAACTGGAGTGGCCCCACTTAGACTCCTTTTATAATGTACTATATAAATAAAGATATAATAATAATGGGACCCCTCCTAGTAATAGGACTCTTTATATTATGGCCATACAGATACGAGTGTTAAAATCATCCCTTTGATACATAGATGTACTCCCTATAATATTGACGGTCATGTCAACTAGAGTGGACCCATTTGGACTCCTCCTATAGTTTACTACATGAATAAGGATCCAACAATAGTAGGACCCCTCCTAACTTTAAGACTTTTTATATTTTGGCCACACAGATGTGGGTGTTAAAGTCATATTTTTGTCACATAGATGTACATCCTAATAATATTATTGAGCTTGTTAACTAAAGTGATCCCAATTTGGACTACTCTTGTAATCTACTACATGATTAAGGATCCCACAATTGTGGGACCCCTCCTAGTTATAAGACTTTTTATATTTTAGTTACATAAATACGGGTGTTAAAATCAACCCCTTTTCACATAGATTTTCCTTCTTTTAATATAGTCGACCTTGTTAACTAGAGTGGGACCAATGTTGACTCTTATCGTAATCTGCTATATGAATACGGATACCATAATAGTGGGAGTTCTTCTAGCTATAAGATATTATATTTTGGCCTCTTAGATACAGGTGTTAAAGTCATCCCTTTGAAACATAGATATATCCCCCTTATAATGTAGTCGACCTTGTCAACTAGAATGGGCCTCACTTGGACTCCTTTCGTAATCTACTACATGAATAAGGATACCACAATAGTGGTACTCTTAGCTACGAGACTCTTTATATTTTGGCCACACAGATACGAATGTTAAAGTCTCTTATTTGACATATAGAAGTACCTCCAACAAGGTAGTCAACCTTGTCAACTAGAGTGGGTTCTACTTGAACTCCTCTCGTAATCTACTACATGAATAAGGATCCCATAATATTAAGACCTTACATACCTATGGGATTCATTATATTTTGGCTACATAAATACAAGTGTTAAAGTTACTTCTTTGATACATTGATGTACCCCGCTATAATGTAGTTGACCTTGTCAACTAGAGTGGGACATAATTGGACTCCTTTTGTAAGCTATTATATATATAAGTATCCCATAATAATGGGGACCTTTCCTAGCTATAGTACTTTTTATATTTTGGCCACCCTGTTACTAGTGTTAAAGTCACCCATTTAACGTATAGATGTACCCCCTATAATGTAGTCGATATTGTCAATTTGAGTGGCCCCATATGAATAAGGATCCTACAATAGTGGGTCCCCTCCTAGCTATGAGACTTTATATTTGGGCCATACAGATACTGGTGTTATTGTCACCCTTTGGACACTAAGATGTACCCCCTATAATGTTGTCACTCTGGTTAACTAGAATTGGCCCCACTTGGACTTCTTATATAATCTACTACATAAATTAGAATCCCACAATAATAGGACCCTACCTAGTTATGGGACTTTTTATAGATGTGAGTGTTAAAGTCACCCCTTTGACACATAGATTACCGCCTATAATCGTCGACCTGGTCAATCAGAGTGGGCCCCACTTGGACTTTTTTTATAATCTACTACATTAATAAATATCTCCCAATAGTGAGACCCCACCTAGGTATGAGACTTTTTATATTTTGGCGATACAAATATGGTTGTTAATGTTACCCCTTTGACACATAGATGTACACTGTATAATACAGTCGACCTTATCAATTGAAGTGAGCCCACTTAGACTCTTTTCATAATCTAATATATGAATAAGGATATCATAATAGTGAGTACCCACCTAGCTATGGGACTTTTTATATTTGGGCCACATAAATACGGATACTAAAGTCACCTCTTTGATACATAGATATACCCCCTATAATTTAATCGACCTTGCCATTTGGAGTGGGCCCCACTTGGGCTCCTCTCGTAATCAAATATATAAATAAGGATCCCATAATAATGAGACCTCTCATAGCTATGGAATTCTTTATATTTTTACCACACAGATGTGGGTGTTAAAGTTACCAATTTTATACAAAGATGTACCCTTCTATAATATAGTCGACCTTATCAATTTGAGTAGACCCTACCTGAACTCGTCTAGTTTTCTACTAGATGAATATGGATCCCACAAAAAAAGGACCCTCCAAGCTGGGAGACTCTTTATATTTTAGCCACACAAAAATAGGTGTTAAATTCACTCCTTTTTATATATAGATGTACCCCTTATAATTTTATCGACCTTGTTAACTGGAGCAGGCCCTACTTGGATGTACCTCCTTTAAAGTAGGCGACCTCGTCAACTAGAGTCAGCCCTATTCGGACTCCTCTCGTTATCTACTACATGAATAACAATACACAATAGTAGGAACCCTCCGAGTTAAGGCTTGAAATTTCTACTTTGGTCAATATTTTGACCCTCTAGATATAGAAATATTTTGTGAAAATATTTTCGACAGTAGTATGTGAGTCTTGTGTAGGGGTGAAACTCGGGTCGTGTTGGTTCGGGTTTGAACCAACCCGGAACCAAACCGAACTAGTTCGGTTCTACCATATTGAAACCCGAACCAACCCAACCCACACTAAGGTCGGGTTGGTTTGGGTCGGTTCTCGGGTTGGGAGTTGGTCTAAAAAAATAATGGTTATCGGCTAATTACTAGCAAACTAAAGGTCCATGATAGGTTTTAGGCTTTAGCCACCTGTTGAATTCTTTTGGTAGTTGGTTTAACATTAGCAAACAAATAACATTTACTCGGATACTAGTGTAATGGAGCCCAAAAGTCCAAACCTATGACATATATATGTGGACTAATATATATTAGTTCGGTTCTCGGGTTGGGTCGGGTATACCCGAGCCTCAACTCAGAATCGACCCATAGTTAGTCAGGTTCACAAAACTTAGAACCGAACCAACCCATTTAATCAAAATACCAGAACCAACCCAACCCATTTAGGTCGGGTTGGGTCGGTTCTCGGTTTTACCCAACCCAAGTAGCACCCTTAGTCTTGTGTAGTCTTGGGCTAAAAATGAGTTGATTTAATAACTTTTCTCAACATACAAATTTAATGAAAAACCAAAAAACTATTTTTTTCTACTAAAACTGAAAGTATACTTTTTGATTCACTTGGTTTTTGATTTTTTTAATATTTTTATTAAAATCAAATTAGGGGTATTTGCTTATTTATATATAATAACTTAAAGTAAATAGAGAAAATAAAAATTAAGTAAGCTGGCATTTAATTAAATATTATTATAAGTAAATAAGCTGCAGAGAACGAAACCCCCAGTTCCCTTTTGTAACTAGTCAGTCCCAATATTTCGGAGCTAAAATCTTAAAATTTTTAAAAATTTTTCAAAATATCTCAAAATTTTCAGGAAATTGATGTGGATCAGTGTGTTTTGGCATGATAAATCATGATATTTCGTACTGACAAATATATCATGTGAAATATCATGATATTATCGTGATTTTTATTTTGTTCGATATCACAACAGAAATTTCATGCCGAAGTCTGAGAAAATCAATATATTTTATAATATTTTATAATTTTTTTTAAGATTTTGTACCGTGCTCCTAGCTATGAGACTCTTTATATTTTGGCCATATAGATATAAATGCTAAAGTCACACTTTTGACATATAGACGTACCCTTTATAATATAGTTGATCTTATCAACTTGAGTGGGCTATACTTGGACTCTTCTTATAATCTACTATATAATTAAGGATTTCATAATTATAGGATCCTTCCTATCTGTAGGACTCTTTATATTTTGGTCATACTAATGCGGGAGTTAAAGTTACCCCTTTGACAAATAAATGTACCCTTTATAATGCAATCGACCTTGTCAACCAGAGTGGGACTGACTTGGACTCCTTTCGTAATCTACTACATTATTAAAGATTTTCCAATAGTAGGACCCCTCCTAATTATGGGACTATTTATATTTTAGCCACATAAATATGGGTGTTAATGTCACCCCTTTGATACATAGATGTACCCCTTATAATATAGTCGACCTTATCAACTAGAGTGGGCTCCACTTTGACTCCTCTTGTAATCTACTATATAAATTAAGATTTATAATAATAAGGCCCATCATAACTGTAGGACTTTATATTTTGGCAAGACAAATATAGGTGTTAAAATCAATAATTTGATACATAGATTTACCCTCTATAATATAGTCGAACTTGTCAACTGGAGTGGGCTCTACTTGGACTTCTTTCGTAATCTACTTTATAAATAAGGATCCTAGAATAGTAGGACTCCACTTACCAATGAGACACTTTATATTTTGGCCAAACAAATATAGGTGTTAAAGTTATCCCTTTGACACATAAATGCATCTCTTATAATGTAATTGACTTAATCAACTAGAGAGGGCCTCACTTGGACTCCTTTCGTATTCTACTATATGAATAAGGATCCCATAAAAGTAGAACCCCTCCTAGCTATGATGCTATTTATATTTTGGCTATACATATACGAGTGTCAAAGTTACCCCTTTTTATATATAGATATAGCCCCTATAAGTAGTTGACTTTGTCATCTAGAGTGGGCCCCACTTGGACTCTTCTAATAATCTACTTTCGTAAGACACACAGATACAGGTGTTAATATAATTGGCATTGTTAACTAGAGTGGGACACTATGACTCATTTTTTAATCTACAACTTGAATATGGATCCCATAATAGTAGGACCCCTCCTAGCTATGGGATTCTTTATATTTGGGCCTTAAATATATGGGTAATAAAGTCACCCCTTTGACATAAAGATGTACCCTCTATAATATAGTCGACCTTGTTTTACTACAGTGAACCCCACTTGGACCCTCCACTTAATTTTCTATATGAATAAGAATCCCACAATACTGGAACCCCACCTTGTTTTAAAACTCTTTATAGTTTGCTCACATAGATGTGGGTATTAAGGGTAACCCTTTGATACATAGACTCTTCTCATAATCTACTATATAAATAAAGATCTTACAATAGTGGGACACCACCTAGATATGGTAATCTTTATATTTTGGCCATATAGATACGGGTGTTAAAGTTTTTCCTTTGAAACAAAGATGTACCCCCTATTATTTAGACGACCTTGACAGCTGGAATAGGCCCTACTTGGACTCCTTTCATAATCAAGTACATGAATAAGAATCCTACAATAGTAGGACCCCTCCTAGCTATGAGACCCTTTATATTTTGGTCACACAGATACGGGTGTTAAAATAACCCATTTGATATATAGATGTACCCCATATAATTTGGTCGACCTTGTCAACTAAATTGTGTCCTACTTAGACTCCTCTCGTAATCTACTATATGAATTAGGATCTCATAATAAATAGCCTCACTATGAAACGCTTTATATTTTGGCCATACAGATGTGGGGGTTAAAGTCACCCCATTGACATTATAACGTACCCCCTTATAATATAGTCGACCTTGTCAACTGGAGTGAGCCCCACTTGGAACACTCTCATAATATACTATATGAATATAGATTATATAATAGTGGGATTTATCTTAACTATAAGACTCTTTATATTTTGGTCGCATATATATGCGTGTCAAAGTTACCTCTTTATACATATAGATGTACCCCGGTAAGTAGTTGAAATTGCCAACTAGAGTGGGCCCTATTTGGACTCATCTTATTATTTACATCAAAAATAAAGATATCACAATAGTTGGACCCATCCTAGATATGGGACCCTTTATATTTTTGCCAAATATATACGAGTGTTAAAGTCACCCCTTTGATTTATAAATATACTATTCTTTACTGTATCAGCCTTGTCAATTGGAGTGAACCCCATTTGGACTCCTCTCATATTTTACTATACGAATAAGGATCCTATAATAGTAGAAACCCTCCTAGCTATGTGACTCTATATTTTTTACCACATAGATGCAGGTTTTAAAGTCACCATTTTCACACATAGATATACCCACCTATAATATAGTAGATCATATAAACTGGAGTGGGACCTACTTGGATTCCTCTTGTAATCTACTATATGATTAAGGATCCCATAATAGTGGGACCCCTCTTAGTTATGGGACTCTATATTTTGGTCACACAGACACGGGTATTAAAGTTACCCCTTTGGCACATAGATGTACACCCTTATAATATAGTCGAACTTACCAACTGGAGTTGGCCCTACTTGGACTCCTCTTGTAATTTACTACATGAATAAGGATCCCACAATAGTAGGATCCCACCTATCTATGGGACTTTTTATATTTTGGCCGCACAGATGCTGGTGTTAAATTTACCAATTTGAGATATAGATATATCTCCCTTATAATGTACTGGGACCTATTTGGACTCCTTGTGTAATCTACTACATGAATAAGGATCCCACAATAGTAGACCTCTCCTAGCTATGAGACTTTTTATATTTTGGTCATACAAGTACGGGTGTTAAAGTTACCTCTTTGAGATATAGATATATCCCCAATAATGGAGTCGACCTGTCACCTGAAGTAGGTCCCACTTGGACTCCTCTCGTAATCTACTACATGAATAAGGATACCATAGTAGTGTGACCCCTCATAGATATGGGACTCTTTATATTTTGGCCATACAGATATGGGTATTATTAAAGTTACCCCTTTGACATATAGATGCCTATAATATCATCGTACTTGTCAACTAGAGTGGGCCCTACTTAGACTTCTCTCGTAATCTACTATATGAATAAGGATCCCACAATAGCAAGATCTCTCCTAGCTATAGGATTCTTCATATTTCAGCCATATAGATGCGGGTGTTAGAGTCCTCCTTTGCTAGATAGATGTACCCCCTATAATATAGTTATCCTTATCAACAGGAGTGGGCCCTACTTGGATTCCTCTTATAATATGCTATATGAATATGGATCCCACAATAGTCAGACCTTTTCTAATTATGAGACTCTTTATATTTTAGTTACACAGATACGGGTGTTAAAATCACCTATTTAATATATAGATGTTCCCTTCTGTAATATAGTCGATCTTGTCAACTAGAGTAGCCCCGCTTATACTACTCTTGTAGTCTACTATATGAATAAGGATCCCTTAATAATGGGATCCCTTCTAGTAATGAGACCCTTTATTTTTTGGGCACATAGATGCAGGTGTTAAAATCACCCCTTTGATACATAGATGTACCTTCTATCATGTAATCAACTTTCTCAACTGGATTAGGCCTCACTTGGGCTTATCTTGTAATCTATTATATAAATAAGGATCCCACATTAGTAAGACCCTTCCTAGGTATATGACTTTTATATTTTCACCATATAGATAAGGGTGTTAAAGGCACCCATGTGACACAGATGTTTTTCGCTATAATATAGTCGACCTTGTCAAATGGAGTGGCCCTACTCGGATACATCTCGTAATCTATTACATGAATAAGGACCCTACAGTAGTAGGATCCCTCCAAGCTATAGGATATTTTATATTTTTCCATACTTATGGGCCCCACTTTGACTCCATTCGTCATCTACTATATATTGATGTACCCCTTTATGGGTCCTATTTTGCCTCCATTCATAATCTATAACATAAATAAGGATCCCATAATAATGAAACTTCTCTTAATTATAGTACTATTTATATTTTGGCTACTCAGATGCGGGTATGAAGGTTATCTTTTTGACACATAGATGTACCCACCTATAATATAGTTGAGTTTATAAACTAGAGTGACCCCACTTGGACTCCTCTTTTAATTTACTACATAAATAAAGATCCAATAATAATGGGACCCCTTCTATCTATGGGACTCTTTATATTATGCCCATACAGATGCGGGTATTAAAATCACCCCTTTTATACATAGATGTACTCTCTATAATATCGACGACCTAGAAAACTAGAGTGGACCCATTTGGACTTTTCCTATACTCTACTACATGAATAAGGACCTTGTCAATTGGAGTGGGCCCTACTTGGATGTACCCCCTTTAAAGTAGACGACCTCGTCAACTATAGTCGGCCCTATTCGGACTCCTCTCGTAATCTACAACATGAATAATGATCCCACAATAGTAGGATCGCTCATAGCTAAGGTTCGAAATTTCCATTTTGGTCAATATTTTGACCCTCTGGATATAGAAATATTTTCTGAAAATATTTCGATAATGTGGAAATATTGTGCTTTTATAGAAATGGTGGAAATATTGGATTTTTAATGAAATTTTTTAGTGAATCTCTATATAGTTATAAAACAAGTATATATACATAATTTGGAACACTCGGATAATATTTATACCATATCTACGGGTATAGAGCTTCACAAAGCATATATTCTGCATTTGAGTATGTGAATCTTGTACAATCTTGTGTAGGGGTGCAACTTGGATCGGGTTGGTTTGGGTTTGAGCCAACCCAGACCGGAACCGAACTAGTTTGGTTCTGCCATATTGAAACCCGAACCAATCTAACCCACACTATGGTCAGTTTGGTTCGGGTCGGTTCTCGGGTTGGGAGTTGGTCTAAAAAAATAATAGTTATCGGCTAATTACTAGCAAACTAAAGGTCCATG